>CM072872.1:23252500-23667500 GCA_036937835.1 Pampus argenteus | reverse complement strand
ACCAAAGTTCAGTTCAGAATTCTCAACGCTCATTTCAAATATCCTCTTTGTTTACATCTACATTGTGTCCTTTAGGAGCCCTGCAATACCAATTTTTTTTTTGATGTTTACAGGAAGCATGCAATGTTGGAACAGAGCTGAGAGGATGTAGATAAGTATTAAGTTTTGTTCATAGTTATCTTCTTCCCTTTCCATTATCACACGCCTTTAATAATGCATCAGAATTACACAGCACTAATGCATATACACACCTCGGGTAAGAGAATGCTAAAAGGTACTCCACTATTGCATCTAGTGTTGCATCTAACAATGATTTTAATTAATGATTAATCAACAATGTTTACTCATCAATCATAGACTGTAAAATGTCATGAAATAGTGAAAAAGTTAGTTTTCACAGCTCAGAGTTACAATGTCAATTTGCTTCTTGTTTCCAACTACCGTATTTTCCGGACTACAGAGCGCACCTAAATATAAGGCGCACCCACTAAAATTTGAATGAAATCTATATTTTGTCTACATATAAACCGCACCGGACTATAAGCCGCCGATATATACATACCCCGATACATAAGTGTTTATTCATATACTATAAAAGCAGCATCAAACGCGGCAATAAAAGTGCTGATAAACAAAACAGAAAAGTCATTGATGGTTTTATTTATCTTCCTCCTGCGTACTGAAACCATTATTGTGCAGTGTGCGGGAGGAAATTTGGCGATTTGGTGACAGCGGCTGTCACCTTTTCCTCCTGCACACTGTTAAAGCGCGACTGCGCAACTATTAAAGTCGCTTCATTCTCCCATGAACTGAAGCCACACGTCACTATTTATCTTCCTCCTGACCATTTAAAACTAATGAACACCAAACCACTGTCACTTCATTTCTTCTGCGCACTGAAGACACTGAAATCGTCCTCTTCAGTGTCAGAGTTGAACAGCGTCAGATAATCTTCATCACATAACGTCTCACCGCGGCTGCACGTAAGTTTGCAGTTAATGAATCTATGGCATAGATTCATTAACGGCAAGCTTACGTGTCCTTACTGTTTACTTCACGGATAGACAGATCGATGGCATTCAACTTAAAAGCTGCATCATAGGAATTGCTTCGGTTTTCCATTTTGAGGGGGTGAGGGTGTAATAATATTATATACCTGTGACGGAGCAGCTCCGTCAGTGACTGCTGCCTGCGCACACACACACACACACACACACTGTGGGCTTTAGAAAAATGTATAGAAAAGCCGCACCTCTGTATAAACCGCATGGTTCAAAGTATGGGGAAAAAAGTAGCGGCTTATAGTCCGGAAAATACGGTAATCCTCACAATGATACAAAACAGAGAGAAACCAGAGAATGATATTTTTTGCTTGATAATTACCTAAAACAAAGAATGGATTATCAAAGTCAATCAATTAATCAGCTAACTAGTAATGACTTCATGAGCTTCTTTAATGATAAAATTCTAAATATTAGAGACAAAATTCATCACCTTTTGCCCTCAACAGGCACTCATCTGATTTCAGATACAGCAAGTTTGGAAATAGCTATAAAACCTGACATATATTTAGACTGCTTTTCTCTCGTCGACATTCAACAAATAACTACAATAATTTCTTCATCTAAGTCGTCAACCTGTCTCTTAGACCCCATCCCAACCAGGCTGCTTAAAGATGTATTACCTTTAGTTAGCCCGTCCTTATTGAATATGATTAATCTGTCTTTATTATCAGGATATGTACCACAGTCCTTTAAAATAGCTGTGATTAAGCCTCTTCTTAAAAAACAAACTCTAGATCAAGAGGTTTTAGCCAATTACAGACCGATATCAAACCTTTCATTCATCTCTAAGGTACTTGAGAAAGCCGTAGCCAATCAACAATGTGATTTTCTCCACACAAACAGCTTATTCGAGGAGTTTCAGTCAGGTTTTAGAGTAAATCATAGCACAGAGACCGCACTAGTTAAAGTTACAAACGATCTCCTAATGGCATCAGACAAAGGACTCAGCTCTGTACTTGTCCTATTAGATCTTAGTGCCGCATTTGACACCATTGACCATCAGATTCTTTTACAGAGACTGGAATATCAAATTGGCATTAAAGAAACCGCCCTAGGCTGGTTTAAGTCATATTTCCTAGACCGTTCTCAGTTTGTTCATGTTCATGATGAATCCTCCATGCAAACCAAAGTTTCTCATGGAGTCCCACAAGGTTCTGTATTAGGGCCACTTCCTTTTCAGTTTATATATGCTTCCTTTAGGGAACATTATTAGGAATCATTCAATTAACTTTCACTGTTATGCCGACGACACCTAATTATATTTATCGATCAAGCCTGATAAAACCAATCACTTGACTAGACTTCAAGCATGCATTAAGGACATAAAAAATTGGATGACCCACAATTTTCTGATGCTAAATTCAGATAAAACTGAAGTTCTCGTAATAGGACCCAAACACCTTAGAAACTATCATTCCAGAGATTTAGCCTTAGATGGGATCACCCTGGCCTCCAGCTCCACCGTAAAAAATCTTGGCGTTGTTTTTGATCAAGACTTGTCCTTTAATAACTATATAAAACAACTTTCGAGGACTGCATTCTTCCACTTACGTAACATTGCCAAAATCAGACGCATCATTTCTCAAGCGGATGCAGAAAAACTAGTCCATGCATTTGTTACTTCTAGGCTGGACTATTGTAACTCTTTGCTATCAGGCTGCTCTAATAAGTCTCTTAAGAGTTTGCAGCTGATTCAGAACGCTGCTGCACGTGTTCTGACAGGAACCAAGATCAGAGATCACATCTCTCCCATTTTGGCTTCCTTGAACTGGCTACCCGTTAAATCTAGAATAGAATTTAAAATTCTTCTACTAACTTACAAAGCTCTTCATGGTCAGGCACCATCATATTTAAAAGAGCTCATAGTACCTTACCACCCCACTAGAACATTGCGCTCCCAGGATGGTGGGTTCCTTGTGGTTCCTATAGTGTCTAAAAGTAGATTGGGAGCCAGAGCTTTCAGCTATCAAGCTCCTCTTCTGTGGAATAAACTACCACTCTGTGTTCGGGAGGCAGACACGATCAACACCTTTAAGAGTAGACTTAAGACTTTCCTGTTTGATAAAGCTTATAGTTAGGGCTGGCTCAGGTCATCCCTTAGTTATGCTGCCATAGAACTAGACTGCTGGGGGACTCACACACTCTCTTCTTTTCTCTCTCTCTCATTCTCTCTCTCTCCTTATCTATCCATCTATCTAATCCATCTATCTATCTATCATGTTACTAACTAAACTTCTTCCCCGGAGTTTCTGTGCTCTCTCGTCCAGCAGGTTCTTGTGGACTGTGTCTGCTGCTGTGGTCCTGCGTGGCGTCTTCTGCATGTGTTGTCACCGTCATCATTGTTGCCATATCCCCATTACAGTTTATAGTTAGTTAATAATTTGCTACTGTGTATCTGTATCTTTACCACTAGTTTCACTGTTACTGTAATAATTCATCATTCATTGTCATTATTCTCATTTTATCATTGTCATTATTTATCACTATTATTCATTGTGAGTGTACAATATGTGTGTGTTGATTTGTTCTGTACATGTGACATCATTGCACGTCTGTCCGTCCTGGGAGAGGGATCCCTCCTCTGTGGCTCTTCCTGAGGTTTCTTCCACCTTTTTCCCTGTTAAAAGGTTTTTTGGTGGGCAAGTTTTTCCTCACTCGAATCGAGGGTCTAAGGACAGAGGGTGTCACTCCCTGTACAGATTGTAAAGCCCTCTGAGACAAATGTATTTTGTGATTTTGGGCTATATGAATAAAATTTGATTTGATTTGATTTGATAAATTGTTTCACATCCTGAAAGCGTCGGTCAGATTAATTTATTTATCAAACTCTTTTTCTATTGTGGAATAAACCATGTGCAACAGTGTGTGATTAAAATAAGTAAGTAATAAATAAACAAGTTGTCCTAATTCCATTGAAAAGAAGAAAAAAAAAAACTAAGAATTTGTCACAACACCATGTAGAATGTAATTTCCCTAAAAGTTAGAAAACAATGAATGAGGTAGAGTCCATTATCACCCTTATACAAAGGCCAATTACTGTGTTTCAATTACCACCTAGAATTAACTGACATAGCAGAACACAGTGTTGCTAATGTGGCTATCTGCATATTTCAAAATCAGAAAATGACAAAATATACTACAAAATATGGAACACAACATAACTAAGCCAGGTTTTTATAAAGCCTAATATCACATCATTGGTTTTTATGTGCCCACAAAAGCAACACTTTCCTACTCAGCTGAATCTCTTATAATGAATGAATAATGGATGAAACCCAGACAGAAACAACCTGCAATAATGACCCAAAATTTAAAAAAAGAAAGTCAGCATCACCTGTAACCACATCTAAAATAAAAACAATTCAATGAGCACCGCCACTCACCGGGCAGAAGTAGGAGTTCTCAGCGATGTAGCGTGCCACAGCCTCATGGCTGGCTGAAGCTGCCATGACCAGCAGCAACGCATCTCTGGCCTGCTGCCCAATGGCCCCGTCACGGTGGATGAATGGCACAAGGAGAGAGAAAATCAACAGATTGGTGGAGCCCTGCTGGACCGGTGCCGCCTGGAACAACATCTCTAGAACCACCGGCTCCCGGGCCATAGACACACAGACCTGGTGAGGAACAGCAGAGTCACAGTTAATTGAAAAACATGATACAAACGATACACATTTTAAGAATTTGCAGCCATGCTAGCAGCTCTGTAAAGTTGTAACATCAGCATGCTAACATACTCACAATGACAAAGTTAACATGCTGTTGCTAATCAGAGATCACTGTTGTTAGCATGCTAACATTTTTTAATTAGCACTAAACGCTGAGGCTGATGTCAGTGTCATTAGTTTTGCAAGTATTTGGTCGTAAACTAAAGTATTGGACAAATTACATTCTTCTGATCCAGTGACTGCTTTCCATTCTCATTAGGAATATTCTAAACATTTTTAAGACTGGAACTGGGATTGTACAACTCTTATATAGTGGGAGAAAATGTGTCTGGATATGGCAAGTAAACAGTAAATAATTCAGTATGATATGAGTGAAAATTAAAACAATGTATTCATCAGGTTTCAGTGCAAAGTCACAGATCAATCCACAATTCTGGATCAAATGTAGTAGTTTTTTTTTTCTTTTTAGCATATTTCTCCTTTTTGGGGTTGACAAGTGAGACACCTCAAATTAAAGTCTACTTCAGGCATTTAACATGTGCTCCTTTCTGACTGTCAAGAAAACTAGAAGCGTGGGTTCTCAGTTATTATTTATGTAGAAGGTAGTCAACTGTGTACACATTAGAGAAGTAGTAACTGTAAGCAGAGTGTACCTGATTGAGCAGCAGAACTTTCTAGGGCGGAAGGACAACCAAGTTCAGGGTCAGCGCATGCTCCCAGCAACCTCAGCAGGGGATGGAGGACGGCTGTGTGGTGCAGCAGGGGCTGCTGGGATTGGCCGATGAGCATCTCAAAAAGCTTGAGTAGCGCCCCCTGGCTGTCTGGGTCCAGGCCGCGGCGGAGGTGCCACTGAACCAGGTGCTCCAGGATATTCTCAGTGACCACCAGCTCCAGTATGGGGCCTATGGGTGGCGTGTTGGTGCCGCCCTCTGAGCCTTCAGCCGCCCGCTCTTCTGCCAGCAGACATAACATCTGGTCGGTGTGATTCCTCACTGCTGTCAGATCATCGCTGGAGGATGAAAAATCGTGCTGCTCCAACACCCAGGAAACCTGAATAAAGGAAAGGAGGAGTGTGTTCTAGTGGAATGTTTTAGCTGTTCCACTGTGAGTGGTTACAAAATAATAAAAAATCTTATATGAATTTTATTCCATTTTAATTATGAGTAAACATGTATAAACAACATCCAAGTTCTGTACACAAACAACAGTGAATCTCACTATTGGACTGGTTAAGATCATAAATCCGGTGAAACTAATGATTATTTTCATTATTGATTAACACGTACATTATTTTCTCGATTAACCAATTAGTCATTTGGTGTGTCAAATGTCAGAAAGTGGGGAAAATAGTTTTCAACCTAACACATCTTACTTTGTCCCAACCAACAGTCTACAATCAACAACAAATCAAGGAATTTTTGTATTTCTTCTTTAAAAAATGAGAAATGATATTGCAGCAACAAACAAAACTGCAAATTGACAAACAAGCCAGGGTTTCATAAGAGGTCTACAAGTCAGCATGACTGCAGTGATGATGATGACTGTGCTTATCTACGTGCAGATAACAAGTGGTGTGTGCGTGGTTAATGTGTGAGTGAGTGAGTGAGTAAGTGAGTTATTATAATGTGAGCAAAAAGCCAAAAGCCCCATGAAAAACAACATTGCTGAGAACCAATTTGGTGTTTTGTTGCTTCACAACCAACATGTTTGCACAGGGTTTTCACACAAAACCATCTGTTATATTTTTTTATTTTCTCATATGCGACTCTAAAAACTCCTGCAGTACCTGGATGATGTCAATATATTTAACACCACATCTCCGTACACCAACAAGAGACTTTGCATCAACATCCCTGAGCACATCTCTGAGGGAGCGGTACATGTCTGAGGTGATGATGTGGACTGTTTTTGGAGAGGTGGGAACACCACTTTGACTTCAGCAAGTGTTCATTGATCTGCTTACATGTAGGACTAGTAGATCTGCTCCAGAAAGAGTACATTTGCAGGGTGGGCCCACCACATAATTACTTATTTTACCGCTTTAAACTCAACAGTTGTGACTGGATCAGCTCTGGCACAGCCAGCTGAAAACTCTAACCGGATTCTCCACAATTTATTATTTACAAAATGGTAACTTTTAGTTTCCTATCTCCATGCTGCTCAATACACAACAGAGGCATCTAAACATGCGTATATAGTATTTTCTCAATCTTTGATAGTGCAGCGAAGAAGTCACCTTGAGCCGCAGGAAATAGGGATTACTGCATGTGATGGTGCTTACTTCTATCACTGCAGACTGATCGCCACAGCTTTGCATCAAAGATGTTTTAACAAAATCGTGTAAAACACTTCTTTTGAAAGCAAACAAAGGTGATCACACTGCGTGCGTGCACACACGCACAAACAATTACAGTAAGTACTTTCAAATAAGTGGTTTAGATAATGCTGCTCAAGTGAAGACTTATTTAAAACCCTGTCTGATGGTTTGTGTGGCAAAGCCAAGTAAAGCAGAGATGCCTCCACACATCTGCTATGAAGTCAGTGAGTAAAATGTTATTCTGCAAAAACTAGAGACCATAAATCAAAACTAAATATGTAATCTCATGAAAATACAAGAGGAGAGGTGCATCTCCACCTCACCTGTCTCCAGTGGTTCTCAAACACCATAAGGCAGGTCTCGGGGTCAGCGGTGCAGGGACTGGATGGGGCGGCGCCCCGACTGGACCGACTCCCAGGACCCCGCGGATTCAACCTGCTCAGCCAGCTCATACTGAAGCCAGTTTCACAGGAAGTCAGGAGACAAGAATGGGAGCTCCGTCAAAACGGTCAGAAGCAACAGAAGAGGGTAAAAACAAAATTAAAAAGGGAAGAAAAGGGAAAGGAGGGAGAGAGAGGGGAGGAGAGGAGGGGGAGAACAGGGAAGGAAAACGTATCCACACAGAGAGAAGAAAGGCGGCTGTTGCTGCTGGTCAGTGTACGTTTAGGAAAAGCCTGCTGCTGTTTTAGAAGGTGTGTAACCCTGTCCTCCCTGTAGATCCTGTCATCCGGTCTGAAGCCAACACCACTCCATAGCCGGTCAGGACGGGCACGCTGCACTCTGTAAACAAACAGAAACAACCAGAGCATTCACATCAACACGTCAGTCAAGACTTCATAAACTTTCTGACATTTATTTCCAATCTCCCGACATGGCTTCTTTGGGTTTCAACTATTAGTTTACGGAAATTTGAAAACTCGTATTTCACACTTCTCGGATTTAATAATTGTTAGACAAATGATCCTTAAGACTAGGTCAAATTAACAGTTCAATTAACTGCATGCAGGAGGTTCAGGATATAGGTAGCCTGTTGCTAAACTTGGAGATGACAGTACCACTTGGCACACTCTGAATGACCAAGCACTGCTTGCGCCACACAGAGAGGGGCCAAGAAAAGGTGGCCTAAAGAAAGTTTATCTCCTTTCTTCCCAGTTGGCCAGCCGCAGTCAACGGGCATCTACCATGCGGTCGAACATCAAGGAAAGAAAGGTTCCTGCCCAGCTGTAAGGGCAACAACGGATTGAAAGTAGCATGCTGGAACATCAAAACCATGCTTGACTCAGACACCAGCAGTCGCCCTTATCGCTCACGAACTATTGAGGCTGAACATTGACATTGCAGAACTCAGTGAAGTCCACTTCCCAGGCTTCTGGTCAGGAAAGCCGGATCTTCCAGGTTGACAATGAATGGGCTAATCAGTTCCCCCACTGTTAAAATGGAAGTGTGATAAGTGAACTTTAAAGGGGATCACAAATGTATTTGTTATTACCTGTGGCCACATCTGTATTGAATTTTCAATACAACAGTTATGAGGAAGGTAAAATGTAACAACCAAACTGGTTTTTTAATGATTAAGCCACTCTCATAAAAACAGAAAACCACTCACAAAGAGTCCAAGCAGAGCAAAATTAAACTCACAGAAAACACAGGCTAACTATGACTTACCATGAATGCAATTACATTAAATATGCACCAGTTAGCAGGCCACAGCATTTAAGATGAAACTTTGTGAGATCCTGACTCGTCCAACAGGAGGTTTACCACACAGGGAAATTTCAAAATGTGTTTCATTTTCAGGTCACACGCAAACACTTAAGCACCATAAAAATACCAATAAAATGAGTGCAAAGTCCAACTACAGATTCCAGTATAAGGAGGCTGCCTTCATAAAGGCAAATGTGTTTTTCAAAGGTTAGTGATCAAACACACCAGACACACCACACTCCTCTTCACTGTTACAAACTTACACCAACAACAACAAACTGACTGAGGTCTATGTGTGCACAAATTCTGTCCTCCACATGTCTCACATGTCTATTGCCAACACTGTGCATGTTCACTACTGAACCACACTAATCACCTCTGTGTTTGCAGCAATAGAGCGAGGGAGCCTTCAGATGGGAGACAGGACAATTGTGACCAAAACTCATGTTCTCAACAACAGCTGTGGCAGATATGAGCACCTAGTGTGCATAAAATGTGGCTACCTGTGCGCAACCCGTAAAAGAAATATTTGATTTCCTGTAGCCCGTTTACTGAACACATCTGCTTTGTAACCACCACCCCTCGAGATGGCGACCAGCTTCTCAACCTCAGCTTCAAAAAGGTTGCTTTTACAAAAAATAATATGCAACTTAGCTTTTATGATGTGGTGAACATCAGCATCCAATGTGCAATGACATAACAACCTATTACATAACAGAGAACAGGGTAGAAATAATATCATGTTCTACTTAGTTAGGTCTGAGTTTTGGTACCAATACCAAAACAAACTATTTTCAATACTTTATAGCCTATGTCTTGATATAGAACCTTTCTTTATACTTAAAGTAAGTCAAATGCAGATATAAAATGCAGTCTACAGCTGAAGTAATTATTATTTATTATTGGTTAATATGCAGCTTATTCATTTCAACTAATTGATAAATTGTTTGGTCTAAAAGTTGTCAGACAATAGTGAAGAATACTTATCACTATTTCACAGAACCCAAGGTTATATATTTATAAAGACATATTATACATTTACAACATCTATCCATAGACATTACATTTACAAAGATATTAAAAAGCAGAAAATCTTCACATCTGTGAAGCTGGAACCAGAAAATGTTTGGCATATATTTGGTCATATTCATATGTATATAATAATCATTACCCTTATTTGTGTTAAGGTATAAACCTCATGCTTGTCCAACCAATCTGTCTTATGGAATCATAAAATAGGTTGAAAATAAAAAAAGCAGCAGCAACAAAAACAAAATAGAAATTGCCACAACACAGCGTGAAATGTAATTTCCTTTAAGGTTTTTCTTACATACAAGATAACATATTATAAAACAACAACAACAACAACAACAACAGACAATTAGTCCAAAACCAAAAGATACATTTACTATCACAGACACAATATTTCTTTTACATTTTTGTTACAAAATAATGTAATCGACAAAACGTTGCTGATGTTTTTTCAACTACTGAATTAATAAACTAATCAGGTCAGCTCTGATATGTACTGTATATTTAACAGTAACATTAAAATATGGTTCAACGTTAGTCATATGTGGACCTTGAGTTTAGAAAGAAAATCATTTACATCAAGAAATATGTGATCATAGAATAAGTCAGGAAGAGTCTGGCAGACGTTTGCTACCATTACTTGGTAAATTTGTGATACTAATTTGAGTGGACACTCACAATGCATTTCTATTAGATGTCCAACCCTATGTTTGAGTAAATTCATATGTTGATCATGATATAATCTGCTAAAGTAACTTCAGCCACCGATGCCTTTGATTAAGAGAAGTGATCTACTCAATGTTTGGGTATCTTAAAACTGCAGATTATTGAACAGTTTAATTGACACTGTCGCAGTTGACAATCTTAAAGATAACTGTTAAAGCATGATATCAACTCATTTCATACAGGACGCCACAGTACGGATCATGCATCGGGCATCAATCACTGCAGTGTTTTGGGTCTGACTGTTAGCGCACCTATAGCTTCTCACTGCAACCACCAAATAATACGACAAACTCAATGACCTTGCCTTTAAACTAGCTGGTTTATTTAAGTTACCTTAATCGCATTTGTGCTTTATTTACACCTGATCTTGAAGTCAACATCCCGCAAAGAGATCTCACATTAGCCAGGCGAAGCTGCTTACGGTAAACAACCAATGGATTTCAATGGCGAGATGATGTAGCAGGCTAGTTAGTAACGTTAGTGCAAAGATAATTAGCTGGTTTCGAAATGTCAATCATAGAAACAGTGTATTCATCATATTAAAGTGCTGGTGCTCTTTGCTATTAAGTTATTAGGAAGTCACTCACCTTATATATATGTAGGAGTCTCAACAGTTGCTGTGAGGTGCTGATTTCCACTTGTACCTGCTAGCTGGGTTGCTAGTAAAGTTAGCGCTGGTAGGTTGCTAACGACTAGCTGCTAATGAATTCCACAATGTCAGAGCAGTAAACGGATGAACAGCGCTCAAGTTACCCGAAGACAACTGGCGAGCTAGACCATACTGAGCCGAGGAAGCTAACGCATTAACCACTCCTTCATTCGGTCTGCTGTGCATCCTGTTAGCGAGAGATAAACATCCCTTTTGATGATTTTACAAATTCTCTTCCCTCTCTCGCAGCCATCTTACTTTAACTCCTCCCACACAACTTGACTCACACCCACAACGACGTCGCCCCACACCGCTCCCCAAATCGCTCACACACCGCTCCTCTCACTGCTCCCTACACCGCACCTCACCGCTTATCTCACCGTTCTCCACAACGCTCCTCAATGCTCCCCACACCGCTCCTCACACCGTTCCTCACCGCTCCTCACCGCTCCTCACCGCTCCTCAATGCTCTCACCGTTCCTCACCGCTCCTCACACCGTTCCTCACCGCTCCTCACACCGCTCCTCAATGCTCCCCACACCGCTCCTCACACCGTTCCTCACCGCTCCTCACCGCTCCTCACCGCTCCTCAATGCTCTCACCGTTCCTCACCGCTCCTCACACCGCTCGCCACTCCGCTCCTCACACCGTTCCTCAATGCTCTCACCGCTCCTCAATGCTCTCACCGTTCCTCACCGCTCCTCACACCGTTCCTCAATGCTCTCACCGCTCCTCAATGCTCTCACCGTTCCTCACCGCTCCTCACACCGCTCCTCAATGCTCTCACCGCTCGTCTAACTGCTCGTCTCACCGCTCGTCTAACTGCTCGTCTCACCGCTCCTATCACCGCTCCCCACCGCTACTCACCGCTCGCCTCAATGTTCCACGCTGCTCCTCATTGCTGTATGTCGGTTAGCAAACAAAGTAAAACTATTTTTAAAAAGAGAAATTGATTCTGAATCCAGTTTATGAGCATCATTCTTAACCTTAGATATAGGCCTGCATAGTTAGTAGTTTGACAAAAATGTCTATTAACTTTTGGCAGAGCTTTCAACTGTATCACACAGTCTTCATCAGTTTGCCAGTTCACTTAGTTGTCATGGAGATTGACATGAAGTTTGGGCAGTTATTGTTATTCCATACTTTTACATATCATGTTGGCTTAAAGGAGCACTCCAGCTATTTGGTAATGCACTTCCATAGAGTTGGGGGAACACAAAGATGCTGAGATGCCCAATTAAGCCTTTTCATTCAAACTCAATTTATACATTTCCACTCCAGCACGTCTACATTTACATGTCCATATATATTCTTAATGTCAATATCAACCTTTTTCATTTTCCGTTATATAAACATTTCTAAACATTTTAAACATTCCTTTATATAACACTTAACACTTACCTGCAGCATTCATAAGAACAGACACAGTGTCTGTCTATATGTTTAATGACAGTGACACATTTTCTGTTGTTTAGACTATACTCCAGTCATTGCATTGTCTCAAGCAGTCTCTGGAAGGTGTAGAGGAGGACTTCTGTTTTCTCTGGCTTGCAATAGGAAGGATGAAATTCCCAGAGGATACATGGTATCTGTTGTGGTTTTCTTCCATAGAGACCAGCATCACCAGGCAAGGCATAAGTAGACCTGGTCTGTTGTTAGGTGAACCATATAATGGTGCCTGATGCAAATGAATAAGGTTGTCCAAAAAATTTTTACTATCTGGCAGAAAGGATTAAAAATCCTCACTTTGAAAAAATGTTTTAATCAAGGACAACAGACTAGAGAATGGATAAAACAGGTGATGTTAGTGTCAGGAGTAATGAATGGCAGAGACTGCTCTGGTGGCATCGGAGGCAGAAAGTAAAGGACAAAGCAGAAGATGGCGTCAACAAGGATGAGGGAAAACCTCCTGGTGACCTGGGTCAGAAGTTGAAAGCTAAGTGAGTAATTAATTAAGTAATTTAATTCTAGTTATTCTGCACTTTCCGCACTAGTGTACCAACACCAGTTTACTTACATTTCATACACTTTACATATTTATTCTTTAATCTGTTTTTTATTTTATACTCATAGTTAGATTGTTGTGTTTGTCATTTGTTGTTGTACGTCTGTGGACACTGAGCAAACGGTATCTCGTTTTCTTGTATGTGTACATATGAGATGAGAAAATGACAATAAAGTTGAGTTGAGTTGAGTTAAGGATGGGCTAGACAGTTGAAGCAGTAAATAAGGCAACTAGTTTTAGTGTGATGACAGGGTTTTGGCTGTTTTTATAACATGTGAGAAATAATTCAAAATTACTTAAATTAAAACTTTAAATTATTCTTACTGTGGCGAGTGTTTTTATTTTCAACTAGAACAAAATCATTTTCAGAGGCAGAGATGTCATTTTAAGCACTTAAGATGCCATTGTGATTTTTTACTATAAATATAATTAAATGATTCATTTTGACATGATGACTATGAACCACTTGCATGTGATAACTCCCTTAATGTGTGACTGATCAGGGAGTGAATCTGTGGCATTTCCCTTTCTTTTGTCTCCCTTATCATTACCCTCTCAGTTGGAAAGAATGGGTGGTTGATCCAGCAGAACAGTTTTATTATGTCTGGCTACAGGTCATGATCTTCCCCATTGTCTACAACTGGGTAATCATCATTTTGAGGTACATGCATATCATACAGTAATAAAGTATCTATCTATCTATCTATCTATCTATCTATCTATCTATCTATCTATCTATCTATCTATCTATCTATCTATCTATCTATCTATCTACCTACCTACCTATCTATCTATCTATCTATCTATCTATCTATCTATCTATCTATCTATCTATCTATCTATCTGTCTATCTGTCTATCTGTCTGTCTGTCTGTCTGTCTGTCTGTCTGTCTGTCTGTCTGTCTGTCTATCTATCTATCTATCTATCTATCTATCTATCTATCTATAACCTGTACTTGTTTGACATCTCTTGAAACCTTTTCTTATTATTTTTGTTTTCTCAGGACATGCTTCACTACAATTGCACTGAGCTACCTACCTGTGTGGCTTACACTGGACTATCTGTCAGACGTTATGTATATGGCTGACATGATCATCACTGTTCACACAGGTACATTTTTTAAGAGTTTTGATTGATTTTTGTCACATTATGCAGTCATAATATTAATATAAAGTAACACTATACAGAGGAGATTGTGGATATAGTAATAAAGAAGCAATAGAACAATCAGGCCATAGACAACACTGACATGTCAAGGTAAAATGCTGCTTATAATAGGGAAATGCGTAAGAAAAACAAAGCAGGCATGCCTCGCGTCAGCCAAAGTTCATGGTTTAAGGTAATAAAAATGTAAATTAAATAGTTATCGAGTTTAACCCTCACAGATGTCAGATGACTTGCTTTTAAGTTATAAACATAGGTATTACTATCACTTTTTTTTATGATGTGATTTTTATTTTATTTTTTTTGCAAATGAGGCCAACCCAATCTTTTGACAGGGTAATTGTAACAGCATTAGAAGTGCACTATGGGATTTATTAACCTTGTGCTTCCCTCTCCAGGTTACTTGGAGCAGGGCATTCTAATCAAGGACCTAACTCAGCTGAAGAAGCACTATCTGCAATCTAAATATTTTTTAAGGGACCTGGTCTCCTTGCTACCGACTGACTTCTTCTACTTTCTCTTTGGCATCAAAACGGCGATGGTGAGGATTAACCGCCTTCTGCGTACGCCACGACTCAACGAGGCCCTGGATCGCATGGAAACGAGAACCTCCTACCCCAACACCTTCCGCATCTCCAAGCTCATGATCTACATCTTTGTCTTGATCCACTGGAATGCCTGTCTTTACTTTGCACTGTCCAGTTACATTGGCTTTGGAAGCGATCGTTGGGTCTACCCCAACATGACTAACCCAGAGTTTGCCTCCATGCGGCGTCAGTATTTCTACTGCTTCTGGTTCTCTGCCCAGATTTTCACCACAGTAGGAGACACTCCTCTACCAAAACGGGAAGAGGAGTACTTGTTTATGATTACAGATCTGCTTATTGCTGTGCTGGTATTTGCCTCAATTGTTGGCAATGTTGGCAATGTCATCACCAGTCTAAGGGACCGTGATAATGTCTTCTTCCCTAATCATGAGCTAGTAAGTTTTATGAAACCTGCTTACATCCCAAATGGCTACACCACTCATTTTCATTTTACACAAAGTAAACAGACAAAAGGAATGTGAGAAATCTTCTTATATAATTACATTTTATAGATAACTGCTGAGAATATTTTCTCTTTTCCTCTTTCAGGTAAAGGGTTACTTGCGTAGCCATCACATTAGCAAAGAGCTTCGACAGCGCATCGACAACTGGTACCAGCATCTTCACATCAACAAGAAGATCATGCGAGAGAATGAAATCCTGCAGCAGCTGCCTGTACACCTGCAGACAGTGATCGCTGTTAGCGTTCATCTTCCCACACTCTCCAAAGTCACCATATTCCAGAACTGCGAGAAAAGCCTGCTGGAGGAGCTGGTGCTTAAATTAACACCTCAGGTCAGGGGCACATGTGGCTCAAGTTGTTGATAGTGAGCGTTCACAACAGCATGTGTTGGTGAGGGCATGTACTCTTGGTATAGGTACTAGACTAAAAATGTTCTTTATCTTTGGCTTTGTTATAAAGGAGAATAAAGCTCCCAGGTGAATTTGTGTTCCCTTATTCACGTCTTTGCTTGTACTTTGTCCACACTACCAGCCTGCATTGAGAAAAAAAAAGGCTGTCGTGCATTTTGTCTTGCAGGTCTTCAGTCCAGGAGAGTATGTTTGCAGGAAGGGAGATGTTGGCCATGACATGTACATCATCAAAGAAGGAAAACTTGCAGTTGTAGCAGATGATGGGGTCACAGAGTTTGCTGTACTGAGTGGGGGAAATTTCTTTGGAGAAATTAGTATCCTCAACATCAAAGGTAAATCAAGTGTCAAATACTATCCACACGTTCATACAACATTTGTCAAAAGGGAAATAATAGATAGGTGAAGATATTAATTTCATATGTCATTAGTGTAGTGTGGTTTAAAAAGAGGAGGTTGTTGATTATTTCAAGTTTTAATGAAATAACAACCTAATGTTTTAGGTAACAAGTCAGGCAATCGTCGCACTGCCAACATCCGAAGCATTGGCTACTCTGACCTGTTCAGCTTGTCTAAAGAAGATCTGACAGACGTGCTGTCAGAGTTCCCTGCAGCCAAACAGCACCTGGAGGAGAAAGGCAGACAGATTCTCACCAAGATGGGCATGTTGGAGGAGAGTGGGGAAGCAGAGGAAGTAGAGGCAGAGGAAATCGAAACCAAGATCAATAGGCTGGAGAGCAACTTGGAGGCCCTACAAACGAAACTAGCTCGACTTATGGTCGAATTAGAGTCAAGCAATCACAAAATGCAGGCCAGAGTAAAGCAGCTGGAGTGGGAGGTGGCAGCACTGATCACCCAGCTGCCAGAGAGGGAAGATGGGGAAGACAAAGGAGAGAGAGAACAGGGAAGAGGTGAAGGGGTAGGAGGGGAGGTTGCATGGGAGAGAGAAGATGCAGAGGGAGAAGAAGAGGAAGATTTAGAGGCAAAGCTTAAAAAGCAAGGGCAGAAAGAGGATAGTAATGCTATAACCAAAGAGGGTGATGGAGAAAGCACTAAAAGTACAAAGGAAGATGTGGAAAATATGATGGATGGAAATAAATGTGGGTCTGTGGACAATCAGGAAAAGAAAAGAGGAGATGATGGGGAGAAAAACAGAGAGAAAGGCGATGACAGACCTGGGAAAGGGGATGGAGCTGAGATTGAACATAAAGATAAAGAGGAAGAGAAAGAATCTGAAGAGAAAAGGGAAAAGGCTAAAGAAGATTCAGAAAAAAAGAGAGATGGGGAGAAGGAACATGAATAAAAAGCTAAATAACTGAAAGAGAGAATGAAGGAAAAACAGAGTGTGTGTTTTATTTTTATTTCATTTTAATAAAATATTGAAAACTTCAACACTCATTGACACACTTTCTGCAATACCACTTTGTACTCCTAGATGGCAGTATTGTATACAACACTGTGGAGAAATGCCTTGTTACATTTTAATATTTAAACACTTTCTTTTTTAATTTTATAAAATCACAAAGGTATGCCGTGTTTTGTGGTATTCATTCTAATTAGTCTCTTTTGGGCTTCGAACAAAGGGTATGTACAGGTTCATGAAAGCAGATATTATATAATATTTCAACAAATTATATTTGTTAATATTGATATGTTTAATTTTTACCACATAGTGAAATGCCTTTGGTGTTTCTTTTATCATTTAGACATTTGAATGAGACAGAACTCCCACTGGCTTTGACTCTTGACAGTGTAGATGTAATCCATGGTAGAAAACCTAAATACAGTTGGGAGAACAAGTATTTGATACACTACAAATATTGCAGGTTTTCCCACTTGCAAAGCATATACTGTAGATGTCTGTAATTTCTATCATAGGTACTCTTGCAAGTACTCTGCAAGTGGCAGAATTTTAAAACAAATATCCAGAAAATCACAATATATGTTTTGTGATTAAGTAATTAATTAGTATTTTATTGCATGACATAAGACATAATTACATAAGTATTTGATCATTTATCAACCAGTAAGAATTACGGCCCTCACAGACCTGTGAGTTCGTCTTTAAGAAGCCCTCCTGTTCTCCACTCATTTCCTGTTTTAACTGCACCTGTTTCTCATTACCTGTATAAAAGACACGTGTCCAAACAAACTCCAACCTCTCACCTCTCTCTCTCAATGGCTAAGACCAGAGAGCTGTGTAAGGACATCAGTGATGAAATTGTAGAACTGCATAAGGCTGGGATGGGCTACAGGACAATAGGCACGCAGCTTGGTGAGAATGCAGCAACTGTTAGATAGATAGATAGATAGATAGATAAGGAGAGGGGGGGGGGGGGGGGGGGGGGGGTGTGAGTCCCCCAGCAGTCTAGTCCTATGGCAGCATAACTAAGGGATGACCTGAGCCAGCCCTAACTATAAGCTTTATCAAACAGGAAAGTCTTAAGTCTACTCTTAAAGGTGTTGATCGTGTCTGCCTCCCGAACACAGAGTGGTAGTTTATTCCACAGAAGAGGAGCTTGATAGCTGAAAGCTCTGGCTCCCAATCTACTTTTAGACACTATAGGAACCACAAGGAACCCACCATCCTGGGAGCGCAATGTTCTAGTGGGGTGGTAAGGTACTATGAGCTCTTTTAGATATGATGGTGCCTGACCATGAAGAGCTTTGTAAGTTAGTAGAAGAATTTTAAATTCTATTCTAGATTTAACGGGTAGCCAGTGCAAGGAAGCCAAAATGGGAGAGATGTGATCTCTGATTTTGGTTCCTGTCAGAACACGTGCAGCAGCGTTCTGAATCAGCTGCAAACTCTTAAGAGACTTATTAGAGCAGCCTGATAGCAAAGAGTTACAATAGTCCAGCCTAGAAGTAACAAATGCATGGACTAGTTTTTCTGCATCCACTTGAGAAATAATGCGTCTGATTTTGGCAATGTTACGTAAGTGGAAGAATGCAGTCCTCGAAAGTTGTTTTATATCGTCATTAAAGGACAAATCCTGATCAAAGACAACTCCAAGATTTTTTACGGTGGAGCTGGAGGCCAGGGTGATCCCGTCTAAGGCTAAATCTCTGGAATGATAGTTTCTAAGGTGTTTGGGTCCTATTACGAGAACTTCAGTTTTATCTGAATTTAGCATTTATCTGACCAATCTACTTTTAGTCACTATAGGAACCACAAGGAAGCCACCATACTGTGCCATATATATATGGGGGTAACAAATTTGCTTTACAGGGGGACCTGAAAATAAAAAATGTAAGCATTGTTTTTTTTTTTTACATGATTGATTAATAATTTGTTTCTGATATGGTTTCCCAGCCAAAACATTTATAAGTAGTGCTTAAAGAGGGACATCAATTTTAGACATCAAAGTCTCAAGTCCTGGTTGCTTCACTGAAAAGTCCATTCCCAGTGTCTGTGCACCGGTGGTTTCAGGTTTATACATCACTCTTGTGTCAGTTGGCTACTGGGCCACGATTGGCTTCCAAACTGATACTTTCGTTTCGTCTTCTTCCGCTTATCCGTGGTCGGGTCGCGGGGGCAGCAGCTTCAGCAGGGAAGCCCAGACTTCCCTCTCCCCAGCCACTTCTGCCAGAGCCAGCTTCTGCAACCGGGGGTCGGACCGCCAGGGTCCCCGCCTCCGACTGCCGCCCATTTCTCTTCGCACCGTTCCCCCCCTGAGACCCCTCCCATGGGTGGTGGGCCCATGGGAACTGATACTTATTAAACTTATTTCGCAAATCATACTGATAGTTATATATACACATCAAAAGACACAATTATTCAAGTCTGTCCTAAAACAACAGTCAGGTGCCCATGACTATTGAAACATTTTTTCTTTTCTATAACAAATGAGTCAAATTAATTGAATATCAATCAGAATTCCCTCTTTTTGTACTAACTATACTATGTATGTATACTTCTACTGCGGCTCAACAGGGAAAAGATTCAACAACTCTTTTCAGCAAATTAGTGACAACTGCCATCTAGTGTCAAACTCTAAACATACACTGTACAGTGAAGCTCAAAGATCCAACAGAAATGGCAACAAGCAAAACGACCATTCTTTGATTTCTTTGACTTAAGCAAACGATCTGACTACTTCTTCCATCACTGTAAGAAACACAAAGGCTTACTTTTCAGCTCCATGTCAAACTCTTTAATAATACACCAGTAATTTATAGTTTAAAAACCACAGGTTGGTCCTTTAATGACGCACGGTTTACGCACTTCCCGGAAGTGCAGTGGGGGACACAGGCCCCGTCGATTCAATGCAACTGCACACATAAGCACTTACTAATAATAAAGCTCTGTTTGTATGTCACTTCCATGGAGTGCTGCCGCTAACACATATGGAGTGTCAAGAGGAAAAGCCGATCATCTATACTATGGAAAACAAGCCGATTGTAACATGTGAGTCTTTGTTAAACGTCCAGTTTTATTTTTTTCTGGTCTTGACAGTTAGCTTGCAGGCTATATCGTTAGCCTGTGTTAGCTACGCCAGCAGGTACTAACGAGACTGTGTGTGTGTGTGTGTGTGTGTGTGTGTGTGTGTGTGTGTGTGTGTGTGTGTGGCGTTTGGCTGCTTAATGTATACTTGTCAAGGCTATATTACTTGCATATTTCTACAATGAACTGCTCTCTGTGCTAATTGACGCTAACTCTCAGCTAGCTAATAGCAACACTGATTAACAGGCCCAGCTAACGATATAACGTCACGGCTAATTGCTGCAGCTTTTGGGAGGATATCACCTTGTTACCCCGCTGGACAGTCACAGTTTCCCCCTTTTAGTGGCTTAGACAGCAGTCGCCGTTGACGTTTGGGCGGTGAAGTCACTTTGTCATTCATAATCCCCTGCTTGGAGCTGCTTGGAGAGGTTATTTTAAGAGCCGACCCTGGCAGTGGGCACCAGGCTCCGCTGCAGACCGCAGGCTGCTCCATTTTTAGGACATAGTGGTCCAGAGGTGCTCCAGCTCAGAGCCACCGGGGAGTCTGAATATGAAAAGAAGTCACAGGTGTGACAGTTTACCTCAGGCACTGGGATTTGTTGGTAGTTTCCTAAAGTGAGATCCAAGAACACCTGGTTTCCTGATGAGGTGTCCAGTGTCAGATGTATGCCTTTTTATGAAGTCACAGTTTTCACCTTTGAGACTGGCATTACATATCTAAGTTTCCTGATCACAAATAAATAGAAGGAAAACCTGTCAGGTTGTATAACAAACCTGACAATTCTTCTCTCCTGGCATTTGAATTTGTATTTTTGCCAAAACTGTCTACATTATGAAAATCAGGTTATAACATGTTTGTAAGGAAGCCCAAATAGTTTCTGCTCCATTTGTGCTAAAGGTTAAACTGAACCGTGCTTTACTTTATTTAGGCATGCACAATGATAACCGCCTTGTGGAAGTCAATAACCCTGGTGTACAATATTTAAAATGTCAACTCTCCATTCTTAGATGGAAGTAAATATGTCTTATCTTTTATCTTTTCCTGTTGCTATCAGGAAACAATATTGTTTTGTCAAGATGAAACTGGCAAAAAAATCACATTCACAGTTGTCTGGAGGAAATCTGTTTTTGTAAAAGAAAGGTACAAATTCTCAGTTGTATTAACGATGATTACATGAGAGGCTCAAACCAGGATTGTGGTATCAAAGGCTCCGGCAATATTCAAAATATGAAAATAAATTGTTGACAATTTATCTTTGGTTGTGGAATTTCTTATTTCTTTTACTGACTGCTTAAAGTTTTATAAAGAAAAACACCAGCGTTTTGTGTGGGTGATGCAGGTGTTATAGGCCTCCTAATGTGTTGTTCAGCTTACTTTAGGTCTGAACTGCATTCAATTTTGGAGAATTTACATGAAGAAAATCCACTTAGCCGTGAAACTGTATCAGGGATCAGATCATCATCATCTTCTTCTTCATATTATTAATATGTTGATCATACTTGCTTTTGACATAACCCATATAATGGATGAGGTTACGCACCACACATCAAAGCCATTTATCCAGGTGTTAAAGAGTAAAGAGCGAAGCTAATTGATTTCCGCTGCAGCCTTTATGTGTCAGCACAGTGAAATGTTTTTGGCTTCCTGCTGAAAATGTATGGCTTCAAATGAAACATTGACTGTGAGGTTGAAGTGCTGACTTTGGTCTTGCAGGACATTTGAGACTGTTTACATCCATACTGGCTGAATGAACAGTGTAGGACTAGTAGTCCTGTTTACCCTATGGGGGTATTAATAAAATGGGCCTCTATTCTTGTCTAGTCCCAGTGTATCTTCAGCAAGTCACTCCTACAAAGCACACTCAACAGTTTTCACATCAGGGCTATACAAATAAAATTTAATTTGATTTGAAATTGATGTTGCAATACATGTCACATGTCGTTTATTACACTCCTGCTACCATAGCACCAGTAAGCTGACATTTTCTGTTAGAGGGCAGAACCTCACAAACGTTGTGCAGAAAATTACATTCGTCAGTCCAGCCACACGCTGTCAGCATGAAAGCACAAGAACAGCAGAAATCATGAAATGTGCAGGAACATATGGATTTCAATACAGAGTTCATATCCAAGGGTTCTTCTACACAGGTATCCAGCAGTGGGTCAGCAGAAAAGACATAAATGACATAAAAATCAATGAATACTAAATAAAAGTTGAAAATATGCTAAATGCGTTTTTCCCTGTTGTCAGTTGAAATGGTTCTTTTAAATATGGGCTTGTGCTTCCAGTGTACTTGAGTTAATTAGTCTGTAGCCTTTTGTTGTCAATTTTAAAACTAGTAAAAAAAAACAAAAAACCCAAACATTATCACTAAAAAATTACCTATAAGAGTAGTAGAAGGTTCATCAAAATCTGAGGGGAACAGGAAAGTATTCTTCACACACCTCCGTCAGTGGTGAAACGAGTTCACTTGTTGAAGGAAGCGCATCGGTTTTCCTGGTAAAAAGGAGAGCAGACAAAGACGTTGACACACACGTAGTTAGATTGACTCTGGTCCTGTAGGGGTGCAGAAAAAACAACATCCTGGAAACACATCCACAATACAGTTTCAGACACACGGTCACATCATTTCCTTCAGGTTCACTGTTGTTTTGGAGCTGAACTATGTTCGCTGTAGTTGTTTTAGCATTTCCACCCCTTTCCCAGTTCCATGGTTATAATAACAACACAATATTTCATATATAACCTCTGCGAGTGCTTCCCAATTTATGTAGGGGAACATGGAGATTTGGAGGCTCTATGTATATTTTCCTCATCGTAGTTGTTATGAAGACATGCAAATCAGTAGATATTGTATCTCATTTTTTAGTGAGCTATTTGAATTCTCCATTTTTTTTCTTTACCTTCCTTTTAAATCTTCAAACCCTCCTTACTCACAGGTGCTGGAGACCAGGTCTTGTTTACATCTCTTTATACCTCATTGGCCCAACAACTTCCCAGAGAGCCAATGGAGTGGAGGAGGTAAGTAATTGAGTGAGTGCTGCCTGAATGTGTGATGGGGAAAAAAAGTATAGCCACTTTCACACCATTTGTGGGAACTAAACATGATGTGCATGTGAGTCTTCGCCCTCATTATCTCTGATTTAACTGATGTCATGAGAGTGCCGGTGACTTGCAACTTGCATGATAATGTGCTAGAGTTTAATGCAGGACTCACAGTCCAGACGGTGATTACACGCTGTCCAGGGTGACGTAAGGAAGCTTTTTGTGACAGCTGAGTGGAAACAAAGCAGGAGATGTCATCTCACCTTGAATTTTATGAGCTGAAATAGGAAGTGAAATCCTTGTTGTGCTCCGAATTTAATGTTTTTACTGAGGAGTGCCAAAATTTGTGAAGGATACCAGAGATTCATTGCACAATAAATACCGTAAACTCTGTTCAATAAAACTTGGCTCTGTTTTCCCTGCAGGACATATGGCCGTGCACCAAAAATGATCCACCTTGAGGCTAATTTTGTCCAGTTTAAAGAGGAACTCCTCCCCAAGGAGGGCAACAAAGCTCTCCTCACCTTTCCCTTCCTCCATATCTACTGGACTGACTGCTGTGTGAGTAGCCTGGAAGCACACACACACCCCCTATTCAACAGCTTCAATCATTCAGTACTCGACTTAATGTTTTAACCGACAGTACTGTGAAACATGATGTATTGCATTATGTATTATCACACTGTTAAGGTACATGAGAGGCCTATTTATATAATGTTTTCACAGCTCTCACATCCTACTGGTAGATTAGCAGGAATGAAAGTGTGTTTAAGCGTGACTTTTTAATACTGATATTGCTGCTACCCTCCTAATGAAGACATTTTCTGACCTGGTAGTCACTGGAGCATCTTGAAGTTTGTTTACTCCATGTGTGCTGGAGGGTGGCTAATTTCTGCTTGTCTACCCTCTCAGAATAGATGTAGGTGTCCTATCTGGCAAAAATAGGTCACAGCTGTAAGCTATGCAAACTCATATACACATATATAGGATGAGCAAGATCAGGTTGGCATAACTTCATACGCCACAGCGTGTACAAGAAGAAAAGCCTTTTGTCTTCCGCATTAATCATGCTTCTGTTTACACCTCAGCATGAGAAAGGTGTCAAATATCCACAGTGTAGAAGCACCAGCTTCACATGGATATCTAATGTATCTGCATTATTATGCACATGGCTTGTTTGATGCACTTTTAGTCAGTGTAAATTGGCTAAATCTTGACACCTACTTTGTTACACTGATTCAGGAACGCAGACGTGGGAAAAACATGATGGGGAAACAGGAACCTGCTGCTGCTGACTGTGCAGCTGGTTACTTTAAGGAAGTACTGCCACCAACTCATGATCCATGACATTTCCTAAAGAGTATGACCCTAGTGTGGGAGTAGTGTGCCTGTGTGTATGTGCGCAATATAGAGACAGTAACATTAACACCTATACAGTATTACATGTGAGACTGTGTAAGACGCACAATTATACAAAGTGAAATAATAGTCACCATATTTTTCAATGTGGACCTATGTCAGGCTGCAAATTCTCAAATTCAAAGGAAAGAGCTATTTTGCTGTTGTCAGACCTGTTTTACATGTGCTGTAATCTTGTATTTTTCTGTTTTTAAAAACAAAACAACATGTGATCAACATGAATTCACAATTCAGAAAAGTGGGGAAAAAACAGCGTAATTTGTGTGCCATTTTAGGCAATAAGAAGCAAAAAAGAAAAGATCCCTGACCCTTCCCTTGTCACTAGCACTCTACTACTGTGACGGAGTAATACACACGTTATACACATCTTCCCCGTTCCCTTCCCTTATTACAAGTTGAGTGGTAGAAGAACTTGTTTTGGTGACACAACACAGGACGCGTCACCAGCATCCATCCAGTTTCCAGAGGCAAGCAGTATGCCCTATAATGAGCCCAGAATTCCCCAATATAAAATGGGTGAGGATATTGAGTACTATTTACTACGCTTTGAGCGCACGCCAAAACATGGCACTGGCATCCTTATCCCAAAGCTGATGTGACAGTTACCATAAATGAACAGCCTTACCTGTTGACTGTTGTGGCGGAGAACTTGCCTGTGAACATAATTCTTGGATCGGACTTACCTGTGTTGATAGACCTGCTGCATGAAAGAGAAGTGCCTGCAAAAACAGGGGAGGGCAATGTAAATGTTTCATGTCCTGTGATCAAATGGAGGTTGTGTGTGGAGGGAAAGGTTCACTGTGGATAATGATGTGTTGTACTGTATATAAATCAATCAAATTTTATTTATATAGCCCAAAATCACAAAATCCATTTGTCTCAGAGGGCTTTACAATCTGTACGGGGAGTGACACTCTCTGTCCTTAGACCCTCAATTCGGGTAAGGAAAAACTTGCCCACCAAAAAACCTTTTAACAGGGAAAAAGGTGGAAGAAACCTCAGGAAGAGCCACAGAGGAGGGATCCCTCTCCCAGAACGGACGGGTGTGCAATGATGTCACATGTACAGAACAAATCTCTGGCTCCCAATCTACTTTTAGACACTATAGGAACCACAAGGAACCCAGCATCTTGAGACCTCAATGTTCTAGTGGGGTAGTAAGGTACTATGAGCTCTTTTAGATATGATGGTGCCTAACTATGAAGAGCTTTGTATGCTAGGAGAAGAATTTTAAAATTTTATTCTAGATTTAACAGGTAGCCAGTGCAAGGAAGCCAAAATGGGAGAGATGTGATCTCTGATTTTGGTTCCTGTCAGAACACGTGCAGCAGCATTCTGAATCAGCTGCAAACTCTTAAGAGACTTATTAGAGCAGCCTGATTACAAAGAGTTACAATAGTCCAGCCTAGAAGTAACAAATGCATGGACTAGTTTTTCTGCATCCGCTTGAGAAATGATGCGTCTGATTTTGGCAATGTTACGCAAGTGGAAAAATGCAGTCCTCTAAAGTTGTTTTATATAGTCATTAAAGGACAAATCCTGATCAAAGACAACTCCAAGATTTTTTACAGTGGAGCTGGAAGCCAGGGTGATCCCGTCTAAGGCAAAATCTCTGGAATGAGAACTTCAGTTTTATCTGAATTTAGCATCAGAAAATTGTGGGTCATCCAATTTTTTATTTCCTTAATGCATGCTTGGAGTTTGGTTAAGTGATTGGTTTCATCAGGCTTGATAGATAAATATAATTGGGTGTCGTCGGCATAACAGTGAAAGTTAATTGAATGATTCCTAATAATGTTCCCTAGAGGAAGCATATATAAACTGAATAGAAGTGGCCCTAATACAGAACCTTGTGGGACTCCATGAGAAACTTTGGTTTGCGTGGAGGATTCATCATTAACATGAACAAACTGAGATTGGTCTAAGAAATATGACTTAAACCAGCCTAGGGCGGTTCCTTTGATGCCAATTTGATATTCCAGTCTCTGTAAGAGAATCTGGTGGTCAATGGTGTCAAATGCGGCACTAAGATCTAATAGGACAAGTACAGAGCTGAGTCCTTTGTCTGATGCCATTAGGAGGTTGTTTGTAACTTTGACTAGTGCGGTCTCTATGCTATGATTTACTCTAAATCCTGACTGAAACTCCTCGAATAAGATGTTTGTCTGGAGAAAATCACATAGCTGATTGGCTACGGCTTTCTCAAGTACCTTAGAGAGGAATGAAAGGTTTGATATCGGCCTGTTGTTGGCTAAAATCTCTTGATCTAGAGTTGGCTTTTTAAGAAGAAGAAGAGGTTTAATTACAGCTATTTTAAAGGACTGTGGTACACATCCTGATAATAAAGACTGATTAATCATATCCAACAAGGAAGGGCTAACTAAAGGTAATACATCTTTAAGCAGCCTGGTTGGGATGGGGTCTAAGAGACAGGTTGACGGCTTAGGTAAAGAAATTATTGAAGTTATTTGTTTAAGGTCGATGGGAGAAAAGCAGTCTAAATATATATCAGGGTTTATAGCTATTGCTTGCTGTATCCGAAATCAGATGAGTGCAAAAAGTGATGAATTTTTAACAGCATGGACAAGTTTGTGACAGCGCTCCCAGCTAAACGCAAACCAGATGATGAATCTTCACCAAATGTAGCAACTTCAAAAGCAAAGACAAGAAAATATGACAAGGCATAACTCGCACTCGGCTTCACTAGCACAACAGTGGGTAAGGAGGAAAGACCACAGTGTGTTGTGTGTCTAAAAATACTAGCTTGCGACAGTCTGAAGCCGAACAAATTAAAACGACACTTGGAGACAACACATCCCGAGCACAAAGACAAGCCGGTGGAGTTGCTTTACTAAAGCAGCATCCCTGCCTACAAATGCTCAGCTCGCCTCCTACAAAGTTGCCTACAGAGTTGCTCAGTGTAAAAAGCTACACACTATAGCCAAGGAATTAATACTTCCCTCTGCGATCGACATGGTCTCAACTATGATCGACGAAGCCATTGCCAGCAAGCTAAAGGCCATTCCTCTCTTAAACAATACTATCTCAAGGCGTATTTATGATATGTCAAAAGACATAGAAGAGCAGCTAAATGACAAGATACGGGACTGACGCTTTGCTTTGCAGATGGATGAGGCGACTGACAGTAATAAAGACTGCTTATTGATAACATACGTCAGATTCATTGATGCCGATGATTTGAGGATTTGCTTTTCTGCAAACAAGTGACGAGCAGAGCCACTGCAGACGAACTGTTTAAAAAAATTGACACTTACTTGAGAGAGGCCGATCTGAAGATGTGGACATTAAAGGTGCAGTTTTTGCAGAGTTAAATGTTCAGGATTTTCTTCAGAGAGCTGGTAAAGTGTAAAAGGCCATTTTCATGCAGGAATGGAGTTTATAAGAAGATGTGTCGAAAGCCATGAACACATTACATGGTAAAAGTTTATGATGCATGATGCAGTGTCACTTTTAATAATTGTAAAGGTGATTTGTCTTTTTTTTTAGTTTTGTTTAGGAAGAAGTTGCCATTTTGTATGACTTACAATGTTAAGTAAAGTCCAGTGGAGTTTAGAAACAAAGGATTTGTATGTTTGTGTCAGTGTGGGGGCGTTCGAAAATATTCTAATCTTCAGAAAGGGGGGCCCTGCAGAAAAAGTTTGGGAACCACTGCATTAAGACATGGCGTTGAATTTAACACTATAGTAATCGTTTCCTTAAATTTGGCTACAGCACTGTCAGATAAACATCTCCTGTAGGAGTTTCTGCAAAAAGGCTTATAGTCCAGTAATATGAACTCAAAGGTTATTAAAAAAATGGTCAGATAGAATAGGATTATGTGTGGAAGACTATTAGATGATCAATTTCAATGCCATATGAGAGGGCAAGGTCAAGATGTGGTTCAGACAATGAGTCGGTTTGTTTACACTCTGACAGAAGCCAATTGAGTCTAACAGAGATAAATGCAGTACTAAGACTATCACTATGGTTGTCGACATGAATATTGAAATCACCTACAACAATTACTGTTTTAACGACCAAGCCTGATGCAAATTCTGCTAATTTAGATAAAAATTCAGAATAAGGACCTGGAGCTCGATATAATATAACGAATAAGATTGGCTGTAATGTTTTCCAGGTTGGGTGAGTCAGGCCAAGAACGAGACTTTCAAATGAATTATAATTTAGTTTAGGTTTAGGATTAATGAGTAAACTAGAGTCAAATATGGCTCCAACGCCACCACCTCGACCAGTACTTCGAGGAATATGAGTATTACAATGACTGGGGGGAGTAGATTCATTTAAACTAACATATTCATCCTCCTGCAACCAGGTTTCAGTGAGGCAGAATAAATCAATATCATAATCAGATATTAATTAGAGGACAAGGACCTAATATTCAAGAGTCCACATTTAATTATCTTGTTTTGGACTCTTGAAGATGTTGATTTAATTTTTATTAGCTACAGCTGCCTTCGGTGGTACCGCACCGGCTACAGGGGACTTGCTAACTATAGCAGCTACTGATTTTTCGGTGGTGCGGTACCGTGTCTCTAAGTCACTAAGCCTCACCTCCAGAGCTACAAATAAATTACATTTAATGCAATTACCATTTTCGCTAAAGGAGGACGAGGAGTAACTAAACATCTGGCACACAGGGCAGAAGAGAGGAGAAGAGAGAGTGGGAGAGGAGAGAGAAGCCATTGTTTAGCTAGGCTAGCTAGTAAGGCAAACAACAAACTGATGAAAACTATCAAAGTGTGGCTTCTAAGGTTATGAGACCTGTCCGTGTACAAACAGAACAAGTCTATGTGGTGGTGCAAAGTTGTAGAGACACTCGCCAATGTGAGGAATATATGAATATCTGACTAGGTGAGCAAAACAGAGACTGGGGAGAGTGTTGGTTACAGTGAAGGTAACAGACCTGAGTGTTGAGACTTATTGCAAGTCGTGTGGTAGAAGAACTTGTTTTCTTTTTCTTTCTTTTTGTTTGTTTTTGTATATAGACTTTTTTTTTTTTTTTTGTGGTTTGTAAATATTGGCACTTGCACCTGGTGGGGGGAATAAAAACCCAAAACATAATTTTTTCGACTCAGTCTGGATTCATCCCCCAAAGACGAGGTTGGAGAAAGAACCCCGCGACAACTACACAAAGCATTATGCGACAGTTACAGCAGTGCAGTGTACTTTGTTTTAAAGGGGAGGGTGTAAATAAATGAAGCGGAAAATCAGGATATAAAAATGTACAGGTCTGCTGACAGGGCAGAGGCAAAGCTAATTGAAGAGTTAGGTAGATGTCAGTAAAACACAGTCTGTACACACACACACACAGGCGGGAATGTCTTCGTTTTCTACAAGTAGCAGCAAATCTAAGATTGAAAGCTTGACAGTATGACAGGTGGTAAATAGCATTTGCAACAATTCTCTGATCTGGCTGCTAGGGCTACAAAACTTTCAGTGCATGAACTAGTCACACTTAACATCTGTATTTGTTCATAATACATTGCACTTTATTTGCATTTTACTACTGAAAGAAACCAGCTTTTCACTTGCTGATTGGGATGCAACCATTACTCACAACAACCCCTGCACAAATAGCATAAATAGCATACATAGATAGATTATTAATCCCAAAATGAAAAATGACTTAAGTAATTAAATGAGAGTTTAGTAATGAGTATGAAAAAGGGCACATTTGGCAGCATCGACAAGAATCTTGTATGCAGTGTTCTTTTAAGTATAATTTTAGTTTACCATATTTTCCTGACTATAAGCCACTACTTTTTTCCCATACTTTGAACCATGCGGTTTATACAGAGATGCAGCTTTTCTATGAATTTTTCTTCAGCCCACAGGGGGTATATAATATTATTACACCCTCACCTCCTCAAAATGGAAAACCCATGAAGAAATTCCTATGATGCAGCTTTTAAGTTAAATGCCATCATTCTGGGTATCCGTGAAGAAAACAGAGCGGCTGCACGTAAGGTTGCTGTTAATGAATCTATGATGAGACAGTATGTGATGAAGATTATCTGACGCTGTTCAACTCCGACACTGAAGAGGACGACTTCAGTGGTTTCAGTGCACAGAAGAAATGAAGTTTAGGTTTAGGTTTTCCTTTATTTGTCTCCACCAGGGAGAAATTTTTCTCAGAGATAGGGAAGGTTACAGCACCATAAAACACATGTCAACATACAGTACTAACATAGTAGCCAACGGTGAATACAAACCAGCATGACATAAAATGAAGAGATAAAAAAAAAATAAAAAAAAAAAAGTTAAGAATCCATCCAAAAACAACAAGTGTTCATTTCTGGTCATTAATTAATTTAGTAGATAAAGGAATAAAAGAGTGCTTGAAGCGATTGTGCTTGCACAGGGGAAGCCTGTATCTCTTCCCAGACTTAAGAAGGACATATTCCCCATTCAGCACATGAGAACTATCTGATAAAATGGCTTTTGCATGTCTGATAGTTGCCTGCTCAAAAAGATCCTGTGGGTTAAGGGGGGGCATCACACCTATAATCTTACCTGCAGTTTTGACTAGGCTCAAAATCTCAGCTCTAGATTTTACTGTGAGATTGCCAAACCAGCAGGTGATACCATAACGAAGGACTGATTCAATCGTTGCTCTGTAAAAGATGAGCATAATGTTTTTACAGACTCCAAAAACTCTGAGTCTGCGCAAAAAATGAAGGCGTTGGTGGATTTTAGCGCAGACATTGGCCACCTGAGTGCGCCAACTAAGGTCACTGTCTACCTGTACTCCCAGATACCTAACACTTTTTACCTGGTCGATGATCTGGCCATGTATAGTTACTGGGTCCTGACGACCGACAGATCTGGGATCCAGCAGCATCTCTACTGTTTTTGATGTGACAGTGGTTTGGTGTTCATTAGTTTTAAATGCTCAGGAGGAACATAAATAGTGACTTGTGGCTTCAGTTCATGGGAGAATGAAGCCACTTTAATAGTTGCGCAGTTGCGCTTTAACAGTGTGCAGGAGGAAAAGGTGACAGTGATTTGGTGTTTAATGGTTTCAGTACGTAGGAGGAAGAAAAAAAAAATTAACTTAGTTTTAGTGCACAAGAGGAAGATGAATAAAACCATCAATGACTTTTCTGTTGTGTTCATCAGCACATTTATTGCTACTTTTTATTGCGGTACTGTTCGGAAACAATAAGTTCAGGAATATGAATAAACACTTATGGTACAAAATCTCTCTGTCTAAATAACTTATTTCTCAGCCTGGATATCGGTGGCTTATAGTCCGGTGCGGCTCATATGTGACAAAATCTATAGTTTATTAAAATTTTAGTGGGTGCGGCTTATATTTAGGTGCGCTCTATAGTCCGGAAATTACAGTATTTTTAATATAGCATTTTTTAAAGATTAATCACAGGAACGTTTCTATATGGTAAATAAATCTCCATGGATGGCCTGAGTAATAAAAACACTGCTTTTCTTGTAGGATACAGAGGCTTATAAGAGCTCGGTGAAGGAGGATATGCTGCGTTGGCAGAACAGCTTGCGGACTCACAGCTCAGCGGACTGGGTCATCATCGTTGTGGAGACCAACGATACCAAGAAGAAGAACAAGACCAATATCCTGCCTCGGTCATCCATTGTGGACAAGATCCGCAGTGATTTCTGCAACAAGCAGAACGACAGGTGAGGAGATTTCTCTTCTGTACACATATATTTATAGACGTCAGTCCCCAATTCCTCCTTTTTGCTGCAGTAACAGTAGAAGGTGATTGTTCTGCTCTGTTACAGAATGGTTTATTGAGTAGTTGAGTGACATGAAATTAATGGATAGCAGTTTTGATAATCTTTAATTTCTTAAACAAAAATGCTAAAAATACAAAATCTGAGCATTTTCTGCATTTCTCAGTTTTATAAGTAAATAAACTTTTGGTATATTGGTCTATTCACGTTACAACATAGTCAGTAACCGCTGAATTTAAGAGCATGTTCAACCAACCTCTCCTTAGTAAATTCAAGCTGTTGTCCTTTAATCCAGGTGTGTGGTGCTGTCAGATCCTCTGAAGGACTCATCTCGGTCTCAGGAGTCCTGGAATTCCTTGCTGCTGAAACTGCGAACCCTCCTGCTCATGTCCTTCACGAAGAACCTGGGCCGCTTTGAAGATGACATGCGTACGCTCCGAGAGAAACGCACCCAGCCTGGCTGGAGCTTCTGTGAATACTTTATGGTCCAGGTAGGAAGAAAAATGAAAGGGCTGAATTCATGATTGGATCATATATGGGGAAAGAAGAGGTGATAAGATAATGCATAGCCCCTTTACATTGTGGCATTCGGTACCTTTAAGGACATATGTCGGATTGGTAAAACATAACCAGCCTATGTCATATTTCCGGGTTTCTATGTGTGCAACCAAAGTATTTTGGCATTCATTCAAGACAGAGAAGTATCAAGAATGGTCATGGAGCTTTTCATGTGAGCATGTTGATGTCGAGCGACTCTGGTGGTGGTGGGATTAATTTTTGTGTTTCTGTGTGCTTAATTGCACAGGAGGAGCTGGCCTTTGTTTTTGAGATGCTGCAGCAGTTTGAGGATGCCTTGGTCCAGTATGATGAACTAGATGCTCTTTTTACCCAGTATGTCCTTAACTTTGGAGCTGGAGGTACGTATCCACCACCCGAGTGGATCTCATTGAATCAGTGTTTGTTAATGTGGGTTTTTTTGTATGCCAGGTTGTGGAAATCAAATGTCCATTTTAAACCATCTGACCGGTCTGTCTCCTTCCACAGATACAGCTAACTGGCTTGGCTCTTTTTGCGCCCCAGTGCGCAGCTGGAGCGGCTTGCTGCTACGGCGGCCTATTGACATGGAGAAGAGGGATGGGATCCAGCGAGGGGAGGCCAGCCTATTAGACCTGAGGAGCTACCTGTTCTCCCGCCAGTGTACCTTACTCATCTTCCTGCAAAGGCCCTGGGAGGTCACTCAGAGAGCCCTGGAGCTGCTGCACAACTGCGTCCAGGAGCTACGCCTGCTGGAGGTAATCCTAATTGTTACAGACATCTACATATAGCTGTTTGTTTCCAAAATACTGTCATGGACCAAAGAACTCGCTTAATGGACATTTTGACATTTTGATTGATAGTAGATAAGATAACAAGGTGTCACCCAAATCTGTTGGTTTACAAGAACCTAAACTGACATTGACTGTGACTGAATGCTGCTGAAAACCTAAGAAATCCTAACACATAGCTGTTGTTGTTCAGGTATCGGTGCTGGAGGGGGCCCTGGACTGCTGGGTGTTTCTCAGCTGTTTGGAGGTTCTGCACAGGATTGAGGGCTGCTGCGATCAGGCCCAGCTTGCTGCAAACAGCTCACATACTGTGGGCCTGTGGGCCTACGCTACTGACAAGGTAACACAGATGTTGTGTTCTGTAACTTGATCACTTGTGTAACTTCCAGAATGTGTCATGACACCTGCGGGCAATATGTTACAGTGAATAATTTTTCTTTTTTAAGTAAAAGCAATAGTCTGTATTTGGTCATTTTAATGTCTTAATACCACCGAAAGTTACAGTGTAAGTGGTTTTCCCGCCAAAAACATTTACAGTGGTGCACTGCAGGAGTAAATGTCTGACCCTGACATTTAAGAGAATTAACTTTGCAGCATTAAATATCTGGTAAAATGTTTTTTTTCCCGCTAGCAGATTTCTGTGTTTTTAAAGCAAAGTATTTTTGTCTGCCCTCTCCAGCTAAAGTCTCTGGGGAAACTTTGCGGCCTGGTGTCAGAGAAGGGCCCGACTTCTGAGGACCTGAACAGGACTGTGGATCTGCTGGCTGGACTTGGGGATGAGAGGCCTGAGACTGGTATGTTTTCAGATTGAGATTGCTACCTAAAACTAGTAGCAACGCATAAACCTGACCTGACGGTCAGACCTAACGGTCAGGTTTATGTGTGGCCTCTTGTTCCTTGTAGTTTTTGCAGTGTGTCCTTCATCATTGGACCTAGTCTGTCCCCATCGGCCCCTTATCAGACGATTCAGCACTTTATAGTGCCAGCTGTAGCTTTTTATTTATTCTGACTTCGTACTCTAATTGTAAATACTTTTTATTAGGCTTGTGTCATAGTTGCTCTGTATTTGTGGTTTTCCCACTATGTTTGTTTGAACAGCAAAAATAAATGACTTACTGGTTACTGTATTTCATTTCACACAGATATTCAAATTCAAATTTATTTATCAAATTCAAATATATTTGTATAGCCCAAATGTAAAGAATGTACAGAGTTAGGTTTCGTTTCAGTTCTAGGATAGGACCAATCGCAGAAGACTAGGAAATAGCTCATGGAGCCCAGGGGAGTACATCAATATTAACGACACTCACACAAATTGTAAGTTTCAGAAAAATTGTATTCTCAACATATGAACAACATGAGAATGAACTTGCGTACCTAATACAGAAAAAAACAAAGTGCGCGCGTAACAGAACAAGGAAAAAAACAAAAATAAAATGTCTGTGTGTATAGTCAGTCAGTTGTGTCTTTATGTCAGTCTGTTTTCCCCCCTTTTATCGAGCTCAATATGTATTTCGTTGGGGCCCTTTAACTTTAGTGTTCTTTAATCTGAGTGTACTTTCGATGCCCCACCACACCACCGTCAACTAAAATGAAGTCCAGGTTCCTCAGCTTGTGGCCCAGCACAAAGGTGCGTTCCTTTGTCTTCAGCTCTGGTTGGACATCTGATTCAGTGGATCCATCTCTCCAGCGAAATGCCTGAAACCTCTCGGTCACCGCTGGTCTCTTGTCTCTACTGGCGTCGATGATGTTTCTCCCTCACATCAATCGGCAGTGAATTAAAAAAACCTGACCTAAGAAACAGGTCACGTTCAATCTGTTTAATAAAATAAAATAAAACCTCTACAGGTCATGAATCTTTAACTAAAAATAAATTAAAAATAAATATAACTTTTTTTTTTAAGTTCAAATATTTTCTCAAAAATATATTTACTCTTTTTTTTCCTTTACAGATCTATTTAACCAAAATAAAACAGAAAAAATGTCAAAAATAAATCTATCTAATCCTTTTTCCCATCAATCATTTGGATAAATGATCAAATATGGCAAGTTTCCCTCTTTTATTCCTTCTCTCTCTCTCTCTCTCTCTCTCTCTCTCTCACTCACACTCACACTCACACACACACACACACACACACACAAGAAAGCTAGCATTTTGGCGGCTAACCAAAATCAGTGGCTCACTGTGATCTCCAATTACACATCACACTCACCCTGACAGTTATCCTACACAGCTAACGGCTACATAGCTTATGGCTAGCGGCTACAATCACACAGCAGTACATCAGAAATTAGCAGCTAAATTAGCTCCGTGGCTAATCCGCTTTTACTCGAGGCTCACCCTCTAAAAAAAAAATGGACGCAAACTCACCGCCGAGCAGGAAAACATGGACCAAAAAACTCGGTGGAATCAGCTGGTGTATATTCTGACCATTTTTCTCAGGTTTTGGGTAGGTTATGAATTTTCAACCAGGGCTCGCTCATACAACTGGACAGTGACAGGGCCGCAACATAGAAAATGTCTCCTCTCCCTCGTTCTCTCTCCCAGATTGCTTTTCGCGCACCTTTTTTGTGATTGGCTATGACATCACGATGCAATACCTGTCTGCTGCCAGGAACACAGTTAACCCCATAAATGCCCACTATCACATTCACACACAAAACAATACTGAATAAAGAAGGTTTTGCCTATCTGCTTATGAAGCCTGGGCTACACAAAGTCACAAAATACATTTGTCCCAGGGCTTTACACTGGGAGTGACATCCTCTGTCCTTAGACCCTCGGTTCGAGTGAGGAAAAACTTGCCCACCAAAAAACCTTTTAACAGGGAAAATAGTTGAAAGAAACCTCTCCCAGGATGGACAGCCATGCAATGGATGTCACGTGTACAGAACAAATCAACATACACATATTATACAATCACAATGAATTACAATGAATTACATGAATGTTAAAATGAGAATTAGTTACAATGAATGATAATTGTTATGGGAGCAGTGGAACCTGTGATAGAGAGACACAGATGCGCAGCAGCAAATCATTAACTAACTATAAACTGTAATATAGTAACAATGATTACGTGACAACGCATGCAGTGGACACCACGCAGGACCACAGCAGCAGGCACAGTCCAAGAGAACCTGAGAGCACAGAAACTCTGGGGAAGAAGTTTAGTTAGTAACATGCAGAGGGGAGAGAAGGAGAGAGAGGGAGATGGAGAGAGAGAGGGAGTGTGTGAGTCCCCCAGCAGTCTAGTTCTATGGCAGCATAACTAAGGGATGACCTGAATCAGCCCTAACTATAAGCTTTATCAAAAAGGAAAGTCTTAAGTCTACTCTTAAAGGTGTTGATCGTGTCTGCCTCCCGAACACAGAGTGGTAGTTTATTCCACAGAAGAGGAGCTTGATAGCTGAAAGCTCTGGCTCTCAATCTACTTTTAGACACTATAGGAACCACTATAGGTGCCCAGCATCCTGAGAGTGCAGTGTTCTAGTGGGGTAGTAAGGTACTATGAGCTCTTTTAGATATGATGGTCCCTGACCATGAAGAGCTTTGTATGTTAGGATAAGAATTTTAAATTCTATTCTAAATTTAACAGGTAGCCAGTGCAAGGAAGCCAAAATGGGAGAGATGTGATCTCTGATCTTGGTTCCTTTCAGAACACATGCAGCAGCGTTCTGAATCAGCTGTAAACTCTTAAGAGACTTATTAGAGCAGCCTTATAACAAAGAGTTACAATAGTCCAGCCTAGAAGTAACAAATGCATGGACTAGTTTTTCTGCGTCCGCTTGAGATATGATGCGTCTGATTTTGGCTATGTTACGCAAGTGGAAGAATGCAGTCCTCGAAACTTGTTTGATATGGTCATTAAAGGACAAGTCTTGATCAAAAACAACGCCAAGATTCTTTACGGTGGAGCTGGAGGCCAGGGTGATCCCGGGCAACTAAATCTCTGGAAAGACAATTTCTGAGGGTTTCTGTTTGGGTCCAATTACGAGAACTTCAGTTTTATCTGAATTTAGCGTCACAAAATTGTGGGTCATCCAATTTTTTGTATTCTTAATGCTTGCTTGGAGTTTAGTTAAGTGATTGGTTTCATCAGGCTTGATCGATAAATATAATTGGGTGTCGTCGGCATAGCAGTGAAAGTTAATAGAGAACCTTGTGGGTCTCTATGAGAAACTTTGGTTTGCATGAAGCATTCATCATTAACAAGAACAAACTGAGAACGGTCTAGGAAATATGACTTAAACCAGCCTAGAGCGGTTCCTTTAATGACAATTTGGTATTCCAGTCTCTGTAAGAGAATCTGATGGTCAATGGTGTCAAATGCGGCACTAAGATCTAATAGGACGGAAGGAGGAAGTACAGAGATGAGTCCTTTGTCCGATGCCATTAGGTCATTTGTAACTTTACCTAGTGCGGTCTCTGTGCTATGATTTACTCTAAATTCTGACTGAAACTCCTCAAATAAACTGTTTGTATGGTGAAAATCACATAGCTGATTAGCTACATCTTCCTCAAGTATTTTAGAGGTTTGATATTGGCCTGTAGTTGGCTAAAACCTCTTGATTTAGAGTTAACTAGAGGTAATACATACTTAAGCAGCCTGGTTGGGATGGGGTCTAAGAGACAGGTTGACTCCTTAGATGAAGGGATTATTAAAGTTATTTGTTGAAGGTCGACGGGAGAAAAGCAGTCTAAATATATATCAGGTTTGAATTTATCTATTTCCAAACTTGCTGTATCAGAAATCAGATGACTGCCTGTTGAGGGCAAAAGGTGATGAATTTTGTCTCTAATATTTATAATTTTATCATTAAAGAAGCTCATGAAGTCATTACTAGTTAGGCTTAAAGGAATAGATGACTCAATAGAGCTGTGGTTCTCTGTTAGCCTGGCTACAGTGCTGAAGAGAAACCTGGGGTTGTTCTTATTTTCCTCAATTAATGAGGAATAATAGGCTGTTCTGGCATTACGCAGAGCCTTCCTATAAATTGCAAGATTATCTTGCCAGGCTAGGCGAGATTCTTCCAGTTTAGAGGCACGCCATTTACGTTCAGATTTACGTGCTTCTTGCTTTAAATTGTGAGTGTGCTGGCTATACCATGGTGCTAACCTCCTCTGTTTTATTGTCTTCTTTTTCAGAGGTGCAATAGAGTCAAGAGTTGTCTGTAATGAGTCTGTGGTATTATTAACAAGCTGAGCTATTTGTGAGGGGCTAAATGATGCAGACAAGTCCTCTGTAAAATTAAGACATGGCATTGGATTTAATACTGTTGGAGTCATTTCCTTAAATTTTGGCTACAGCACTGTCAGATAAACATCTGCTGTAGGAGTTTCTGCAAAAAGGCTTATAGTCCAGTAATATGAACTCAAAGGTTATTAAAAAATGGTCAGATAGAATAGGATTATGTGGAAAGAGATGATCAATTTCAATGCTATATGAGAGGACAAGGTCAAGAGAGTCTAACAAAGAGATAAATGCAGTACTAAGACTATCACTATGGTTGTCGATATTAATATTAAAATCACCTACAATAATTACTTTATCTGTTTTAACGATCAAGCCTGATACAAATTCTGCATATTCAGATAGAAATTCAGAATAAGGACCTGGAGCTCGATATAATATAACAAATAAAACTGGCTGTAATGCTTTCCAGGTTGGGTGAGTCAGGCTAAGAACAAGACTTTCAAATGAATTATAATTTAGTTTAGGTTTAGGATTTATGAGTAAACTAGAGTCAAATATGGCTCCAACGCCACCACCTCGACCAGTACTTTGAGGAATATGAGTATTACAATGACTGGGGGGAGTGGATTCATTTAAACTAACATATTCATCCTCCTGCAGCCGGGTTTCAGTGAGGCAGAATAAATATGTGCATGTTTTAAAGTCAGTTTTGTAGTCAGGTCAATGTTTCAGGACCTTTTTAGTGTTGGAATTTTTGTCTTCAGAGAGAAAAGTGTGAGCCTTTTTCTATTTTAATTGTTGATCAGGGTGTAATGACAAATCCTATATGAAAGACAATAAATAACTGTGTGTCTTGTTTTAATTCTGCTTCGTCCTTCTCCACAGTCAACAGTTTGCAGAGCCCTTACAAAAAGCTGAAAGAAGCTTTGTCATCTGTGGAAGCTTTTGAAAGGCACTATCTTGTAAGTCTGTTACTTGCCACAGTTTGTTGTTTTTCAGTAGTTGGCAAGGAAGGAAGTTAACACACACATTCTCTAAACTCGTGTCCCAGTTTTTAGTCTTTTTTTTCTAAAAAAAATAATCTTTTTGAAACTTCACTTATAACAGTTGAGTTGATTGTATTTCTCCTCTCTCATTCCCTTGCCTCTTACCCACTGGCTCCACTGCCCCCATGTTGGCCGTCTCCTGCATCAGGAGCTATCTCATGCTGCTATGGAGATGTACAGGGCCATTGGTCGACTGAGGTCTGCCAGACTTGTGGGAAAAAGCCTGGCTGAGTTCTACATGTAAGGAAGAGAGAAGCTACTAGTTCAATCAGGGTACACACAGGTCTCAAAATGGTCTTTTAAGGCTCCACACATCCACACTCTTGTCAGTTAATCTGGCTCCAGAATTGTCAATCAATCACTGTTTATAAACACCCAGATAGTCCTAGCTAGGCACCCAGATATGTGTGAACATGGTAAAAAAAAAAACATGACATGAACTGACCCTGGCTGATCTTTAAATGTCAGCTGATGTCTGTAAATACAGTTCATATCATCACCTGATGCTAAATATTAACCAATAGCAAATGGGTATGATTTGTGGATGCTGAGTGACACAAGTACAGCGTTCATTAGAATTTATGGTACTTGAATTTAGTTTGCAAATATATCTATCAATCACATATTAATGACCACATGACCGAGGTTGAAATTTGCTTTCAGTATAGCATGGTGGGTGTCAGGAACAGCAAACATCACATCACAGTTTGTGTGTGTGTGTCTTTATTAGGAGGAAAGGGGACCCTGAGCGGGCAGTGAGCTTCTTACAGGAAGCTCTGAAGTCGTATGTATCAGAGGGCTGGAGCCTCCCTGTCACTCACACCAGGAAACAGGTTGCTGAGTGTCAGAAACTGCTGGGCAAAACTGTAGCGTATCCTTTTTAAAGATGAGTCTCAGACTACCAACACATAGATGTATAGATATTAGAATGGCTGTTGAGTTTCACTGACTTCATCCCAGAGGTAGCTTTTCTGTAGTAGGGAAACCCAGGGAAATCATTTGAGGCATTTACATACACTCTTTATATATAATATTTTAATGCATTTTTGGACACCTTACAAAACAAATGCTTGCCTCCACAAGAAAGACAGCAAGAGTCCAGTCTAATCTAGTATCAGTGAATGCATCATGTGAGCTGTGAAGTGCTGGGTTTCCTTGACAACCTGCTGCAGCTACCTGCAGACCAGTGCCTTGTTGGCAGGTGATGTGAATCTGACTACAGAGGAGAGGAAGCACTTTTGTCAGGAAATTCTGACCTTTGCTGGCAAGTCTGGAGATCAGTGTAAGTACTTAAAGGAATATACCACCTTTTTATAAACTCTGTTATCGTCAGTCTGCAATGCTGGGTGCTCATGTAGTTTTGATGTTGCTTACCTACCACCTCTATTTCTGCTTCAGTTAATGATATCCAAGATTTCTCACAGTGCTTTTAGACAACCTCTAGGGTCAACTTTCAGTCAACAGTGGGTGTATGGAATATGACCAGCCAAATAATACATGAATATGTGGCTGGTCTTTTGTGCTCACTCCCAGTAAACAGGTTTTAAATCAGTGTGTAAGGTAAATTAACATACATCTATAGCAACAATACTATTGTATGCTTCATATTAACACACCTCAATGTGCATTATCACTGACATACTCATTATTTAAGAAAGAAAATCTGAAAATATGTTCTTCATCAACATCTCAATTCTATTTTCCTCCTCGGCAGCTAACCGCGTGACTCTCAGCATGGACGTTTTTTCTCAGCTCACACGGCTCCAGTTCCACCCAGCCACAGCCTCTGTGCACTCCGGAGCCGTCCTGCAGGTGGAGCTCACTCTGCAATGCTTGATGCCCATGTCGGTATACATACAGCAACTAGCTGCTAGCATTCACTTTGACCTGGAGCATGGAGGGACTCATGGAAGATCTAAGGGAGCTCAGAGACAAACAAACCCAGGGACAGTAGACTTTAACCAGGGTAACTCATCAGGGGGTCCTCCCTCCTCGGCTGCGGGCCCTTCTTTAGAGATGGATGAGATTCAGGACAGGAGTCCGTCAGACAATTCTCTCAACTCTACAGGAGTGGTTTGTAAGAACACTCACCTGATCATGCGTCGTCATGACAGCAACTCGCCACCAGATACGCCCAACTGTGTCAGCCCTCCTGCTGTTGCCATGAAGGAAGGAGCACAGATGCTGAAAGTGCAGGATGTAACGTTAGAGCCTGGGAATAACAGTATCATATTTACAGCACCAGTAAGAAACGCTTCTCTGCTGTTTCAACTGAAACAACAAATGATTTGAAAAGTATTTTTTTTAAACATCTTTATCTTTATCTCTCTCCGAACCTTTGCTGATGTGTTCCATAAAACTGTCCGTTCATTTTCTTACTTTCTGTCTTTTGCTCTGTCACACTGTTTTTCTGTGTAGAGTGAACAACCAGGTACTTACACACTGCGTCAGCTGTGTGCCACAGTAGGTCAGGTGCAGTTTGTGCTTCCTCACATCTACCCATCGGTCCAGTATGAAGTCTATTCTCAGGAGCCCCAGCTGACTGTGGAGCCTCTCTCAGGTCTGATTCTTTTGGCAGTGAATGCTCAAAATCCTTTGCAATTTTTTTTGTCTGAAAATACACTTGTGCACATTGTGAACTTTTCCACTAGAAAACTAAACTAAAATGGCAGCTGCAGTTTGTTCTTCTTATTGAAAAAATCACTTGTGCCTCAGAGTAGGAAATCATTCCTACCTGTAACTCACCTGTTGCTCCCAGTGCCACATTTTTGCTCCTGCTTTTAGGACTAGGAGTAAAAAGACAGCGGAAGAGAAGATTCCATGTTCACTTATCATAGCACATGGTTTGCAACATTTACATGTGTAATATGTAGGACTATTGTACGAATTGTAAACCAATGTGGTTAGATGGAGCTGATTTCAAACTATGAAGTCAAATGACCTTCATATGCTACATCATTTTTTTGCATTTTATAATCTATCTTTTGACATATTTTTTCTTATATAGCATTGGTAGATTACCTACATTGTGTACCTATACACATAAAACTTTATAAAGTCAAATATATTGTTGTGCTATTTTCAAATTTTGCACTTCAAATTTTATTGTGACATTTCAAAACAAGACAAACAAACAAAAATCTGAACTACAAATTTAATATTTCTCCAGTGACTGATAAGTACATCCATAAAAGTTCCATTCCAGATTTAAAAATGAAAATTCTGATTGCAGTCTGTGTTTGATCGTTTCTACACATTACTGATCACAAGACACAATAACCACCATGTCAATGTTATACATCCACTTACACTGCTGGGTGTGTGTGCGTTTTCTGTTTTCAGAGCCGCTGCTGGCCGGTCTGCCTCAGATGGTGAAGTTCACTCTCCTGACAGGTCACTATGCTGTAAAGAAAGGAGATGCTCTGCAGCTCAGCAACACAGACACCATGCCCATCCTGCCCTCTACCAACTGCACAGCCCGCATCAGCAACCCTGCTGCTGGTGTGTAATTTCCCTGCTGACTTTGCTGTGTTAACTGTTATCCGTTTAGCCCAGATAATGAAACCAGTTTTTTTTTAATGAATGATATTTACAGGATTGCAGCAGAGAGCTGACACTATCTAGAATATTTAAGTCTCTTTTCTGTCCCTTTATTTGTTCAGAGGTGGTGGGTGAAAGCGTCCTCTCCATCCAATCATCTGAGAAGGTGACCAGCATCAGCCTGCCCCCCACCCCTCCCTACCACACTCTGGAGTTCCAGCTGGAGGTTCTGTGCATCATCCCATCTGGGTTAGACCGGCCCACCACCGAGAGGCTGACCAATGGAGAGGTCCGCCACCGTCCACGCAGCTACAGTCATCCTGACACACCCATGACCGCCATCGACCAGAGGGTGAGGCCCTCAGGACAAATACGCACTTTCAGAATACAAGATGACTTTCGGCTTTAGTTGGAAAATTAAGTTCTAAACACGTTCATCATGATACTGTATGCCACTTGTTACTGATTGGCATTTCCTCTTTTTGTTTTGTTTGTACTGTACCTTTCAAATATAGAATACAAATACAGCATTCTTGATTACATAATTTGTTTCAGTACCAGCAATAGCTACTCATGCTATCCCTAGCCTTTTCTCCAATTAAAATGTACTATTAGATACATTGTTTTCCAGTTGGACATTTGCAAAGGATTGTATGAACATGTGTAATTTTTCTTAAAACTATTGGACAGTGAAAACACAAAAGTAACTCAAAGCCTTACCTGGTGAGACCTTACTGCTAAGAGAAATATCCACTCCATTATGTTATTATGTCTATAAGCAGTCATTAGACAGCTTAGCATTAGTTAGCTCTGTCTGTCCACAGATGTCCATTGACTGTCCATGGTCAATCTATTCCACGCTGCTCGCCCTCACCTTCTACATCCCCTTCAAGACCAAACACTCACTGCTTTCTGCTGGTAACAGGTGAGCCACCATTCTCATACAAATGTCTGTATGTGATCAAAATAAGCATTAACACATAGTTTAATTTTATAGTCTGGTCAAAAATTGGTAATAATTCTCTAAAAAGTAAAAACTATTTTTGACAACAATGTGTATGTGTACATAAAATCTCTGAAATACAAGAAGCTGTACTTTGCCAATGTAATATTAACAGCTAACATATACGGTACAATCATCTGATCTCTAGTTTTTGACCTGACCACACAGAAAGTACATCCAGGTGTGTGTGCAGAACGTGTCAGATGTGAACTTCACGCTGGCAGAAGTGAAGATGACAGAGAAGCAGCACACCTTGCTGGAGCTCCAGTCCCTCAACACTAAAACAAAACAAGTGAGCAGGGGAAAAAAGGATGGATCAGCCGATGCTTTACAGAATTTTAAGGAAAACTGTTTCATGTTTTGAAAAATTACAACATTTAATTATGTAGATTGTTATAGCTTCTCTTCAGAGTGACATCCCTCTCTCTCTCTCTCTCTGCGTGTGCATGTGTGTGTAGCTTTTATCCAGTAAGCACATTGTGTTCTGCTTGTGGGAGGTGAGGTGGAAGGATGACCTGCCCTCCATTCTCCAGTGCGTTTTCTCTGCTAACTTCTGTCCACTCAACCAAGATGTCACTGCCTTCAAACCTTTCCACTACCAGTTCCAGCTGGAGAGAGTCAGAGTAAGTCCACTTAAACATTTGATAAATAAAGCTGTAATTTTATTGACAGCAGCCAGTGACCATGTCACTATGTTCCTGATTTAGATGAGTTATGAATGAAGTATGAAAACTGGTTGTTACTAACTAACAACCAGTTTATGTGTGCACCACTATAAATAACCCTTGCTGGACGTTGTCAGACGTTGTACAGCGTGAGAGCTGAGATCCTGCCTCCTGCTGGCGAACAGCACTGTCGCTCTGGTTTCCTGTGTGGGCTGGAAGTGTGTATTACACGACTGACTGAACCTGCAGAGGGAGAGATGGCAGAGGAGAGCAAGACTAACACCGATGGCCTCAAAACCACCAAACTGATGTATCAAGGTATGTCGGGACAGCGCTTTTTACTCAGGGCTATAATGAGCTTAAATAAACAAACTGTTCCTGTATGACGAATCTGTAACTGTCACAGAACATTTTCGTTTTTCATTGTACAGATTAAATGCTTCAAAAACATACTGACAAAAAAAGCATATTTTTCACTTGTCCCATGTTACAAAAACGGAAGCAAACGAAATATTATACTAGTACGAGTCGAAAAATAAACCAAAAGTGTGCGTGTGTGTGTGTGTGTGTGTGTCCGCCTGCCTGCTCGCCTGCCTGCCTGCAGTGGCTGACAGCAGCAGTAACTGGGCAGTGTGTGGGAAAAGTTCAGGGATGGTCTCGATGCCCATGACAGCCAATGCCACCCACAAGGTGCAGATCGAGGTGATGCCTTTGTTCGCCGGACACCTGCCTTTCCCTAAGATCAAAGTGCTAAAGTACCTGCCGCACTCCGCAGCAGTGGCCATCCAGCCAGACCCTGGTAAGACCACACACACACACACACAGACACACAAATGATGCAAATCCATTTCATTCCTCAATTTGCTGTTTGGTCTCGCAATCTTCAGACAGCTGCGTTGAGAATGACAGCCTGTCCCTACTGGACAAGACACTGGATGACCAGGGGGACACGGCAAGCATCCGCAGCAGGGGCAGCGTCCACTCCGTGGGCAGTGCTGATCAGCAGCAGAAGGGCGTGGCAATGCCACGGTTGGAGCCCTTCAGCCCCGGACAGGTATTCAACCACAGCCACACACGGCAGGTCCTGGTGCTGCCCGCCACTGACGACCACATCATGGAGGTCAACGCTACATGACCCTGGTGACACCACCATCCCCTTTCTTGCTGGACTGAACCCAGGCCTTGGATGGACTCTGCTGAGCTTTTGCTCCAAGGCAGACGGGGTATGAGTCCATGTCGAAGACTACTGCAGGTTACCGATACAGGCTCCCCCCGAGAGCATGAGACGTTCACATCACTGGGAACATTATGGACTAGACACAATGAAGAGCCAATGACATATGCTTATACATTTAAATAAAGATTTTTCTTTGCCATACATTATACATAGGTCATTATATCTATATATATATCTATCTATATATCTATATCTATCTATCTATCTATATATATCTATATATATAGATATATAGATATATATATCTCTATAAATATATATCTATAGATATATATAGATATAGATATAGATATCTATATATATATATATATATCTCCCATAAACTCCCCATGATATCCACTACAAATATTGTTAAATGATTTTATATTTGACAAAATTATGTTCTATTCAAATAGAAACATCAGCACAAAACTCTGATCAGAAACTGCTGATGACTCGGTGAGGCTCGGACTGTAGCGGTGTGTGTCGTTGTCCATCTGTAGCTGTGTGTATGTGTGAGGATCTCTATGTACGTTTCTATTTGAGTGTGTTTGACCAGGTGAGACTTTTAAATAAGGTTTAGCCAATGCACATTATTGTCTGTCTAGTGTATGTGTGATGCCAAATCCGTGTCCACGCTACGCACACACAAGGTTGGGTGTTGAATAGAATGAATGAATGATTTTATTTATTCATTCATTTATTGGAAAGAATGAATATCATCGCTCTGTCCCCTCCCACCCACCTCCCCTCCCCAGGTACACACACATACATACAGTGTAACTACAGCCTCATGCTCTTCTTTGACAACTGTACATACTGATCTGTAAATAATGATTCAAATCAAAATCATCTTTGATTGCCCACTATATTAAAAAAATAATTGGAACTGACTCGATGGTGTGATATTTAACAAGATATTAGCTTGCCTTGCCCGTCTCTCTGTGGAGGGGTACAGGAGATGCAGGGATGGGAGGCTGCACCCGATCACCCTCTCAGATGAGTGGATGATACGCTGCAGTCTGCGTTTGTCCTTGACAGTGCAGCGTACCAGATGGTGATGGAGGAGGTGAGGATGGACTTTCCCTTCACTGGAACTAGGCGGATAACCTAACCCATGAAAAACAGCCCCAGACTAAGCATACTAACAAATGTCTGGACAGGGGTTATCAACAAAATTCTCCCCATGTAGTCAAGTTACATTTTTAAAAACCCCATATTTTACAGATTAGTTAACAATTTTAACAGCATGAAAGCTTGTCTGAGCACAACTAAGCAGCAGCAGATCAATTATCTTTGCAAGTTCAGTGAAAAGTACTTTTAAGTTACTGTTTTAAGTGCTGTTTTAAGTAAAATCATTAAATAGGTTATATTCAGAAAAATGTAATTAAGTCTTAAATCTGAAGCTGGGACAAACCAGGAGGATCCCAGGATAGGGCTGAGTGAAGAAGGCTAAGTTATATCTTATTTTTCTAATTGCACTTTTTTCAACACTTCACTTCAGAACTCTGATAATCTCTCACAAGCAGACATTGCTTTGTTTGACAGGGTATAAATGTTGAGACCACTTCTCTGTTTAAATGTCACATTCTGTGCTGCAGATTTGCAGAATCACAGTAGCAAAGTACCTCCGGTGAACACTAGATGGTGTAATACACCCACACTGCTGGCAGTGAGTGAAGCTTTCCTACAGGAGAATCCTACATCGTAAAACATCATAGAGGAATTAATCTTTTATCATGAATGAACGTGTATCTAAGTTGAATTGATTCAACGTCAGATAAGTCTTTTTTTTTTTTTTTTTTTTTACATTTTTATAGTCAGTTTTTGATGTTTTAAGCACCACATATTAAATCCAGACAGAAGACATCTTAACATTTAAGAGTGAATGTATTTATCAAATCAAATTTTCTTTGTATAGCCCACACACATATTGTACACTGCCAATGAATTACAATGGATGATAAAATGAGAATGTTTACAATGAATGATGAATTATTACAGTAACAGTGAAACTAGTGGTAAAGATACAGATGCACAGTAGCAAATCATTAACTAACTATAATCTGTAATGGGGATATGGTAACAATGATGATGGTGACAACACATGCAGAAGACGCCACGCAGGACCACAGCAGCAGACACAGTCCACAAGAACCTGCTGGACGAGAGAGCACAGAAACTCTGGGAAAGAAGTTTAGTTAGTAACATGATAGATGGATGGATAAGGAGAGAGAGAGAATGAGAGAGAGAGAGAGAAAAGGAGCGAGTGTGTGAGTCCCCCAGCAGTCTAGTTCTATGGCAGCATAACTAAGGGATGACCTGAGCCAGCCCTAATTATAAGCTTTATCAAACAGGAAAGTCTTAAGTCTACTCTTAAAGGTGTTGATCGTGTCTGCCTCCCGAACACAGAGTGGTAGTTTATTCCACAGAAGAGGAGCTTGATAGCTGAAAGCTCTGGCTCCCAATCTACTTTTAGACACTATAGGAACCACAAGGAACCCACCATCCTGGGAGCGCAATGTTCTAGTGGGGTGGTAAGGTACTATGAGCTCTTTTAGATATGATGGTGCCTGACCATGAAGAGCTTTGTAAGTTAGTAGAAGAATTTTAAATTCTATTCTAGATTTAACGGGTAGCCAGTGCAAGGAAGCCAAAATGGGAGAGATGTGATCTCTGATCTTGGTTCCTGTCAGAACACGTGCAGCAGCGTTCTGAATCAGCTGCAAACTCTTAAGAGACTTATTAGAGCAGCCTGATAGCAAAGAGTTACAATAGTCCAGCCTAGAAGTAACAAATGCATGGACTAGTTTTTCTGCATCCACTTGAGAAATGATGCGTCTGATTTTGGCAATGTTACGTAAGTGGAAGAATGCAGTCCTCGAAAGTTGTTTTATATAGTTATTAAAGGACAAGTCTTGATCAAAAACAACGCCAAGATTTTTTACGGTGGAGCTGGAGGCCAGGGTGATCCCGTCTAAGGCTAAATCTCTGGAATGATAGTTTCTAAGGTGTTTGGGTCCTATTACGAGAACTTCAGTTTTATCTGAATTTAGCATTTATCTGACCATTTGTTATTTTGATGACTTGATCGTTTAGTCGCAGCAGTTAAACAGGAACAAGACATTATAATAATTACTCACAGAAACACGTTTGAACGGTGCAGACTGGTTTCTGTAGTTTTTAAATGAGGGCCTGACCCGAGATCAATCTGTCACCGGCTTATCAGTGGCCTCTTTGCCCGCTTCATTGGCTTGATTATGCAGCTGCACAGCGGGAGGTTTCACAGGATAAAACAAACGCCCCACGGTCCCTGAACCAACAGACCTGAATCAAACATGAGGTCAAACATGTCTCCTCTGGTGCTGGCGGCGGTGTATTTTCTCGGTGTGTGCGCTCTCTCACAGGAGGAGATGCAGAGACAGGAGCGGTTGTTCCTCAGGTCTTTGGGGCTTTCCGGGCGGCCCCGGCCCGCAGGGAGCCACCAGTCCCGGCGCCGCGTCCCCCCCCCTCTCTGGAAAATGTTCCGGAGGTCCGAGAACATCCAGGCCCAGGAGAGCGACCCCTGCACGGTGTCAGAGTACGGAGTCCGCGGCAACATAATCCGATACGTGCAAGACCAAGGTAGACACACTGTCATCATGTTTATTGGTTTAAATGCAAGTTTTGTATTGTTTCTGATTGACAAAGTTCAGTGCATGTTATTACTGCAACACTGGCACGTCTTTTGTTCTTAATAAAGCAAGTTTAGTCATAGAAATTGAATAATGACAGGCTGCAGGGTCTATAAGCCTCAGCACACAATGTGAGGAATTAAATAGTATTATTTAACAATCAAAGGGTTATTCTGCAAGACACCACAGAGTCAAAAAATCCAAGGACTTTTTAATTTTTTAAAAATCTCTTTTAAAACCAACCAACAAAATAAAGGTGTGTTATATGAGGGGAGGTTGCAATAAATAAGAAATGTGCTTCAGTAAAACTCAGCTGAACAGCTACAAATTTGAGGAAAAAGTAACATGGACTCTGTCTCCCTTTTTGACATAGAGTTTTAAATCATGTGACTAAGTTTGACGTCCTGATATGTGTGTTGCTGTTGTGCAGGCAGGCTGGTGTCTGGCTGGAGCAGCAGCTGTCAGGCATGTCTGGAGAAGCAGCTTTTCTTCAACATGTCTGTCCTGCAGACTGTGGAGCTGCTGTCTCTGGCTCAGCTGGAAGTCAAGTTCCACTGGAATCTCTTCAGATCTGCAGAGCTTCTGAAGGGGCCCCGGGCCCTCACTGTGTCTCTGTATAAAGTGATCCGAGCCACGCTGAGGGGAGCCAATCCTCAGGCCAACCGCAGACTCCTGCTGTCCCAGTCCGTCCAGCTGCAGCCTGAACCCACCTCCATCACCATGGACCTCACCTCGCTGGCAGAGAGCTGGCGCAAACCGGGACGTAACTACGGTTTAGTTTTAGAACTATTGCCTCTCAGCGTGGATCCAGAGGAGCTTTTTTCTTATCGTCCTGGTAACTCTCTCACGTTGGAACCAGCCTTCACCCTCCCTCTCGCCTCTCTGGTGGCCGTGTCCCTCAACCCACATCAGTGTCGCTCCCGACAGAGGAGAAGTGCTGTCCACCTGCCTGTGACACCCAGCAACGTGTGCAAGGCGCGCCGCCTCTACATTGACTTCAAAGACGTAGGCTGGCAGGACTGGATCATCGCTCCTCAGGGCTACATGGCCAACTACTGCCACGGCGAGTGCCCTTTCCCTCTCAGTGAGAGTCTTAACGGCACCAACCACGCCATCCTGCAGACCCTGGTTCACTCTTTGGACCCTCACGGCACACCGCAACCCTGCTGCGTCCCCATCCGCCTCTCCCCAATCTCCATGCTCTACTACGACAACAATGACAACGTGGTGCTTCGGCATTACCAGGACATGGTGGTGGACGAGTGCGGGTGTCGATGAGATCGGTGCATCAAATATACACCAATTTTAGCTTCTTGGTCCAAGTTTAAGAGTTTTAAGTCACTTATTATTGCTTGTGATACTGTGTTCAGTGTAAGACGAACGTTCTATGTAATTAATGATGTTAAAGAATGTCAAATTGATATTGCTCAGGTACATTTAGAAATATTTCTTGATGTTAATAAAGTTTGCAAGGAAGCCATACTAAAGGATTGAATTCAGAAGTTTTTTTCCTGTCACTGATTCAGGTTTTAAAGTTTTCTTTTACTAATCCACACTCAACGTGCAGTTATCTTGTATTTTCATATTTTTTGTTACTTAGCATCTGACTATGTTTTCTTGATGCATACGTTACTAAGAAGGTTGGCTATCATCCAGTCTGTTTGTATTCTTATGAACGACTTCATCAGATAACAGTTTAGTGATACATAGTATGAATTACGGTAATTTTTAAGCACCTTGCATGGTAGCTTGTTACTGTCAATGTGTTTTGATTACCAACAGTCAAAAACCCTAACAGAAAAACAGAAGAAAATAATAAAAAACTGACATACAGAAGCTGGAATCAGGAACATTTTGGCTTTTTTGCACAATTTCTATCGATTGACTAATCAATTAACCATCTACTCAAGACTTTATTGTAGACTATAGGTAAAAGCTGTAACATTCTCTCAAAATTAAAGTCACAGAAAACAGAATTTTAGAATCTTTAATACTGTCACAATAACCCCTACTTTCTTGTGTTGCCTTTAGTACAGTTTCGCCTAGTCGTAGTAAGATTGCCCTTTTATGGCCTTTTGATTTCCCTCGTAGTGAGTGACTTTGTTTTCAATCGTTTTGTAAACTGTTGTAGTTTTTTTTTTCCTCGTTCCGTGTTTTTTGTTATATTAAATAAATCGGCTCATTGAAACTTCTGCAAATCAAATCAAATTTTATTTGTATAGCCCAAAATCTTATCTCTTATCTCACCTTCTTCCCTAATAACACCCCAACCCCTCCCCCACATAGCCAGACAGACCGCTGGGACTGCTATGGCGACGGCTGCACATCACAGGCTGTAATAATTGGTGAGAGAAACAGAGTTTCACTTTTTTTATATATCTTTTTTAAATCGCTGCAAAACTATGTCAAGTGGAAATGTTGTGGATGCTGTGAGCATCATTTCCTACAAATATCCCTTAAATACAACTTATTTCAGGTATTTTTGGGATCTGGCATAGAAGTTTAAATGTTCGGCAATGCCGAGAGAACCACCCACCAGAGTTGAGGAGCTTCAACTAAGTGTGGTCTAATAAACATCTTGTAGGCATGTGCATAAATAAATAATGAAGAAAGTACTGAAACGTTTACAGCTGATGGTGCTGTAATTCAATACTTCCCTTTAAAAAGTTTTAGAAATAAGAATGACTGGAAAGGAGCACTACTAGAGGTCAATTTTCTAAAAGGGTACTGTAGTATTCAAATGTTGCACTTGCATAAAGTTAGACAGATTTTTAAAAGAACAGAAGGCATGGTTAAAATCTGAACTGCAGTGGATAAGAAAAGCTGGCTTTCAGTACCTTGTGTAGGCCAAGCTTCAAAAACACAGGATCCTACATTTCTCATAATTCAACCATAAGGGTTTCCATCAATAGTAAATTGAACTTGTATTTATGTGTTAAAACCTGTATTGTTTGAATCAATTTAGCCACTGGAAGGAATTAGGCCAAAAGACATCCTGACAGGAGAAACAGGCAATGAGGTGAGAAAATACATTTTCTGCCCTGCACTAAGTGCATCATATGATCCAAAACAAATCATGTTTAATGTTTAATCACATCTTATACAAACCCTCCTGTTTAGATAGATATACTTTATTAATCCCAAACTGGTAAATTACAAAATTATTTATCACATAATCGTGTGCTTTAAAGGAGAATGAAGCTTCATCAAGAAAATGTCACAAGGAATTGATACATTGGTGTCTTGTGACTTCCTGTTTTATTTTGAAATTTACCCAAAATTTACTAGAGTAGAGTTTTTTTCCTCCTTAGGAGTGTTTTTTGTTGTTTTGCCAAATAAATTGGCTCCCTATAAAAAATCGGTCACACTCTTTCTTCCTGTTTCTAAAATCTGTCCCTCCTCCCCCCAAATGAATCTTCATTCAGTTACGGATGAGCCACAGCTTCACATCAGTGGCTCCCAAAATGAAGTCCGGGGACCCTAAAAATTCTTCAACACTCTCAGAAACAAGATGCACAGTTGAGTCTTTTGTTGCTGAGTCTGTGGCAAAAGATACAAATCATTTAGCATTGTGCATTTAGCAAATCATGTAGCATGTCCATCACCTGGTTGGTCCATAAAATCTAAAGGCCTACATGCAAAAGATTCCCACAATAGGAGTCCTCAACCAAGGAATAGTTTGATTTTGCTTTGTAGTTTGTTTGTTAGTTATGTTGCGACTAGTTACATGCATGATTCAATACTGAGCCACGCAGTCAACACAACAGCAACAATTATGGACCAAACTGTGACCACATGTGCATTGTTTTCACACAAAAAAGCATTCATTGACTTCAGCCTTCAAATTTCCTGAATACTTTTCTTACTCAAACACAAAACTCTGTTTACGTCCTCACTTCAAAACTCTAGTTTATGTTAAAAAACTACACACAAACACAACACAAAAACAGTAATTTGTCAAATCATCACGCTGAAATACGTCTATATTTAACAGATCCACCACCAAAAAACAAGACCTACTCAGCTGTATTAATGACATTAAATTGAATCACATTCAACAAGTAATAACTAACAAAGAGCTAGATGGTTGATTTAGGGGATTAGGCTACAATGCCAAACAAATTCAGGATTTCTGCTCGTTGAAGTACACACATGCACATATATATACACACACACACACACACACACACACATTTTTCATCTTGATGTTAAAATACACTGATATTATAGAACCCAATCCAAAGGATTTTATGTTAAAATAATAACTTTCATTTGACCATATTTTAAAGCAAATGTTTACTTTTCTTTGACTTTAGAGTAATATTTTAAAATGTAATATTTCTACATGCGTGATCTGGTGCTTTTTTTTGATACTGACAGGAAAATACTGTATAAGAGGATATATTTTCCATGAACCAACAGGGGGCATTGTGGCTTCAGCTGGAGCGCTCACCTGGCTGCTGTAACTGTGTGTGTGTGTGTGTGTGTGTGTCTGTGTCTGTGTCTGTGTGTGTGTGTGTGTGTGTGTGTGTGTGTGTGTGTGTGTGTGTGTGAATACTCTCAGCATGAGGTAGCTGGTTAGCAGTGGGTATACGCTGAGCTGACCACTACAGAGCCCAGCAGTCTGGATGTGTGTGTGTGTAGGACTCAATTAAAAGTTTCTAGTATCTTTTTCAAATTGTAACATTTTGGATTTGCACAAAAAAATGCAGTTTTTTTGATCAAATCAAATTTTATTTATATAGCCCAAAATCACAAAATCCATTTGTCTCAGAGGGCTTAACAATCTGTACAGGGAGTGACACCCTCTGTCCTTAGACCCTCGATTAGTGAGGAAAAACTTGACCACCAAAAAACCTTTTAACAGGGAAAAAGGTGGAAGAAACCTCAGGAAGAGCCACAGAGGAGTCAACACACACACACACACATATTACAATGAATTACATGAATGTTAAAATAAGAATAGGTTACAAAAAATGATGAATTATTAGAGTAGCAGTGGAACCTGTGATAGAGATACAGATGCACAGCAGCACATCATTAACTAACTATAAACTGTAATGGACGAGAGAGCACAGAAACTCCAAGAGAGAGAGAGAGAGAGAGTCCCCCAGCAGTCTAGTTCTATGGCAGCATAACTAAGGGATGACCTGAGCCAGCCCTAACTATAAGCTTTATCAAAAAGGAAAGTCTTAAGTCTACTCTTAAAGGTGTTGACCGTGTCTGCCTCCCGAACACAGAGTGGTAGTTTATTCCACAGAAGAGGAGCTTGATAGCTGAAAGCTCTGGCTCCCAATCTACTTTTAGACACTATAGGAACCACAAGGAACCCACCATCCTGGGAGCGCAGTGTTCTAGTGGGGTGGTAAGGTAAAGGTAAGGTTTATCATAGTTCAGTCTTCAATTGTAGCTAAAATGTATATGTTTCAGCATTCTGTTTTGGCTTATTTACTGTATCTTTAACCTAACTGATAATAAGCAAAGATGATGGTGAGGAACTTATTCTATTTATTAGGCATACACACACACACACACACACACACACACATTATTCCATTGACCTCTATAGTGAGTACAGTAATACAGTCTGATATGACAAGCACTCTGAATAATGTTCTGTTGCCACACACACACACACACTTCTTGGCACCCATATTTCTAATCCTTTTACAGTCTGTGCCATACTGGCACACATTTGGCACACACACTCTGTCACCTAATCAATGATAATGGAATCTGTGTGTATCCTGCCTAGTAACACAAGCCTGTGTGTGTCATTAATATGTTAACCTCCCACTTTCGGTTAGAGACTTACGAATGTTTGCATGTCAGAACATGTACATACAATCAACAGCACACTGGAGCAGATGTTACATTAGCTAAAGTTGTCACTGTGCCAAGAAAATCCCAATAGAGAATTCATTACGCTCAAAGCTCCACTAATCAATATTACGTATATTAACAATGACTCACATAACTGTGTGTGTAACATGTGGAAAGGAATGCAGGGATGAATCCAATACAGCAGGCAACTGATTATATCAAACATGCTCTGATAATCAGACAGACAGAACACTACCTGCTCGCACCAAACAGCATACAGTCTTTCATGCAGAGATCCTTCTGTAAATGTGTGCACATGATGGTGAAGCTTGACATCTCATTATACTTGTATAATGACAATAAAATCCAATCCAATCCACTTTAAAATACGCTTTATAAACACAGGGTTACCAAAGTGCTGACCAAAGACCAAATAAAATCAATGGATAAAATAAGAAGCACTGTCTGCACAAGATAAAATATCGAAATATACACATAAAAAGAAAACATAAAATATAAAATCAAAAAACTAAGAATAAAATCAAATAAAGTCAAATAGAATCAACACTCTACAAGGAATAGGAGAGGCACCTGACTGCAGACCTCCACTGTCACGCACCTCCACTGTCAGGCCCGGAAATTAACGGGATCAAAATCAAATCAAATTTATTTATTTATATAGCCCAAAATCACAAAATACATTTGTCTCAGAGGGCTTTACAATCTGTACAGGGAGTGACACCCTCTGTCCTTAGACCCTCGATTCGAGTGAGGAAAAACTTGACCACCAAAAAACCTTTTAACAGGAAAAAAGGTGGAAGAAACCTCAGGAAGAGCCACAGAGGAGGGATCCCTCTCCCAGGACGGACAGACGTGCAATGATGTCACATGTACAGAACAATCAACACACACATATTGTACACTCACAATGAATAATAATGAATTACAGTTGATGATAAGAATAGGTTTACAATGAATGATGAATTATTACAGTAGCAGCAAATCATTACATAACTATAAACTGTAATGGGGATATGGCAACAATGATGACGGCGACAACACATGCAGTAGACGCCACGCAGGACCACAGCAGCAGACACAGTCCACAAGAACCTGCTGGACGAGAGAGCACAGAAACTCCGGGGAAGAAGTTTAATTAGTAACATGATAGATAGATGGATTAGATAGATGGATAGATAAGGAGAGAGAGAGAATGAGAGAGAGCGAGAGAGTATGTGAGTCCCCCAGCAGTCTAGTTCTATGGCAGCATAACTAAGGGATGACCTGAGCCAGCCCTAACTATAAGCTTTATCAAAAAGGAAAATCTTAAGTCTACTCTTAAAGGTGTTGATCGTGTCTGCCTCCCGAACACAGAGTGGTAGTTTATTCCACAGAAGAGGAGCTTGATAGCTGAAAGCTCTGGCTCCCAATCTACTTTTAGACACTATAGGAACCACAAGGAACCCACCATCCTGGGAGCGCAATGTTCTAGTGGGGTGGTAAGGTACTATGAGCTCTTTTAGATATGATGGTCCCTGACCATGAAGAGCTTTGTAAGTTAGGAGAAGAATTTTAAATTCTATTCTAGATTTAACGGGTAGCCAGTGCAAGGAAGCCAAAATGGGAGAGATGTGATCTCTGATTTTGGTTCCTGTCAGAACACGTGCAGCAGCGTTCTGAATCAGCTGCAAACTCTTAAGAGACTTATTAGAGCAGCCTGATAGCAAAGAGTTACAATAGTCCAGCCTAGAAGTAACAAATGCATGGACTAGTTTTTCTGCATCCACTTGAGAAATGATGCGTCTGATTTTGGCAATGTTACGCAAGTGGAAGAATGCAGTCCTCGAAAGTTGTTTTATATAATTATTAAAGGACAAGTCTTGATCAAAAACAACGCCAAGATTTTTTACGGTGGAGCTGGTGGCCAGGGTGATCCCATCTAAGGCTAAATCTCTGGAATGATAGTTTCTAAGGTGTTTGGGTCCTATTAGGAGAACTTCAGTTTTTTCTGAATTTAGCTTCAGAAAATTGTGGGTCATCCAATTTTTTATGTCCTTAATGCATGCTTGAAGTCTAGTCAAGTGATTGGTTTCATCAGGCTTGATCGATAAATATAATTGGGTGTCGTCAGCATAACAGTGAAAGTTAATTGAATGATTCCTAATAATGTTCCCTAAGGGAAGCATATATAAACTGAAAAGATACATTTCAAAATAAAACTGCAGACCTCCACTGTCAGGCCCGGAAATTAACGGGATACATTTCAAAATAAAACTGCAGACCTCCACTGTCAGGCCCGGAAATGTAAGGGATACATTTCAAAATAAAATCGTGAATCCGTGAATGCACTTCCGGTTGAATCGTTTTCCTCACAAATGAATTAATTAGTAAACAACGATCAGTGCGCATTTTCTCTTAAGCTATTTGTGTGTGTGTGTATATATATATATAAATATATTTTAACTTGTGTTAACTTGCGAGATATATATATATATATATATGGCATCTCACAAGATGTCATAGGCCTATACATTTTATTGTGTACTATACAGGGTACTTCAAGGATTCAAGGATTCAAGGATTTTTATTTGTCATTACAACACATGTAAACATGGGATGCAACGAAATTGGTTTCCCCTGGTCCTGGAGCAGCCCAATATCCAAATATAGAATAAAATATAGAATAAAAAATAAAATAAAATATATATATACATATGTATATATAGAACATAAAATATAAAAGTAAAGCCAAATTTAAATTTAAGACAAAGTATATACAATGAAATAGAAAAACAACAACAGTATAACACCATGGTGATGTTCAAGTGTGCAGGTTGTGCAAACAGCTGCATTGTGCAAGTAATTACAGTGCAAAGTATTTTTTGTATTATTGTCTGTGCATCTGTGGTGGGGGGTCCAGGTGGGGGATGGGGGGTGGGGTTGGGGGGCAGGGGCTACAGGGGTCCTCCAGAGTTCAACAGTCTCACAGCTTCTGGGAAGAAGCTGTTCCTCAGTCTGGTGGTCCTGCTCTTAATGCTCCGCAGCCTCCTGCCCGAGGGGAGAGGGGCAAACAGAGCATGTGCGGGGTGAGTGGGGTCCTTCATGATGCAGGAGGCCCTTTTCCTGCACCTGGAGGTGTAAGTGTCACTTCACTGCCTTTTCATCATTTCTTTTGACTTTATTGCACTGGTCTTTTTCTATATATTTGTTTCAATTAGTTTCGTGTTATACTGTATTATTATTAATTCTGTTTTTACTGTATTGTTCTGTATTTTTATTCTTAACCTTTGTTATTCTTAACATAAATTTCATGTTTGATTCTATGTCTATGCTAATTATATTCTTGTGCTGCTAGAACACTTAAGGACCACTAAATACTACCCAATACTACCTAGTCAAATTATTAGGTGATCAATGAGAAAATACACACACCAAGTCACAACATGATCAAATGTTCTGTAGCCCTTTACTCTGTGTGACATTCACAATATGCCAAATAATGTCTTTGGTCCATTATTTCTTCACAGAACTTCCACATGTCCTCAGGGATGTACAATGTGAGTTTAAATGGCTCCAGGATTGCTTCCTTTTCATGCTCGTCCAGGTCTTCCTTCCACAACCTTCCATATTAACATTAAACTTCTTCCCCGGAGTTTCTGTGCTCTCTCGTCCAGCAGGTTCTTGTGGACTGTGTCTGCTGCTGTGGTCCTGCGTGGCGTCTTCTGCATGTGTTGTCGCCGTCATCATTGTTGCCATATCCCCATTACAGTTTATAGTTATGTAATGATTTGCTGCTACTGTAATAATTCATCATTCATTGTAACCTATTCTTATCATCCATTGTAATTCATTATAATTCATTGTGAGTGTACAATATGTGTGTGTTGATTTGTTCTGTACATGTGACATCATTGCACGTCTGTCCGTCCTGGAAGAGGGATCCCTCCTTTGTGTCTCTTCCTGAGGTTTCTTCCACCTTTTTCCCTGTTAAAAGGTTTTTTGGTGGTCAAGTTTTTCCTCACTCTAATCGAGGGTCTAAGGACAGAGGGTGTCACTCCCTGTACAGATTGTAAAGCCCTCTGAGACAAATGTATTTTGTGATTTTGGGCTAAATAAATAAAATTTGATATTGCAGAGCAGCCTCTGCCTGTTCCTCCTCCCCCATGCCCAGAACATCAGGCAGGTCCACTCTGGCAGAGAACTGTTGTTTATTGTCCTCAACCCACCCCGCTGCATTTCTGCAATCACGAAGAATACGATCTTCAACCGAGTCCTATGGAAAAGACAGAAAGAAAGATGTCTATACCATAGCTGCCACACCAACAGTATCTGACCAATAGATACTGTGAAAAAGCTTACGCCTTCCACTGGTGTGTCCACATCAGAAGGTCTCACCTCTGCCTGCTGCTCTTCTTCCTGAAAATATATAGATAAGCAAAATGATCAGTTGTAATATTCAAACACAAGCTCCAAAAAAAAAAAAAAAAGATTCCATCATTGCCCTCCTAATAGGCCTACCTAGTAATATTAGAGAGCTCAACAAATGTTAATTTTTAAATCCAATCATGCATTATCTAGACACTTTATTTACCTATATACCTGAAACAAAAGAAACCCAGACAGAACTCAAACAAAATAAAAATCTAACCTCAGTAATGTCATCCTTCTTCCTTTTGATCAGCCTGAACACTGGTTGCACCTCGCAGAAGGGCTTTTGAAGCATCTGTCCAGTGGGCGAACAGCTTTCCATGGCTCAAAAAAAATAAAAAAAATAAGTCTTGTAACAACTTCAGGTCAAATAACAATCTTTGCAGTCTCACCTTCCAAGGTCAAAATTTTCCATCAGGATGATACACCACCACTGTCTCAAAATTGGCATGTCCAGCTGGAAAATTAACAGCAACAAAAAGAAACACACTATGTCATAATAAGTGTTTTGTGGTTGTAATTTTGAGCTTACTTTGAATTATTCAACTTACAACAGAAAAGTCATAGGGAGCATCCAGTGTTGTGTAAAGGGCATTCTAGGAATAGCATATTCATTTTAATTTATTGCTGAAATCTTTAATGCACACAGAATTACAAATAATAAATATATAACAAATGATGTCTACTACCATCAACATGAAGATGCCACAGTCAATTCCATATGGTTGCTGTGGAAAATCCTAGATATCAGAAAGAAGTCAGTTATGCAATTATTATTTTACAGTATTAAAGTATTCAACTATTAATAAATACATGCATTATACTCGGACCTGAATTTGTAGTCCAGTCTTTTCTGTCCAGTTTCCAGGATTTAGTGACTGGGATAGGTTTCTAAAAGACAGTTGCATTAAAGATAAATATTACTCATTCAATTATTAATATGGGCTATTTTCATGGACATGCGCCACTGGTTCCGATTCGGGACGGATCATCCATGCATCCCTTTCCATGCAGTCACTCCACACATCATTCAACACTTTTTTTATGGTGCCAGTTTCTTGACTCAGTTGTATGAAATGTTAAATAGGTCGTCATCATGTTAAATCTTTAAAACTAATACAAAATGTATAACCATGATTTGATACACAAAACTACAATTATGTTGCACCATAAAAAGGCCGTCACACAGATGTGAACATGATCTGAAACAAACACACAACCCAGAACTCTTTAGGACAGCCTTGGAACATGAACTGCACACACACGCAAACACAAAAACAAGTTTGTTAGTGACCTCAGTAGTCCCCTCATCTCCTTATCACCAAATCCTAATGGTGCTTGAGCACATTTGGAGTCAAGAAAGACTATTTCTCTCTGTGTTGGTTTCAAAACCTGTAATTGTATTTAGTGACATTTGAACTCAGTATTGTGTAAAGACAACACACCAGTACTGTAATAGAAAATGAAGATGTTTTTGTTAACATTTGATACAACATTTTCCAGGACATGCAAACCTCCTGTTACAATAAGCATCACTACTTACAGAGAGCAAGAAATGCCCAGGTTTCCACACAGGAATGACAACGGCATCTCTGATTGAAGCATCATTCTAATACAAAGGAAAAGTTCAAAAGCAAACTGGTAATGTGTATATATATATATATATATATATATATATATATAATTTGAATGAAAACCAGTAGGACAAGCTGCACTTACAGGCAAGCTTGCAAGTGGATCACACGATGTTGGTTTTCACCAGGTTGGTACAACAGAGGTCAGCCACAAAAATACTTTTCCCCTGTGGAAAACATTACAAATGTGAGCAAATACCCATATAATATAAAATTGAACCATATTCTAAAAAATAATATTTATGTTTTATACCTGTGATTGAGCAATTTTCTCAATAACTTCAAAGCACGCATTTCCTATCTGCAAACCAAACCTATGTTACTCTTAGATAGTTATCAAGCAGTTATCAAGCAGTTAAATGTGACTCTTACCAGATGCTCCCCAGATTTTCTGGAATATCTTGTCATAAGAATGGCGTGTCTTCATCTCTTGCCTAAGCCGAAGAATCAGATCCATCCTCGATCCCTTCACATCCAAATTGCAGGCCTTACACAACTTACGCACAGTTGATACCTTTTGAAATACAGACGAAATAAAGTAAGATGTTACTGCACAATGCAACTCAAACAAACATACCATACATGTATACACATCAACTGTACCTTCTGCTTCATAAGATCATCCACCAGGCGGTCCTCTGACACCATGCTGACTTCAGCTTCAGTGGAGGACTTGGCAGGGATTGCCTTTTCAAATTCTGTGTTTAATGCCATCTCAGATTGACGTGTATTCTTTCCAATCCATGGGCCCCAGTACTCAAAACTAAGTCTTACACTGAAGCTGTTTTTCGCACGACCTGTTAAAAGTACACGAAAAATTCTTAATATGCTAAAGTGCATTGCATCAATAAGTGAGGATAATTACTAATTTACAGAAAAGTGAATATGTACATACCTTGGACAAAGCCACGGGGAATCATCTCCAGTGTCAGGCTCAGAACAAAGCGGCAGACTCAGATGAAGAAAAAGGCAGGTTTGGACAAAACTTTTTTTGTTATAACAATAAAAGTTTTGTCCAAACCTGCCATCACTCTTTAACGAGGAGAATCACTGTGACTAAGAAAATTACTAAAGACTATAAAGTAACAAATCAAATTTTATTTATATAGCCCAAAATCACAAAATACATTTGTCTCAGAGGGCTTTACAATCTGTACAGGGAGTGACACCCTCTGTCCTTAGACCCTCGATTCGAGTGAGGAAAAACTTGCCCACCAAAAAACCTTTTAACAGGGAAAAAGGTGGAAGAAACCTCAGGAAGAGCCACAGAGGAGGGATCCCTCTTCCAGGACGGACAGACGTGCAATGATGTCACATGTACAGGACAATCAACACACACATATTGTACACTCACAATGAATAATAATGAATTACAATAGATGATAAGAATAGGTTACAATGAATGATGAATTATTACAGTAGCAGCAAATCATTACATAACTATAAACTGTAATGGGGATATGGCAACAATGATGACGGCGACAACACATGCAGTAGACGCCACGCAGGACCACAGCAGCAGACACAGTCCACAAGAACCTGCTGGACGAGAGAGCACAGAAACTCCGGGGAAGAAGTTTAGTTAGTAACATGATAGATAGATGGATTAGATAGATGGATAGATAAGGAGAGAGAGAGAATGAGAGAGAGAGAGAGCGAGAGAGCATGTGAGTCCCCCAGCAGTCTAGTTCTATGGCAGCATAACTAAGGGATGACCTGAGCCAGCCCTAATTATAAGCTTTATCAAACAGGAAAGTCTTAAGTCTACTCTTAAAAGGTGTTGATAGTGTCTGCCTCCCGAACACAGAGTGGTAGTTTATTCCACAGAAGAGGAGCTTGATAGCTGAAAGCTCTGGCTCCCAATCTACTTTTAGACACTATAGGAACCACAAGGAACCCACCATCCTGGGAGCGCAATGTTCTAGTGGGGTGGTAAGGTACTATGAGCTCTTTTAGATATGATGGTGCCTGACCATGAAGAGCTTTGTAAGTTAGTAGAAGAATTTTAAATTCTATTCTAGATTTAACGGATTTAACAACAGAAAATATTATCAAAAAGTATCACTAGGAGTATGGCAGTAAAAGTATCAACAGAAAATTTCTTCATCAAGGAAGTACATAAACTCACACAATCACTGTGGCTATGGCAGACAAGAAGGCTTGGGTGCACCGACAGAACGTACTAAGACACTTCGGCACTGACAGAACGTACTAAGACACTTCAGCACGGGACAAGGGGAAACACAGACTATATATACACATGAGGGAAATGGGGAACAGGTGGAAACAATCAGGGCGGGGCAGACAATCAGACTGGTGACACATGAGGAAGGGCAAGTGACCTGAAACGAGAGGAAAATTAACTTTCAAAATAAAACAGGAAATGACAAGACATAACAAAAACCCAGCTTGACCTCACACGGTGTGACATCCAGCTGTACAGAGTCCCAGAACTCTTCAATGTTAACTTCACCAGTAAAGTTCTCTGGGGCATCTTTAATGTCACTCACTGAAAAAAGGAACTAATTTAACTAGTTTTGTATATACAATGATACACACGTGGACAAAATTGTTGGTACCCTTTGTTTAATGAAAGAAAAACTCAAAATAAACTCATGAAACAGGCCTGGACAAAGATGATGGTACCCTATAAATTAATTCATTTTAATATTTTGTTGCACAACCTTTTGAGGCAATCGCTGCAATCAAACGATTCCTGTAACTGTCAATTAGACTTTTGCACCTCTCAGTAGGTATTTTGGCCCACTCCTGCGCAAACTGCTCCAGTTGTCTCAGGTTTGAAGGGTGCCTTTTGCAGACGGCATTTTTCAGCTCGTTCCAAAGATGCTCAATAGGATTAAGGTCAGGGCTCATAGAAGGCCACTTTAGAATCGTCCAGTGTTTTCCTCTTAGCCATTCTTGGTTGTTTTTAGCTGTGTGTTTTGGGTCGTTGTCCTGTTGCAAGACCCATGACCTGCGACTGAGACCAAGCTTTCTGACACTGGCCAGCACATTTCTCTCTAGAATCCCTTGATAGTCTTGAGACTTCATTGTACCCTGCACAGATTCAAGACACCCTGTGCCAAATGCAGCAAAGCAGCCCCAGAACATAATAGAGCCTCCTCCATGTTTTACAGTAGGGACAGTGTTCTTTTCTTTATATGCTTCATTTTTTCGTCTGTGAACATAGAGCTGATGTGCCTTGCCAAAAAGTTCCATTTTTGTCTCATCTGTCCATAGGACATTCTCCCAGAACCTGTGTGGCTTGTCAACATGTAGTTTGGCAAATTCCAGTCTGGCTTTTTTATGACTTGTTTTCAACAATGGTGTCCTCCTTGGTCGTCTCCCATGAAGTCCATTTTGGCTCAAACAACGACGGATGGTGCGATCTGACACTGATGTTCCTTGAGCTTGAAGTTCACCTTTAACCTCTTTAGAAGTTTTTCTGGGCTTTTTTGTTACCATTCGTATTATCCTTCTCCTTGATTTGTCATCAATTTTCCTCCTGCGGCCACGTCCAGGGAGGTTGGCTACAGTTCCATGAATCTTAAATTTCTGAATAATATGTGCAACTGTTGTCACAGGAACATCAAGCTGCTTGGAGATGGTCTTATAGCCTTTACCTTTGAGATGCTTGTTGATAATTTTCTTTCTAATGTCCTGAGACAACTCTTTCCTTTGCTTCCTCTGGTCCATATTGAGTGTCATACACACCATGTCACCAAACAGCACAGTGACTACCTGTAGTCCTATATATAGGCCCACTGACTGATTACTGCTTGTAGAGACATGTGATGCTAATTAGTGGACACACCTTGAATTAACATGTCCCTTTGGTCACATTATTTTCAATCTTTTCTAGGGGTACCATCATTTTTGTCCAGGCCTGTTTCATGAGTTTATTTTTTAAAATAATTCTCTTGAAGCATTGTTGAAAAGCAATGCCTGACTTTCATTGGTTAAATTTCTTAGAATTTTTATTTATTATTACTTTTTACAGATTGAAGTTATTTCTGTGACCATTGTGAGTTTTTCTTTCATTAAACGAAGGGTACCAACAATTTTGTCCACGTGTCTATCTATCTATCTATCTATCTATCTATCTATCTATCTATAGGAACCACAAGGAACCAACCATCTTGAGAGCTCAATGTTCTAGTGGGGTGGTAAGGTACTATAAGCTCTTTTAGATATGGTGCCTGACCATGAAGAGTTTTGTATGTTAGGATAAGAATTTTAAATTCTATTCTAGATTTAGCGGTTAGCCAGTGCAAGGAAGCCAAAATGGGAGAGATGTGATCTCTGATTTTGGTTCCTGTCAGAACACGTGCAGCAGCGTTCTGAATCAGCTGCAAACTCTTAAGAGACTTATTAGAGCAGCCTGATAAAGAGTTACAATAGTCCAGCCTAGAAGTAACAAATGCATGGACTAGTTTTTCTGCTTCCGCTTGAGAAATGATGTGTCTGATTTTGGCAATGTTACGCAAGTGGAAGAATGCAGTCCTCGAAAGTTGTTTTATATAGTCAATCCTGATCAAAGACAACTCCAAGATTCTTTACGGTGGAGCTGGAGGCCAGGGTGATCCTGTCTAAGGCTAAATGTCTGGAATGACAGTTTCTGAGGTGTTTGGGTCTAATTACGAGAACTTCAGTTTTATCTGAATTTAGCATCAGAAAATTGTGGGTCATCCAATGTTTTTTGCCCTTAATGCATGGAGTTTGGTTAAGTTATTGGTCCCTAGAGGAAACATATATAAACTGAATAGAAGTGGACCTAATACAAAACCTTGTGGGACTCCATGAAAAACTTTGGTTTGCATGGAGGATTCATCATTAACATGAACAAACTGAAGAAATATGACTTAAACCAGCCTAGGGCGGTTCCTTTGATGCCAATTTGATATTCCAGTCTCTGTAAAAGAATCTGATGGTCAATGGTGTCAAATGCGGCACTAAGATCTAATAGGACAAGTACAGAGATGAGTCCTTTGTCCGATGCCATTAGGGGGTCGTTTGTAACTTGGACTAATGCGGTCTCTGTGCTATGATTTACTCTAAATCCTGACTGAAACTCCTCGAATAAGCTGTTTGTATGGAGAAAATCACATAGCTGATTGGCTACGGCTTTCTCAAGTACCTTAGAGAGGAATGAAAGGTTTGATATCGGCCTGTAGTTGGCTAAAACCTCTTGATCTAGAGTTGGCTTTTTAAGAAGAGGCTTAATTACAGCTATTTTAAAGGACTGTGGTACATATCCTGATAATAAAGACAGATTAATCATATCCAACAAGGAAGGTAATACATATTTAAGCAGCCTGGTTGGGATAGGGTCTAAGAGACAGGTTGACTGCTTAGATGAAGAAATTATTGTTATTTGTTATTTGTTGAACATCGATGGGAGAAAAGCAGTCTAAATATATATCAGGTTTTATAGCTATTTCTAAACTAAAAACTAAAAAGGTGATGAATTTTTTCTCTGATATTTAGAATTTTATCATTAAAGAAGCTCATGAAGTAATTACTAGTTAGGCTTAAAGGAATAGATGACTCAATAGAGCTGTGGTTCTCTGTTAGCCTGGCTACAGTGCTGATGAGAAACCTGGGGTTGTTCTTATTTTCCTCAATTAATGAGGAATAATAGGCTGTTCTGGCATTACGCAGAGCCTTCCTATAAATTGCAAGATTATCTTGCCAGGCTAGGCGAGATTCTTCCAGTTTAGAGGCACGCCATTTACGTTCAGATTTACGTGCTTCTTGCTTTAATTTGTGAGTGTGCTGGCTATACCATGGTGCTAACCTCCTCTGTTTTATTGCCTTCTTTTTCAGAGGTGCAATAGAGTCAAGAGTTGTCTGTAATGTGTCTGTAGTATTACTAACGAGCTGATCTATGTGTGAGGGGCTACAGGAAGCTGCTAAGTCCTCTGTAACATTAAGACATGGCATTGAATTTAATACTATAGTAATTGTTTCCAGTTACAGAATACGCTTACCGTAAACGAGGTTTAGTTCATAAGTGATGGACGCTTTAGAAATTGTTTTGTAACACTTTTCAGTCTGGTGAGTATCAACAACTCTTCTTGCAAGTCCCCCAGAAATCTCCTTTGCTCTAGCCATGACACACTTTCACAAACCTGCGTTGTGAAGTTCAGACTTTGATAGTGAAGACACAGATTTCTCTTCTTTAAACAAGACGTGGCCTCCCAGACTCACACCTGATTGTCATCCCATTGATTGTAACACCCAACTCACATTTCCCCTTCTAATGATTTGATAATCCTAGAAATTAATATACTTTTGCCACATGCAAATATGGATCATTTTCCTCAGTAAATAAATGAAGTAGTGTAAGGCAATGTAAATTTAACTTTGATGAACTTTGAGATGTAAGGCCAAGCTGTGTTACCAGTGCTGCCTTTTGAAGGAATGTAGGACTGGATAGTCATTACATTACTAAGTCTCTATGGCACCAGCTATTTTACAAGGGCACACTAGTAAATTTTACTAAGCTATTTTCTTGTGTAACCAGGCACTTTAACCAAACAAACTAACCCAACATATAACATACATATAAATACACATCTTGGATCAAAGCATTGTGCTATGCTAGTTGCTAGTTGCTAATACATGTATGTACATGCCCCTAAGTGTACTACCATGAGTTAGAGCAGCACTTACAGAAGCAAATATATTCTTTTATTGCAGTATTTGTATAGTTCTCTACATTCCTCAGCACAAACTGCTCCCAGCAGCTTTGGAATGAGTCTTAAGAGGGGAAACCTCTTACTTCAGAACACAACACAGCTGTAGCCATCATAGTCATAAAAATGTTGGTAACCTTCTTGTTTCATACTTGTTTCTATAGTTAAACTTTGGTTATACATATTATACATTTAATTATTAATCTGCAATAAATCACACGTTCTGTTTCAGATAACACATTTTATTGAATGACAGTACATTGGTTTTCTATTTGAAGCGCGCACATTTAGTTAGCTTTTGTACAGTCTTCATTTAATACAATTTGTAATCAGTTTTCTTTGATTTACCGGTGCTGCTGCTGGGAGCTGGGAATGCCAGGCAAAAGGATCCGCCCCACAAGCTCAGCCATTTTGTAGCAAAGGATGCTGATTGGGCCGGCACATCATGTGGGGGGGAATTCAGTGCTTTACTGTTTATTCTTTTGAGACAATTAGTAATTTTACTTGGTTTTGTTAAGTATGGATTATATTTATTTCAAGGAGTTAATTTTCCTGGTTTCCTTTAGTAATTAGCTGTTGTCTTTTGTGTTTGTTTACCCCTCTTGTGTTGGTATGGGCTGATCACCCAGTATATAAAGTTCCCTCTTGTGTTTAGTCAGGAGGTCTGTTTGTTTTGTCTTCTGTTAGTTTGTCCAGTTGACATTTACACAGTTTTGTTAATTTGACCTCTTTTATGGGCCCAGTTCTTTATTGCTTATGTTTGGAAATTTTGTTTTTTTATACTTTGAGTAAATTATAAAAATCTTTTTATGAAAAAACTACCTGTTGTTCTCATTGCCAGCTGACTCGGTCCCTCACAGAAACCTTTTCAGATCTGACGCACAGCAACAACTTGAACCACAGGAACAACTGGTATAGATGACGGGAAGACCTATATATAGATCTGGTAGCACACTGAACCTGTGTGTGTGTGTGTGTGTGCATGTGCATGCTTCAGTTGTTTTCTCTCCACTGGGACTCTCAGACCAGCATGAGTAAGCAACCAGTCAGATTTACAGCATATTGATTAAACTAGCAATCGTTTCACAGCCTGAATATTAACTCATCCAACACACACACACACACACACACACACACATTTACATACACACAGGCAATTATGAATTCACATGAACAAATAGGCTTACACAATGACCAAGAAAAGATTAATTTCTCCTCAGAGAAAGAAAATTGACTCTGTCAGTATCTGGTTCATAGGTCGATAAAAATGGCAGCAGGTGATGATCAACCGTCCATTCCCTGAGAAAGGAAAGGGTGTTTATTTTTATTTTTTTATTCTGCATTTTACTCTCTAGCCACCAATTACCTGCTCTATTTCTGCCGTTGTTTTGCAGAAGTCATGTCAAAAACGTTCCCCTCAATCCATTTGTTGTGGAAACATGATCAATTAAGCAGAAAAGTAAGGCGCTACCTGGCCTGTTTTTTCTATTGTTGACCTTTAATTCTTCTATCTCAGCTCTCATTGAGCTCTCCTATGGAAGCATTGCTAACATCAGAATAAATTATTCTTTCACCACCCTGTAGGATACAGCTGTATGTGTATGAATAAATAAACCTGGTTCTCTGAAGATGTATAGGTTTTGTTTTGACAGAACAGAAAAATAATGAGCTCACACAGGAATGTCAGGGAATGGATGAGGACAAGTGAGGAAGGGCTGCTGAATATACATCCATTCTGTACAACATGCAACTCTCTCCTTTAGATTATACTGTATGTCTGTATCTAATAAGTAACCATGTCAATGTTCATCCTAACATTGTAGATCATTCATTTATCAATACTGGACTTTAAAGCTAAATTCATTGTTTTTCTTTTCAACCACTTGGGAGTTGGACCAATTAACATTACCACTCATTCACCAGTCATGTCATTATCGTGATTGGTACAGATTCTCTAAATATCGATCTCTGTTCGCATTCACACATGACCCCATGCAGGAAATGTTCAGGGATAGAGTGCATGTGTGAAAGGGGCTTTAGATAGATAGATAGATAGATAGATAGATAGATAGATAGATAGATAGATAGATAGATAGATAGATAGATAGATAGATAGATAGATAGATAGATAGATAGATAGATAGATAGATAGATAGATAGATAGATAGATAGATAGATAGATAGATAGATAGATAGATAGATAGATAGATAGATAGATAGATAGATAGATAGGGTTTAAAGTCTCCTTTCACCTCTGGTTTGGTCTCCACCAACCAAGAAAAAGGCTTTTTAGCTACTAGATATTTCACTTTCCGCACTAGGTATTTACTATCTTGTCTACTGTTTGGTGCTAAGCAGGTAGAGTACAGTGGGTTTATCAGCTCTTTGTGCTGGGGCTGATGAAAGTGCTGAGAACCACATTGTACCATAAAAAACAAAACTATGAGCTAAAACACTGCAAAGCTCAATTTAGACGAGTAACTTCAGAGCCAGATTTCATTTGGATTTGCTATTTCAAAAGATTGAAATTTGTAGACAATTTATAGTGACAAAGGCGACAATCGGCATCAACTGGCAAACTTGTGGCAGTCAAAGAGTTGCAGGTGAAGTATGGCATGGACAACGATGGGAAAATTCTCTCTTGTTCCCTTCATTTTCCTCCCTTCCATAAAAGATAAGAAAATGCAACCCTTCACTATAAATTAAATACTGCTATGCTCTCGTCATGCTGAATGCAGAGCTGCTACCACCGAAACTGTTGGTCTGGTATTGCCTAAATCTTTGCAAGTTAAACCTGTTTATACTGAAATCAGTTATCCCTGCCCATCTGCTACTCCCGACAGGTTAAAAGCAAACAATCAAACTGAACATGATTCTGAAATCTGTGAAACCATGTGCTGATATCATAAGCAGATGTCTCGCCTTGACTAAGATTCAAATGCTTCCACACTTTTGCCTGTGCCTGTATTGAAATCACATCTCTTGTTATACTTTGATTTAGTCTTTTCAATTTTTGCCAAAACAAGGATTTCAACAGCTCAAAGACAGCAGCGAGGACAGTAAGGTGAGAAACATATTATAACTGTGTTCAGATTGGACAGGATGCAAAGCAAATTAGGATGGCACACTGGCATACAAAAAAAAGCAAGAGGACAGAGTTGACCTCATTAATGTACAAAGACACAAGATGAAAAAAGAGAACAAAAAAGAGAACGTTCTTGTGTAAATCAGAGATTGGTTGGACTCGAGTTATCTCACCAAAACATGCACATCCAGCCCCCCCCCCCCCCCCCCCCCCCACACACACACACAGAGAGAGAGAGAGTCATGTTTCCACCACTTAAGATAATCCTTACTCTTAACATAACCTTAACTGTACCTTAACTTTAAACCAAGTGTTACCCTAAAATTGATGATTTACGTTATGACTTGCTTTAACTGATTTATGTCCCTGGTCCACACACACAAACACACACATGCACACACACATGTTGGGTTTCCATCTCTTCAGGGGACACTGACTTACATTCATTTCTTGGAGACTTATCTTAACCTTAACTGAGGCATTTGGGGCAACAGGATTCGGTTGAAGATACGTTTCTGCTTTACTTTACTTTTTAGAGTTCTAATTGACTAGTGGGGAGTCTATCCCTTTTTTGGGTCATTATCAAGGTCATTGATACCACTTGGTTCAAGCCTGATCAATAACTTCAGCACCAGACAGCGCCACAGACGTCAGCACAGCAGGAGATGGTAAAACAGACCCTCGCTGCAGGTAGGGCTTCAACATGTTAATATGACAAAGCCGACTTCGCCTCCTGCGGTCCGGGGTTGCGACCACGTAGTCACGTGCACCAACCTTCTCCCGGACAACATAGGGTCCACTGTAACGTGCCTGTAATGATGAGCCAGGGACGGGCAACAGCACCAACACCTTGTCACCAGGGCTGAAACTACGGCTCTGCGCATCCTTATCGAACCAATACTTCATCCTGCCCTGGGCAACAGCCATGCTCTGTTTAGCTAACTCACAAGCATGATGAAGTTTAGACCGAAAATCACACACATAGTCGAGCAAATTCATTGGTTCAGCACTACCAACCCACTTCTCATGCAGCAGTTTAAGCGGACCACGCACCGTATGGGCAAACACAAGCTCTGCAGGACTAAAACCCAGTGATTCCTGTACCACCTCACGCACAGCAAAGAGAAGTAAGTGGACACCTTCGTCCCAATCCTTACCATACTCCAGACAGTAAGAGCGTAACATAGATTTTAAGGTCTGGTGAAACCGCTCAAGCGCACCCTGACTCTCCGGATGGTACGCACTAGAATAACAGTGGGAGATGTCAAGCTGCTTTACTACCTGCGCAAAAACCTTGAACATAAAATTTGTCCCTTGGTCTGTCTGAACCACCCGAGGCAACCCAAACAAAGAGAAAAACTTAGTTAACACTTTAATGACTGCTGAAGCAGTGATCTTACGGAGAGGGATAGCCTCAGGAAAACGGGTGTTAGAACACATATTGGTTAAGAGGAACTGATGACCAGCTTTGGTACGGGGAAGAGGGCCTACACAATCTACAATGACATGTTCAAAGGGTACCACAGGAATCGGGTAGAGGGGAAACGGAGGAATGTCATATGTTTTATTGACCCCAAGATGGCCAGCCAAAAGATTATCATGGGCCAGCTTTAGAACTTCTGGTCGAAACAGTTGGGGAACCACAACCTGCTTCACAATCCCCCAATCATCTTGAGAATCAAAACGTGGTGGCACCCATCTACGCATCAACACACCGTCTTTCAGAAAATAACTGGGAGACCCACCCCCAGCTTTATCATCTGAACCCACAGCAGCAAAAAGAGAAACCAGCGTAGGATCACGCTGCTGTTCAATAATAAGCTGTTCACGTGACATAGACAATTTAGTTCCTGACACCTCTAACGGAGAATGGGGAGATAGCGGAGGGACAGAAACTGGGTCTGGGGAGGGAAGGGCTGGCAACGCTGGTGGAAGAGAAACCGGGTGTGAGGAGGGAAGGCTTTGCAGCGCTGACAAACTGTCCTCAGCCATAAAACTGTCACTCAGCTCCACTTCCCCATCACTGGACTCAATCTGCAGCTGGCGTTGCTTCGCTGCCATAGCACGAGTAATAGCACAGACGGAAAACACCCCTGGAAACTTTTCCACCAACTCATCTGGACACTCAGACCGGGGTACTGCTGTTACATCAGCATCGTCAAGCTGCCGCAGAGACTGCTCAGGAGGGGAGCATGAGACAGACGGAGTGGGAGTACTATAGGACTGACTTAACGAGCTCTCAGTTTTTAACAAATTAACAGCCTTAGAAGACTTGCCTCTTTTGTTTAAAGCAAAACAATATTTAACTGTATGTCCACGCTTCTTGCAAAAGAAACAAACCCTGTCACTTTCCTTAACTCCAGCACTCTCCCTAACACCAGGCTTTGCACTGGCATCGCCATTCACTTTCTGCGCCACAGGGGCCCTGGGTGCAGAGAAGCTACGGTCCCCAGAGGACTGCGGCCTATAAAAACTGTCCCTATGCGTGAGGACATACTCGTCAGCGAGCACTGCTGCCTCAGACACTTTCAACACTTTACGATCATTAATGTGTGTCACAATTTGGTTTGGCAAACAATTTTTTAAATCCTCCAACAACACCAACTCCCGCAGAGCAGCAAAATCAGCAACACGACACCAACGATCAAACAACACTTCCTTCTCATGGCTGAATTCTACATATGTCTGTTCATCAGACTTCTTAAAACGACGGAACCTCTGGCGATATGCCTCAGGCACCAACTTGTATGCTTTAAGCACCGCTTCCTTGACATGATCATAATTCAAACTTAAATCAGACGGCAAAGACGCGTAAGTATTCTGGGCTTTGCCTGTAAACACACATTGCAAAAGCAAAGGCCAAACCCGTTTGGGCCATTGCAAGGACTCAGCTACACGCTCGAACAGGGTGAAGTAAATCAAATCAAATCAAATCAAATCTTATTTATATAGCCCAAAATCACAAAATACATTTGTCTCAGAGGGCTTTACAATCTGTACAAGGAGTGACACCCTCTGTCCTTAGACCCTCGATTCGAGTGAGGAAAAACTTGCCCACCAAAAAACCTTTTAACAGGAAAAAAGGTGGAAGAAACCTCAGGAAGAGCCACAAAGGAGGGATCCCTCTCCCAGGACGGACAGACGTGCAATGATGTCACATGTACAGGACAAATCAACACACACATATTGTACACTCCACATATTGTACAATGAATAATAATGAATTACAGTTGATGATAAGAATAGGTTACAATGAATGATGAATTATTACAGTAGCAGCAAATCATTACATAACTATAAACTGTAATGGGGATATGGCAACAATGATGACGGCGACAACACATGCAGTAGACGCCACGCAGGACCACAGCAGCAGACAAAGTCCACAAGAACCTGCTGGGCGAGAGAGCACAGAAACTCCGGGGAAGAAGTTTAATTAGTAACATGATAGATAGATGGATTAGATAGATGGATAGATAAGGAGAGAGAGAGAATGAGAGAGAGAGAGCGAGTATGTGAGTCCCCCAGCAGTCTAGTTCTATGGCAGCATAACTAAGGGATGACCTGAGCCAGCCCTAATTATAAGCTTTATCAAACAGGAAAGTCTTAAGTCTACTCTTAAAGGTGTTGATCGTGTCTGCCTCCCGAACACAGAGTGGTAGTTTATTCCACAGAAGAGGAGCTTGATAGCTGAAAGCTCTGGCTCCCAATCTACTTTTAGACACTATAGGAACCACAAGGAACCCACCATCCTGGGAGCGCAATGTTCTAGTGGGGTGGTAAGGTACTATGAGCTCTTTTAAATATGATGGTGCCTGACCATGAAGAGCTTTGTAAGTTAGGAGAAGAATTTTAAATTCTATTCTAGATTTAACGGGTAGCCAGTGCAAGGAAGCCAAAATGGGAGAGATGTGATCTCTGATTATGGTTCCTGTCAGAACACGTGCAGCAGCGTTCTGAATCAGCTGCAAACTCTTAAGAGACTTATTAGAGCAGCCTGATAGCAAAGAGTTACAATAGTCCAGCCTAGAAGTAACAAATGCATGGACTAGTTTTTCTGCATCCACTTGAGAAATGATGCGTCTGATTTTGGCAATGTTACGCAAGTGGAAGAATGCAGTCCTCGAAAGTTGTTTTATATAGTTATTAAAGGACAAGTCTTGATCAAAAACAACTCCAAGATTTTTTACGGTGGAGCTGGAGGCCAGGGTGATCCCATCTAAGGCTAAATCTCTGGAATGATAGTTTCTAAGGTGTTTGGGTCCTATTAGGAGAACTTCAGTTTTTTCTGAATTTAGCTTCAGAAAATTGTGGGTCATCCAATTTTTTATGTCCTTAATGCATGCTTGAAGTCTAGTCAAGTGATTGGTTTCATCAGGCTTGATCGATAAATATAATTGGGTGTCGTCAGCATAACAGTGAAAGTTAATTGAATGATTCCTAATAATGTTCCCTAAGGGAAGCATATATAAACTGAAAAGAAGTGGCCCTAATACAGAACCTTGTGGGACTCCATGAGAAACTTTGGTTTGCATGGAGGATTTATCATGAACATGAACAAACTGAGAACGGTCTAGGAAATATGACTTAAACCAGCCTAGGGCGGTTCCTTTAATGCCAATTTGGTATTCCAGTCTCTGTAAGAGAATCTGATGGTCAATGGTGTCAAATGCGGCACTAAGATCTAATAGGACAAGTACAGAGATGAGTCCTTTGTCTGATGCCATTAGGAGGTCGTTTGTAACTTTAACTAGTGCGGTCTCTGTGCTATGATTTACTCTAAATCCTGACTGAAACTCCTCGAATAAACTGTTTGTGTGGAGAAAGTCACATAGTTGGTTGGCTACGGCTTTCTCAAGTACCTTCGAGATGAATGAAAGGTTTGATATCGGTCTGTAATTGGCTAAAACCTCTTGATCTAGAGTTGTTTTTTTTAAGAAGAGGCTTAATCACAGCTATTTTAAAGGACTGTGGTACATATCCTGATAATAAAGACAGATTAATCATATTTAATAAGGACGGGCTAACTAAAGGTAATACATCTTTAAGCAGCCTGGTTGGGATGGGGTCTAAGAGACAGGTTGACGACTTAGATGAAGTAATTATTGTAGTTATTTGTTTAATGTCGACGGGAGAAAAGCAGTCTAAATATATGTCAGATTTTATAGCTATTTCCAAACTTGCTGTATCTGAAATCAGATGACTGCCTGATGAGGGCAAAAGGTGATGAATTTTGTCTCTAATATTTAGAATTTTATCATTAAAGAAGCTCATGAAGTCATTACTAGTTAGGCTTAAAGGAATAGATGACTCAATAGAGCTGTGGTTCTCTGTTAGCCTGGCTACAGTGCTGAAGAGAAACCTGGGGTTGTTCTTATTTTCCTCTATTAATGAGGAATAATAGGCTGTTCTGGCATTACGCAGAGCCTTCCTATAAATTGCAAGATTATCTTGCCAGGCTAGGCGAGATTCTTCCAGTTTAGAGGCACGCCATTTACGTTCAGATTTACGTGCCTCTTGCTTTAATTTGTGAGTGTGCTGGCTATACCATGGTGCTAACCTCCTCTGTTTTATTGTCTTCTTTTTCAGAGGTGCAATAGAGTCAAGAGTTGTCTGTAATGACTCTGTAGTATTATTAACGAGCTGATCTATGTGTGAGGGGCTACAGGAAGCCGCTAAGTCCTCTGTAACATTAAGACATGGCATTGAATTTAATACTATAGTAATTGTTTCCTTAAATTTGGCTACAGCACTGTCAGATAAACATCTGCTGTAGGAGTTTCTGAAAGAAGGCTTAAAGTCCAGTAGTATGAACTCAAAGGTTATTAGAAAATGGTCAGATAGAATAGGATTATGTGGAAAGACTATTAGATGATCAATTTCAATGCCATATGAGAGTATAAGGTCAAGAGTGTGATTCAGACAATGAGTCGGTTTGTTTACACTCTGACAGAAGCCAATTGAGTCTAACAAAGAGATAAATGCAGTACTAAGACTATCACTATGGTTGTCGACATGAATATTAAAATCACCTACAATAATTACTTTATCTGATTTAACGACCAAGCCTGATGCAAATTCTGCAAATTCAGATAGAAATTCAGAATAAGGACCTGGAGCTCGATATAATATAACAAATGATATTGGCTGTAATGTTTTCCAGGTTGGGTGAGTCAGGCTAAGAACAAGACTTTCAAATGAATTATAATTGAGTTTAGGTTTAGGATTAATGAGTAAACTAGAGTCAAATATGGCTCCAACTCCACCACCTCGACCAGTACTTCGAGGAATATGAGTATTACAATGACTGGGGGGAGTGGATTCATTTAAACTAACATATTCATCCTCCTGCAACCAGGTTTCAGTGAGGCAAAGTAAATCAATATCATAATCAGATATTAATTCATTTACTAAAACAGCTTTAGAGGACAAGGACCTAATATTCAGGAGTCCACATTTAATTATCTTGTTTTGGACTCTTGGAGATGTTGATTTAATTTTTATCAGGTTTTTATGATTAACTCCTCTTCTGTTTGTTTTATCTTTAAATAATGCAGGTGGACGGGGGACAGACACAGTCTCTATACTAGATGGTTGGGTGGGCAACTGCTCTAATGGAGGCGCAGAGAAGCGTGTAAGACTGCAGCTCTGCTTCCTGGTCTCAACTCTGGATTGTCATGGATTTGATCGACTAATAAACTTGACCATGTTTCTAGATATAAGAGCTGCTCCATCCAAAGTGGGATGGATGCCGTCTCTCCTAATCAGACCAGGTTTTCCCCAGAAAGGTGTCCAATTATTTATAAAGCCCACATTATTATCTGGACACCACCTCGACAACCAGCGGTGAAATGACGACATGCGGCTATACATGTCATCACTGGTTACATTTGGTAGGGGACCAGAGAAAATTACGGAGTCCGACATTGTTTTTGCATATTCACACACCGATGACACATTAACTTTAGTAACTTCCGATTGACGTAACCGGGTGTCATTACCGCCGACGTGAATAATAATTTTATTATATCTCCTCTTATCTTTAGCCAGCAGTTTTAAATTAGACTCAATGTCGCCCGCTCTGGCCCCCGGGATGCATTTAACTATGGTCCCCGGTGTCGCTAACTTCACGTTTCTTAAGATTGAGCTGCCAATGACCAGAGTTGGCCTCTCAGCGGGTGTGTCGCTGAGTGGGGAAAATCTGTTTGATACGTGGAGTGGTTGGTGGTGTACCGTAGGCTTCTGTTTGGGGCTATGCCTCCTTCGAACAGTCACCCAGCCTCCCGGCTGCTCGGGAACTACCGGGGGACGGCTAGCTACAGCTGCCTTCGGTGGTACCGCACCGGCTACAGGGGACTTGCTAACTGATTTTTCGGTGGTGCGGTACCGTGCCTCTAAGTCGCTAACCCTCGCCTCCAGAGCTACAAATAAATTACATTTAATGCATTTACCATTTTCGCTAAAGGAGGACGAGGAGTAACTAAACATCTTACACACAGAGCAGGAGAGAGGAGAAGAGAGAGTGGGAGATGAGAGAGAAGCCATTTTCTAGCTAGGCTAGCTAGTAAGTCAGACAGCGAACTGATAAAAACTATCGAAGTGTGGTTGCTAAAGTTAAGAGACCTGTCCGTGTACAAACAGAACAAGTCTATGTGGTGGTGCAAAGTTGTAAAAACACTCGCCAATGTGAGGAATATATGACAATATAACTAGGTGAGCAGAACAGAGAGCACCGTGTCAGTAACACCAGTAACCGGAAGTGACGGAATACGCTTACCGTAAAGCAGGTCGTAAAGCCGTAAAGCAGGTCTAATGGCTAATAAGTACTTGTCAACATCTTTATCATTAAAAGACGGAACAAAACGGATGCATTTATTGACATCAAAATCACTGGGGGAGGAGGGAGGGGGAGGCTGAAACAGAGGGTTTTGTTGTAACTCCAATTCTTTCAGACGAATTTGCCTTTTTGTTTCCTCCTCCATCTTCCTAACCTCTAGCTCACCAAAGAACTCCTTCTCTTTGAGATCTAAACGGCGCATCTCAATCTCCAACTCCTTGAGACGCACCATTCACCTCCATCTGAACCTGCAACAGCAGCTTTCAGAGTCACATCACTCAGTAGACCCTTCTTAGTTAACACCGACAAGAGTTCAGCTTTCATAACTTGCTTTTTCATCTGCTTGGACAGAGGAACTTCAAGAACAGTAGTCAAAGAAATTAACTGTTCTTTAGTGCAAGTGTGAAACTGCTCTAACGTTGGATGAGCAACAAACTCCTCCACACTGAACTCCATTGTTAACAAACACACAAGGGGTGAGGAAAAAAAAAACAACCACTCACCTACCTACTCTCTCAAAAATCCACCCAAAAAACCATGATGGCCCTAAACGTACCGGTCGTAAAACAGACAACCACACAGCTATCTATACAAAGCAGACTACCCTGGATGACAAGTGCCACTACACACGTCACGACACAAAGCATGTGCAACAAACACACCAAGAAAACACAAGCCAAAACACATGTGTCGAGAAAACAAAGGCACACCACAAAGTCAACCAGATACAACGCACCACTTATAGACACGGCACTCAGTTGGAATCAACAAAAAGCTGACCAACTCAAAATGGACGAGCCCCCAAATATGTTACGGACCTCAAGGGCTCGCAAGGCCCGAAACATATTTACAAACAACATAAACACCCAAGTTGTCATTAAACCAATAATAATTTTTATTAATTCAAAAATAGACGAAATAATTCCCCAAGAAAACAACAAAACAAAAGGGTTGGAGGTTCCTGGCCAAAACAAACAAAACGAGAGAGAACACTGAGCCAGCCAACGGCCGTCGTACCCAGCATCCACTCCTAAACTAAAGCTACCTAAAACCCACTACCTAAATTAAAAAGAAAAGGCCGAAAACAGGACTACCAAGGAACCCCTGAACCAAAGCTAAAATAACAAAACCCAAACGGCTCCGGGCATGGGGAAACCAGAGCTTCACCTTCTCACTGGAGCACCTGCAGGGGAAAGATAGAGAGAGCAAGAGAGAGCGAGCAGGGAGAAAAAAGGGGTGGGGAGAAACAAACACACACCCATACACAGTTCTTCCTGGCCACACGTAAATAAATATATGATAATAAATATGTGATTTTTTTTCTTTGGTATTTTACACACAACACAAAAAAACACCACCTATATTTAGGTCAGTTTCTTTGAGTCAGTGGGTATGAACAGTGATCAAACTGTCAACAATAATCAAATTAAATTAAATTTATATAGCCCAGTCACAAAATACATTTGTCTCAGACGGCTTTACAATCTGTACAGGGAGTGACACCCTCTGTCCTTAGACCCTCGATTAGTGAGGAAAAACTTGTGTATATACAGTGCCTAGCATAAATGAGTACACCCCCTTTGAAAAGTAACATTTTAAGCAATATGTCCATGAAAACAAGAAATATTTCCAAAATTTTCGCAGACAAAGTTTAATAGAACATCTGCATAACAAACAACACAAAAGTTTGCTTAATAATATAACTTAGATGACAAATTTTTTGGTTTTACTCAAATTAGGGGGGAGCAAAAATGAGTACACCCCCAACAAAACTACTGCATCTAGTATTTTGTATGGCCTCCATGATTTTTAATGATGGCACCAAGTCTTCGGGGCATGGAATGAACAAGTTGGCAACATTTTGCAACATCAATCTTTTTCCATTCTTCAACAATCACCTCTTTTAGAGACTGGATGCTGGATGGAGAGTGACGCTCCACTCGTCTCTTCAGAATTCCCCATAGATGTTCGATTGGGTTCAGATCAGGTGACATGCTTGGCCACTGAATCACTCTCACCCTGTTCCTCTTCAGAAAGTCAACAGTGGCCTTAGATGTGTGTTTAGGATCGTTGTCATGTTTGAAAAGTGCACCACGACGAAGTGCTCGGAGTGATGGTAGCATTTTCTTCTTCAGTATAGAGCAATACATCTCCGAATTCATGATGCCATCAATGAAGTGCAGCTCCCCAACACCTGCAGCACTCATACAGCCCCACATAAGGACACTGCCACCACCATGCTTCACTGTGGGCACCATGCATTTTTCTCTGTATTCCTCACCTTTGCGACGCCATACAGTTTTGAAGCCATCAGTTCCAAAAACATTAATTTTGGTCTCATCACTCCACAGTACAGAGTCCCAGTAGCCTTCATCTTTGTCAGCATGGGCCCTGGCAAACTTTAGACGGGCTTTTTTGTGCCTAGGCTTCAGGAGAGGCTTCTTTCGTGGACGGCATCCACGCATGCCATTCCTATGCAGTATACGACGTATTGTGTCACGGGAAACAGTCACCCCTGTTTGGCTTTCTACTTCTTTAGCCAACTGTAGTGAACTTGTGTGCCGATTTTCTTCAGCCCTTCTCATCAGAAGACGCTCTTGTCGAGGTGTTAACTTCCGTGGACGTCCAGGACGTGTCTGTAAGATGGCCGCAGTTCCATTTTTCTTAAATCGTTGTACCTGTCATGGTCCAGGCTGCCATGGCTTCATTCTCCTCTGCCTCCTCCCTCCCTCTGTGTCTTTTGTTTTGTTTTCTCCCTGTCTGCCAGGTGGGTGTGGTTCGGAGGTGTGGTCTTCTGCTCCCAGGACTCTGCTCAGCTGCAAACCATCATGTCATCACCAACTACCCTCATTCAGCCTCTGAATCCATACTTGGTCCACATTACCCACACCAGACCATGCAACAGTACCACTTTTGCTACAGTATTTTGACTAATAAGTAAAGCTTTGCTGATCTTCTTGTAGCCTTTACCTTGGTCGTTAAAACAGATAAAGTAATTATTGTAGGTGATTTTAATATTCATGTCGACAACCACAGTGATAGTCTTAGTACTGCATTTATCTCTTTGTTAGACTCAATTGGCTTCTGTCAGAGTGTAAACAAACCGACTCATTGTCTGAACCACACTCTTGACCTTATACTCTCATATGGCATTAAAATTGATCATCTAATAGTCTTTTCACATAATCCTATCCTATCTGACCATTTTCTAATAACCTTTGAGTTCATACTACTGGACTATAAGCCTTCTTTCAGAAACTCCTACAGCAGATGTTTATCTGACAGTGCTGTAGCCAAATTTAAGGAAACAATTACTATAGTATTAAATTCAATGCCATGTCTTAATGTTACAGAGGACTTAGCAGCTTCCTGTAGCCCCTCACACATAGATCAGCTCGTTAGTAATACTACAGACACATTACAGACAACTCTTGACTCTATTGCACCTCTGAAAAAGAAGACAATAAAACAGAGGAGGTTAGCACCATGGTATAGCCAGGACACTCACAAATTAAAGCAAGAGGCACGTAAATCTGAACGTAAATGGCGTGCCTCTAAACTGGAAGAATCTCGTCTAGCCTGGCAAGATAATCTTGCAATTTATAGGAAGGCTCTGCGTAATGCCAGAACAGCCTATTATTCCTCATTAATTGAGGAAAATAAGAACAACCCCAGGTTTCTCTTCAGCACTGTAGCCAGGCTAACAGAGAACCACAGCTCTATTGAGTCATCTATTCCTTTAAGCCTAACTAGTAATGACTTAATGAGCTTCTTTAATGATAAAATTATAAATATTAGAGACAAAATTCATCACCTTTTGCCCTCATCAGGCACTCATCTGATTTCAGATACAGCAAGTTTGGAAATAGCTATAAAATCTGACATATATTTAGACTGCTTTTCTCCCGTCGACATTAAACAAATAACTACAATAATTACTTCATCTAAGTCGTCAACCTGTCTCTTAGACCCCATCCCAACCAGGCTGCTTAAAGATGTATTACCTTTAGTTAGCCCGTCCTTATTGAATATGATTAATCTGTCCGTCCTGGGAGAGGGATCCCTCCTCTGTGGCTCTTCCTGAGGTTTCTTCCACCTTTTTCCCTGTTAAAAGGTTTTTTGGTGGGCAAGTTTTTCCTCACTCGAATCGAGGGTCTGAGGACAGAGGGTGTCACTCCCTGTACAGATTGTAAAGCCCTCTGAGACAAATGTATTTTGTGATTTTGGGCTATATAAATAAAATTTGATTTGATTTGATTTCTGGTGTAAAGAAATGATTTTCTTTCTCAGGTCTTGTGTCATATCTCGTCCATGTGGTGCCATTGCTGACAGCAGGAAATGGGGAGGCGTTTTCTTAGAGTAACACCCTTTTAGAGTCAAGTACACCTGTGTAATGAATAATTAGACTCACCTGTGGTTGATTTATTGGTAAATCACACATTTGTAGTCTAAAACCTTGCTTTGCCCTGAGACTTTCAGTGGGGTGTACTGACTTTTGATCCCCCCTAATTTCAGTAAAACTGAAAAATCTGTAATCTAAATTATATAATTACCAAACGTTTGTGTTGTATGCTACACAGATGTTCTATTAAACTTACTCTGAGAATATTTTGGAAATATTTTTTGTTTTCATTGACATATTGTTTAAAGTGTTACTTTTCAAAGGGGGTGTACTCATTTATGCTGGGCACTGTAAGTGCACTAGCAGTCAATCAGACTCAGTATTTGCTGTGCCAGTGATATAACCGTCAGTGTTTGTGAACTTTGTGTGGAGTTTAACATTAATGACTAGTTAGTATCGTCATCATTTTTATGTATAATTTAGATATTGTTAACAGATTCAATAGTCATTTAAGCCTATTATCTATATTTACATATTCAACATCTGAGCCTTTTTACTTGAAGTGGATCTCATGTCTTAATGTACACATTGTAATGAAACTCTATCCTCTCCTCTGTCTCCCTCCTCCTTTTACAGCCTTCCTCACTGCTGCAAGATGTAATATAATGCAGTTATCACCATGGAGATCACTCGGAGATGGACTCTCTCTGGACAATGTCAAGAGTCCCTGAGTACCTCTCTCTCTCTCTCTCTCTCTCTCTCTCTGTCTCTCTCTCTCAGATTCAATTCCAGGCTTGAGAGCTGCTGAGAGCCAAAGCAGATGGACAAATCCTGACTTTTGGGTCAATAGCCAAATGTGACTGAGTTTTAGTTACATGCTATCATCAGTACACATAAAAATAAAAAACAAAGATACAGTATTTGAGGAATGGAACTTGCTTCCCCATTTTTCCTTTGTTGTGGTACGTGCTAACCTTCTTTGAGATGTCCTGACGTACAGTATGTGATGATTTTGTGAATTCCTCTAATCTTTCTGTTGTTTACTTTACCTTAAGTTGCGTGGGCCATTTGCTTTGTCTTGATTGTTACAGCCCCCTTTTATAGTCTATAAAGTATGATTAAATTAAAGTCTATTAATGGTACTTACTATGAGATAATAAAGCTGAGAGGGAAGTTTGAAACATCTGTGAGCATGGTTTCATAGCTCGGGGAGAACAGAGATGGAGACAGATTGAAAGAGAGAGGAGAATGAGAAGGAAATAAGGTCCAGTGCGTCCTAAAATAGAAAAAGAAAATCCATTTATTCTGAGAGGCCTGCAGGGCTGGAGGTAGCAGGAGTCCACTCTTACTCCCCTACACACACACACACACACACACACACACACACACACACACACACACACACACACACTTCTCATCCTAGTGGAAAAAATGAATTCTTTTCCTTTACCCCTTTTAGATTTTGCGTCTTTCAGCGCAACCACCATAACTCCAACCTAGGCAAATATCCTATATTCCACCGCACGCACGCACGCACGCGCACACACACACACACACACACATACATACACACACACACACAGAGCTGGTCACCTGGTCACCTGCCTGAGGGGTTGTGATACTGTTTCATTCTTTGCAGGGGTCTCTTTTTCCTGTCTGCCAAGCCACAGAGAATAGAAGTCTATCAATAATAGGAGAAGAGGGAAGGGGAGAGGAGAGGAGAAGGGTAAAACTCTTACTCTCCATTTACAGATCTACATTATCCCAGCTTGACACCCTGGTGGCTGCTAGGTGGAGCCACTGCCCAGCTTAGTGTTTGTCAAAGTCCCTTTTTGGCATAATATACTATTTCTCTGTAAAGTCTCTATTTACATTCTAGCCATACTTTACTGTCTACATTGTTACCATGCATGTCAGAACTAATGACATCATATCAAGGCAAACTGTAAAGCTACTGTCACAACATAGTGAGATGTTGTGGCTCTTGTTTTTGTTATGTGTCTTGTCCTGTTTTATTTTAATATTCACCTTCCCTCTCGTTTCAGGTCACTTGCCCTGATTGTCTCCACCTGTTCCCTATTAACCAATCTATGGGTTTATATAAGTTCTGTGTTTGCCTTTGACTCGTGCTGAAGTGTTTTATCGATCACCCAAGCCTTCTTCTCCGCCATAGCCACAGTGTTCTTGTAAGTTTATGTGCTACTTTGATAAAGAGATTTTCTGTTGTTACTTTCACAGCCATGGTCTTAGTGATTTCATTTGTAAGTTTTTGTGTTGCCTCATTAGAGAGATTTTCTGTTGTTACTTTTTAGTCTTGACTTTTGTATATTTTTGCTTAGTCCAATAATATTAATGTTTATAGCCTTTTTGAGTATTCTCCTCTGTAAAAGTGATTTTGATTTCGTTAGTTGTTTTTACGTTAGTTGTAAGTGTTTTTCCTCCTGAGTGAATTTTTGTTATAAATCCTCTGCATTTGAGTCCTGCTTAAACCCCGACCTGATGGCTACAGCCTGACTGTGTCCCTTACCTCAACTATAGAGAACCTTCGTAAAAACTGTATCCTTAAAATTTATTGTGAAATCCCACTTACCCCATGCCTGGTTATTAATATGGATATATTAATATAGAAATCATTTTAAATACTACTTATTTGAAATGAGAGGAGAAAAGAGGAGAGGAACTGAGACAAGGAAAAGAGGGGAAACACGGAAAGGAGAGGACAGAAGAAAGGGCAATAGGGATGGAGAGAGGGAAAAAAGGCAAGGAAGACTCAGATGCTGCTTATTGGCAGGTGAACAAACATCACACAACACACAAATAAGGAATATATAAATTAAAGGTTTTTTGTCCTCTTCATTATGCTCTCCTTCTCTCCATTTTGCCTCAAATCCTTTTCTCATCTGCATATCTTTTCCATCTGTGTCTCTCCCCAAAACTAAATCTTTCTTCCCCTTACATCCTCTCCTTCCTTTTTCCAGCCAACTATCCTTTAGTCACTGTCAACCTATTTCCTCCTTCTCTGATCTGCCAACTGTCAAACCACCTCCCTCTAAAGTCCATAAATACCCCCTGTTCTCCTCCACTGAAATTTACCCCTTACCTGAAACTCACACCACTGTCCTTATTGCACATTTTCAATTTAAGCATTAACAACCTGACATTTGAGATATAAGAATAAACATACCAAGATATGCTATGAATGATTTTTGATAGAGGAGGTAGCATTAATTATGCCACTAGTTTTTCTTTACCACACAGATTAGCGAAGTTATACCACAATACAGAACCACAACACTTACTGTGTTGTAATTGTATTTAGCTACTCTGGATATTGCCTCAGAGACGTATTACTGAGCTGCTACATCCCGAATGAGTGGTCCTAAGATGCAATGCTAGATTTATCATGTTTCCTGACATGATGACTTTCTTGTTGCAAATATGGCACATTGCCACATCCAAATTCTTTGGCTTTCCCTCTTCATTGGACTGAAAGCCAAAATGTTCCCAAACAGGAGAAGCAATGTTGGGTTTCACTACAAGATCCATGTTTTAGCCTAATTTGAAGTAGAACCTTTTTGTTGCCAACAGTTGGAAAATAAATGAAAAAAACCCAGTGGTGAAGCAGTGATCACCCTGATGGGATTACATTACCGTGGAAATGCAGTAACTGCTGTATCTCTATAGTGGCTGAGAAAGAAACAAATGAGTATATTCACCAATATCACAGCACATATAGGTTTTACAAAGAAACATGCTGCACAAACAAATGCAGAAAATGAAGCAAGTTATTTTACTTTGTTTATATTATCTATTTGGCCATTATTTCCTTCAATTCTTGTTGTATTCTATATTTTATTTGCACTTGTAATGCTCCTTGGGTTTTGAAATGTGCTAAAAAAAAAACTTGACTTGCTCACTAAAAACTAAGTGTAGCTTAGCACAAAGACTGCAAATAGGGGGAAGCTGTTAGTCTTTGTAAGATAAGGCTTTGTTGTCTCTGTCCAAAGACAACAAAATCCACCTCACAGCACATCTAAAGCTAACTAATTAACATATTACATCTGGTTTGTTAAATCTGTAAAAAAGTGTGAATATAAAAATGGCAGGGGGTTATGATCAGGTCCCCCTTTTTTCTGTCTTTATGCTAAGCTAACCTAACTGGCTGTTAGTTCTATTGCTTAAAATTTATCCTACAGACACAGCTGTTGCAGTGGGTAAGATTCCCCATCAGTCACAGGAAACAGGTACATTTGCAGTTTCCAATTCACTTGACCTGCATGTCTTCATCCTGTGAGGACGCAGTGTTAACCACACTCTTCTGATTAATTGGTGATTATTTGTTAATTAAAATGAATGGTCTAATTAGCTAGAATTGCATGTGTGGTCTCAGAAGGGCAATAAAAGTCAACACAAGAGAATAAAAGCATCAGCCAGGCCTCATCAGCGCCCCCATGTAGGGGAGCCCTGTCTCAGTATAATGCTCTATCAACATGCTGGCAGGTCTGTGATGGGTATAACTTCTCATCACAGACTTGTCCCCAAAGGACACTGAGAAAGTTTATGCAATAATTTTCAATAAGAATGAAAGGGATATATATTGTTACCGTTAGATACACTCACACTCAACTTGTGAATGACTCCAGAAAGGAAAAATGACAATAATAAAATAAGGTGAACTATCTATGAGAAATTTGTCTTTTTACATTAGTGGTGTGAGGTAATATAAAATAGTGTTAGTAAAATGATCAACCATAAAAACGTAGTCTGGAATGGAGAAATAAAGAGAGACTATATTGGTGCCACTGTATCCTGAACCTACTGACACATTGGAGACGGGGAGGAATTAGGTCATAGCTTGAATGTAGAAGGTAATAGATGGCTACAGCAGAGATTTATGTGCGACACCCTCTCTCAAGAGAGAAATAGAGAGGGGGAGACAGAGAGAGTGAGAAAGAAAGAGAGATGGGAGGTTGGTATTGGAGCTAAATCAGACTGTCAGTTGGTGCTGAATTCTTCCTCAGGCGACAGAGGGAAGGAGGGAGGAGGAGAGAGAGAGATGGAGGGAAAGGAGAGCAGAGCACTGGAGAGGGAACTGGGACAAGAATAATGATGGAGAAGGCAAAGAGGCTGAAAGAAGGATCAGGGTTGTGGAGTTCATGGGGCAGAAAACAGCACAGCCAGAGTGAGAACACGGCAGAGATCAGGAGACTTTTAACTGATGTAACGTGCTCTCTGGTGGCAAAAGGAAGTGGATTTCTGGTGTCTAGGGCTCCAGAAGTAACAGTCTCGGTCATTTTTTGCATAGATAATGTCAAGACTTGGATGGATATGAAACTGTCCTGGTTGTACCATCAGTACAAAAGTAAACAAACTGTTATAAAATATGCTTGTTTTTATACAGAGTCAAATCAGATGGACAGAGTTGTTATAGGCCTGAAGTAGCTATGCTATGTGTTGCACCCACATGGACTGTTTGTCTTTATCCAATCTCACCATCAGGTTTAATAAGATCCAATTGAACCTCTTTTAGGCTCTGTTGCCATGTGGGTCGACAGTTATAATATTGACATAGTTCTCTTATCAAAGCAGACTCAAAATTGGCACCTTAATCGGAATTTAGCTGTTTTGAGCATCCCGTTGGCTGATTAATGTTCTAACATATTTGCTCTGTTGAAGCAGTCTGGTCTCTCACCCAAGCGTATTACTTAAAAACATCAGTTACAACTAGGTTACACTGGTACAAGTCTGCTTGTCTACTTTGTGTGCAATGGTGCATGTGCACCACACAGCGTCACACAGTGTCACAATGGCCTTTATGGCACACACTTTGTCACAGGAGACTGTAAACTGACACATCTTTCTCTATTTGTGGTCAATAAAAACTGACTGGGCTGCACCCAGGTTTATTTATTTCCTTCATGGAAAGCCATCCGCATTGATGGTTGACCCTGTTGGGGAACAAGCATTTAGATATACATCTTGTGTGCGTTTTCTGACCAATACACGGTCCAGCAGATGCAGCTGCCATGAGGCCATTGTTGTATATAGCACAGGAATGTGGCTAATTCTTGATACCTCTCCTCCTGAGATGGCCTACTCCCATTAACATTTTCCTGGTATGGCTAATACTTAATGTCAAAATTGTAGTTTGCAAGTAACGCTGCCCAGTGTTGTTCTACTGTTTCCACTTTAGTAGCAGATAAGTGGACTAGTGGGTTGTCGTCAGTGTAGATTGTGAAACTGGGAGGCCCGCAAAAACTTTTCGGTTTGCTGTCAATTTTAAATCCAGCTGTTCAAATTGGAAGCAACTGTAGTTAATCATATGACCATATGTCAAAGGAGTTAAGTTGTAAGCAACTGGACTTTTCCTTGGAGTTTGAAGGTGTTTCAGATCTACTTTTTGACTCTCATCACCCACTAGAACACCGGGCAGACAGCCTCCCATCTAAAGCAGAAGGGAAAGAGGAGAGACATACACTTATCAAACAGGCACTAAGACATTGTGGTTACCCCAACTGGGCTTTCATCAAGACTAATAGAAGACAGGATAAAGAAACCAAAACACCGACCGACAAGAAGAAAAGCGACAGAAGGAATCACATGGTAATACCGTACGTATCTGGTCTCTCAGAAAAACTAAGAAGGATCTTCAGTAAATACAACATCCCAGTTTACTTCAAGGACAAAACACCAAGACAAAACCTCAACAATGTAGTTTATGCAGTACAATGCAGTGAAGAGTGCTCGGATCTGTATATTGTAGATACTAAACAACCACTTCGTAAACGCATGGCACAACACAGGAGGGCCACCACATCAGGACAGGACTCAGCAGTACATCTTCATCTGAAGGAAAAGGGACACTCATTTAAAGACACTGATACACACATATTGGACAAGGAGGACAGGTGGTTCGAGAGAGGAGTGAAGGAGGCCATCTATGTCCATTTGGAACAATCAACTCTAAACAGAGGAGGGGGGCTGCATCATAATCTGTCTGCTACATACCATCCTGCCTTGAGATCTCATCCCAGGAAGTTTAACTGCTCTTCACCATCAGAGCAGGTCACATTCTCTGGATCATGTGACCACAACAACTCTCATCCTAATTCACACCTTGAAGGGTGACTCATGTGACCCTTTGTTATGGATTGAAGGGTGTGGTCTACAGCTCCACCCTCCGTGATCCAGAGATATAGCTCCTGGTTTCTATCTTCAGGTTAGAACTGAAGAAGCCTTTTGGATGAAAGGTAAAACGTCAAACGTTCAAACTCCAAGAAAAAGTCCAGTTCCTACAACTTGACTCCTTTGACTACGATGACCTGGATGAGTGAGAATCTACACAGACATATGACCATATGATGCTTTCACTAAGCCTCTACTGCCGAAGGCTTACCTATTCCTTCCCCTCCTTTGGAGCATTGTACGAAGGCTCACGTTGTTGACCTTAGTGTACAACTGGAAAGGTAGTTTAAAATCTGCAAGAGTTAGGTTGGGTGCTTCTAGCAGTTTCAGTTTCAGCAGGTCAAATGATTATTGGCAGTTCGTCATCCCATTTTATGAAGGTACTCTAATCAGCAGAGAGTTAAGGGGCCTATCAACACTTGCAACTCCAGCAATGATGTAACAATAATATCCTGCAAAGCCAAAAAAAAAGTGTGTGAAGCCCAGGTGAAAAAACACAATTTGATGAGATCAAAAGAATAATTTAATTTCATTTGTTTACATCAGCAAAGTTTTTAAATTTCCTGTTGTGATTAAATGCTATACTCAGTTCATGTAACCTAGTTATCCAGCTCGTAATCTATCGACCAAGCTCTGATCAGCCAATCAGGGGCTACGCAGGTGACGTTCAGCCTGTCAGCTCAGAGATGAAGATCAGTGCATTGTCTCGCGTTTTTTCTCTGGTCCCCACGAAAACGAGTGCGGCTGTCTGCTGAAAAAAGTCAGAGAAAGGAATAATAACAGAGGTTAAAACCGAGAAAGGAGCAAGATATCAACTTACCTGCTGGAAATCCGGAGCGAACGTAGGAGACGAGTTACATCGGTAAAACGAAATTCTCAGATGAAAGGATAAAAGGATTCAGTAGGCCAACAAGTTCTCCAAACTAAACAACCACATAGGTCGTTTGAACCTGCACTACAGAACAACCTATAGGGGTGGAATATTTTATTTATATATTTATTTTATCCCCTTACCCACTCAAATATAACAATGTCATTTTTGGCCACTGAATTTATGACCTATAATGTTTTTTTTTCTTGAGACGACAGACTTTGTAGGCAGATATGCTTTAAATGCCCTTTCACATACAAGACATTACAGTCATTTTGTTCTTTTTTGTATTGTGTATGTTACACACACACACACACACACACACTAATCAGTGTTTCAATTGCTGCCGGTGACCCTTATTAAAGGCTGTGTTAATGATGACTTAAACAAACAGTGTGTCTTTAGCTCTGGTCAATAGCTCTAAACAGCCCATGAGACACATCAGCCATTACAATTAAGTTGCTGCTGTGACACACACTGTCACTCTGTCTGTGTGCTTGTCCTAATTAATCAAACGCAACTGGACTTGGTTATTTGTCTTTGAAGGCGTTTCACCTCTCATCCAAGAGGCTTCATCAGTTCATGCTCACTAGACTAGGCTCGGACTAGTCCCAGCCTAGTTTTAATTTCCTTGAGATAACCATGACCTGGACAAATGAGAATATTCACAGGCTTGTCCTAATGAATGTATTGAAATTGCCATTAATGTGTGTGATGACTCAACACTAGGAGAGCAATTGGATTTATGAAAGGATCATTGGTTTCCATATTTCAGCCTTAAGCAATATAAATGTGTATGTGTTCACTCATTGACAAGTCCATTTAAAGCACTGACAGCCCATATCTAATTCTCTGAACCAGCCTTCTCGCCAGGTTACACTGACATGCTAAGCTCATCTCTTAATGGGTTGATATTTTCCTTTTACCTTAAACAGGTACTTTTGGTTTCAGCCTATTCACTAGATGTTGGAACCTGGCTGAAAGGATTTGTTCCTATGCAGCCTCAAGAGCATCAGTGCAGTACAACACTAATTTTGGATGATACAGTCTGATTTACAGTCAGTATTCTGGTCATCCCAAAAATGGGGTTGAATGGGGTTGTGGTCAGGACTCTGGTGAGGAAGAACTCGACTAGCCTGCACAAAGTGAGAAAACCATTTCCTTATGGATCTAGTGTGCACATGGAACATGTCATGTTGGAACAGGAAATGACCAAACACTAAATGTTACTACAAAGTTGAAAAAACACTATTGTCTAAAATATCATTGTCATTCTATGCGTCAGCAATTAAGATTCTCCTTTATTGGAAATAAGAAGCCTATAGTTCAAATAATGGATAACCACCAAAAGTACACAGTATATAACACACAGGTTGTGTATCAGATTCTGTAGGTTGGATATATCTGCTGTTTGTTCAGATGTTTAAAAATCATACTGTATGTTCAGGTTTTCCTAACCAGCAACATCTGTATAGTTGGTACACTGGCTGTTTGCAAAAACTGAAAAATAAAGTGAGCCTAAAATTCACTTTGCATTAAGTCTGAACACACCATAATGGAGGAGGGCTGAGCGTTCAAAACAAGCCCCTTTAATACAGGACATAGTGTTGTAATAGTCAACATAGCTTTTTTAAACAATCATCTTTTATAGCCTTAATCATGTAGTTTTAGTAGCTTAGCTTAATCAGACATTAATCCTAGAGTGCTCAAACACACTCTTTTTGAGTCATTATTACAATACCTATAGTTTGCTTTGGAAGGTATCTACAAATAGCCTATCTTTAAGGTATGGGGACGTTCTGGCTGGACATGATGCAGTATTGATTATACACTCACCGGCCACTTTATTAGGTACACCTGTCCAACTGCTCGTTAACACTTAATTTCTAATCAGCCAGTCACATGGCGGCAACTCAGTGCATTTAGGCATGTAGACATGGTCAAGACAATCTCCCATTCATCATTCATTGTAAACATTCTCATTTTATCATTGTCATTATTTATCACTATTATTCATCGTGAGTGTACAATATGTGTGTGTTGATTTGTTCTGTACATGTGACATCATTGCACGTCTGTCCGTCCTGGGAGAGGGATCCCTCCTCTGTGGCTCTTCCTGAGGTTTCTTCCACCTTTTTCCCTGTTAAAAGGTTTTTTGGTGGACAAGTTTTTCCTCACTCGAATCGAGGGTCTCAGAACAGAGGGTGTCACTCCCTGTACAGATTGTTAAGCCCTCTGAGACAAATGAATTTTGTGATTTTGGGCTATATAAATAAAATTTGATTTGATTTGATTTGAAACTCCGGGGAAGAAGTTTAATTAGTAACATGATAGATAGATAGATGGATTAGATAGATGGATAGATAAGGAGAGAGAGAGAATGAGAGAGAGAGAACGAGAGAGTATGTGAGTCCCCCAGTAGTCTAGTTCTATGGCAGCATAACTAAGGGATGACCTGAGCCAGCCCTAATTATAAGCTTTATCAAAAAGGAAAGTCTTAAGTCTACTCTTAAAGGTGTTGATCGTGTCTGCCTCCCGAACACAGAGTGGTAGTTTATTCCACAGAAGAGGAGCTTGATAGCTGAAAGCTCTGGCTCCCAATCTACTTTTAGACACTATAGGAACCACAAGGAACCCAGCATCCTGGGAGCGCAATGTTCTAGTGGGGTGGTAAGGTACTATGAGCTCTTTTAAATATGATGGTGCCTGACCATGAAGAGCTTTGTATGTTAGTAGAAGAATTTTAAATTCTATTCTAGATTTAACGGGTAGCCAGTGCAAGGAAGCCAAAATGGGAGAGATGTGATCTCTGATCTTGGTTCCTGTCAGAACACGTGCAGCAGCATTCTGAATCAGCTGCAAACTCTTAAGAGACTTATTAGAGCAGCCTGATAACAAAGAGTTACAATAGTCCAGCCTAGAAGTAACAAATGCATGGACTAGTTTTTCTGCAGCCACTTGAGAAATGATGCGTCTGATTTTGGCAATGTTACGTAAGTGGAAGAATGCAGTCCTCGAAAGTTGTTTTATATAGTCATTAAAGGACAAATCCTGATCAAAAACAACTCCAAGATTTTTTTTTCGGTGGAGCTGGAGGCCAGGGTGATCCCATCTAAGGCTAAATCTCTGGAATGATAGTTTCTAAGGTGTTTGGGTCCTATTACGAGAACTTCAGTTTTATCTGAATTTAGCATCAGAAAATTGTGGGTCATCCAATTATTTATGTCCTTAATGCATGCTTGAAGTCTAGTCAAGTGATTGGTTTCATCAGGCTTGACCGATAAATATAATTGGGTGTCGTCGGCATAACAGTGAAAGTTAATTGAATGATTCCTAATAATGTTCCCTAGAGGAAGCATATATAAACTGAAAAGAAGTGGCCCTAATACAGAACCTTGTGGGACTCCATGAGAAACTTTGGTTTGCATGGAGGATTCTCATTAACATGAACAAACTGAGAACGGTCTAGGAAATATGACTTAAACCAGCCTGGGGCGGTTCCTTTGACGCCATTTTGATATTCCAGTCTCTGTAAAAGAATCTGATGGTCAATGGTGTCAAATGCGGCACTAAGATCTAATGATCTAAGATGAATGAAAGGTTTGATATTGGCCTGTTATTGGCTAAAACCTCTTGATCTAGAGTTGGTTTTTTAAGAAGAGGCTTAATCACAGCTATTTTAATAAAGAGTCTTTATTCTTATTTGAGATGTAAAGCAGATACCCACACCAGCCAGAAAGGTATTGTGGTCAGAGTCAAAAGGCAGAGTATTGTGAACTGACTGGTTAAACCAGTTTTTTTTTTTTTTTTTTTTTTTTCATAACTTTGTCTTTATTTTGGATTGCACAGGAATAGAAAAACATACAAGTATAAAAACAGTAACACACAACAAAAAACAAAAAAAAAAAGGAAAAAGAAATAAATCAAGACATCACAGGGGTACACAATTATCACCCTTCTCCCCTTTTGGATTTATACAATAACCATTTTTCCCATCTCTTTTAAAACAAATCTTCTTGAATTTTTAGTTTGAACGATAAATACTCCATATCCTGTATATTGTCCACGATAGTCCTCCACTGTTCATAATCCGGGATATCTGTTTTAAGCCAGTTCCTGGTGATCGCTTTCTTCCCAGCAACCAGAAAGATCTTGACCAAATATTGGTCTCTCGGACAAACAACTCCTACCATATGACCCAAATAAGGAACAAGACATGAGCTGGGGATCCCATATCCTAAGACCACACAAATAACTGAGTGCACAGCCTCCCAGAAAGGCTGGATTTTACTGCAACTCCAAAGAACATGTGTATGGTCAGGATCAATTTGGTCACACTGTCTCCAACATGGCTGAGGTGCCTTAAGTTGTTTACTTTTAATTCGAGGTGTGATGAAATATCTTATTTGGTTTTTCCATGAAAATTCCCTCCAACCGCTTGACTGTTGTCGTTTGGTGTATGACCCACATATCATACCACATCTCATCAGAAATGTCCACAGCCAATTCTTTTTCCCATTTGTTCTTCACATACACAGTAGAGTCTTTGTTCAACTCAATCAAACACATGTAAAGTTTGGACACCGCCCTAGGCGTAACTTCACCATATGCCAGAGAGAAGAGCTTTATTATTGGATGTATATCATCCTCTGCTCTTTTAACTTTCTTGCAATAGTAGTCTCTCAGTTGTAGATATCTAAATAAATCTTGATTGGCCAATCCATATTCGTTTTTCATTTCTTGAAAGCTCTTTTTTTTCCCTTAAGGATCAACTAGCACATGGCAGTCACACCCACTTGAGTCCATTGTTTAAATCTAGGATCCAGCCTTCCAGGTTTAAAAGCCACATCGTGTGCAATCCATTTCAATAAACCGAGTTCCCTTCCCACCCTTAACTGTCTCACAACCGAATGCCATGTGTTTAGTGTATAAGTCGTTATCATGTCCATCTCTGACGCAAATTCGATGTTCTCTGGGATCTTTCGTTCACCTATGATCGTTTGGATTGGAAATGCAGAGACTGGTGCTTCAATATCCTTCCATCTAGCCTCATAGGCACTACTGCACCAACTCAGGAGCGGACGCAGTTGCGCTGCTTGAAAATATTTTTTTAAATTTGAAAGTGCCATTCCACCCTTTCTTTTGGTCAGCTGTAGAGTACTATACTTTACCCTAGGTTTCTTTCCATCCCATATAAATCTTGATATTAGTTTATCCCATTTAAAAAATTGTTCTGGCGGTATAGGCACTGGTAGGGAAAGGAACAGGTATAACAAGCGTGGTAATACATTCATTTTTACAGTATATATTCTATCACTAAGTCCCATCGGGTATGTAGACCATCTATCAATATCTTTCCTTAAGTTTTCATCAATTTCTCCATAATTACTTTTGTACAGTTTTGTAAGATTTTTGGTAATGTTTATACCCAAGTATCTGATTGACTTTGCCTCCCAATTTAATCCGGTCACCTTGAGCCTTTGGTTTGGTTTACAATTAAGCATGAGAACTTGAGTTTTAGACCTATTCAATTCGTACCCAGAGTATGAGCCAAATTGATCTAAGGACTGCATAAGTGGTTTCAAACGTGACTGATGGATTTTTAAGATAAACCATTACATCATCTGCAAATAAACTTATTACATGCTGCTGATCGTTGATTTCTATACCTGATATTGCTTCATTTTGTCTTACCATCTGAGCCAATATCTCTATAAAAATTGCAAACAACGTAGGACTCAGATTACACCCTTGTCTTGTCCCCCGCTCTAGCTCAAATCTATCTGTCAAAGAACCATTTATTTTTATCCTAGCTGTTGGCTTAGTATATAGTGTTTTAATACATTGAATCGCCTTCTCCTCAAACCCAAATCTTTCTAGTGTGAGAAATAAGAAGTCCCAGGTGACTCAGTCAAAGGCAGCCGCAGCATATAACGAAACCAACGCAGCTGGTGTCTTATTCTTGTTTATCTGATGCATTACATGCAAAGTTCTTCTAATGTTGTCCTGTGTCGTTCTAGCAGTGACAAAGCCACATTGATCTTCGTCCACCAAACATGGTATGAAGGATTGAAGTCTTTTAGACAATATAGAGGTATAAAGTTTGTAATCCACATTTAACATCGATATCGGTCTGAAATTTTGACAGTGCTGTTTATCTTTTAATGGTTTAGGAATTACAGTAATTATAGCTTCCTATAATTGGTAATATAATTGGTAATATAATAACCAATGGTGGGAAGGTCCAAGCCACCAAGAAACAATCTAATATCCTCTTCACTAGAAGTTGATGTTTTAGCGTATAGGTCTTTATAGTAATTACTAAATACATTCTCAATTTCTCCAGACTTGTATTTTACTTGTTTTGTCTTGGGGTCCACAATCTTGTGTATTGCCATGTCTGCTTGTTGCTTACGCAGGCGTCTTGCCAGTAATCTTGCAGCTTTGGGTCCCGATTCATAGTAATTTTGTTTTAAGTACCTCGCTTTAATCTCCACCTCCTGTTGTAGGAGCTCATTGATTTTCTTCCTTATTTCACTAATTGATGCTTGTGTTTGCCGGTCAGCCTTCAATTTATGTTTTTGTTCCATTATCTTAAGTTCACTCGTCAGTTGTTTATAGTTTGCTAATTTTTCCTTCTTCAATTTACTTGAGATTGCAATCAATTTCCCTCTGATAACTGCCTTCAGGGCATCCCACAAGATCGCAGGGTTAGTTTCACCATTGTCATTCTCCTGCAAATAATTCCCAATGTCTGTTCTAATTTGCTCTACCACCTGATTACTATTCAACAGTCCAGTATTCAACCTCCATATTGTATTTCTCTGCCTATCAGAGAGACAAGCCCTCATGTAGACAGCACTGTGATCTGATACATCAGCTACTCCAATTTGGCAGTCCCTTATCAATTCTATATTTTCCTTTTGAGTATAGAAGTAGTCTATTCTACTGTATACCAAATGTGCATGGGAATAATGAGTATAATCTCTCCGAAGAGGATGCAAATCCCTCCAAACATCAATATATCCCATCTCTTCCCATGAATTTCTCACTAGTTTTGATAATGAAGTCTTACTTCTATTGTTACTTGTGGTATCAAGGCAATAGTCGATAACCACATTTTGATCACCCGCACACCAACATACCCCATCTGCCTCCAATGCAATAGTATCGTGTAACATTTTAAAGAATGTTTTATCACTTTCCGGCGGGGCGTTGGAGATTAAAATTGCCACTCCTCTTTTACGAGTATTAGTATGCGAACTGTAGTACGTATGCTTATAACCAAATTTCTTTAATTTCTCATGTTCTGAACGTGATAGATGGGTTTCCTGCAGGAAGTTGATATGCGACTTTTCCTTCCTCAACTTAGCCATAACCCTCGCTCGTTTCACAGGGTCTCCCAGACCATTAACATTCAAGGACATAAATTTGATCTCAGGTTTAGTGCTCATAAACAGTCATGGAGTCAAACAAAAAAAATAAAAAAAATAAAAGGAAAACAGCGCACCCCTGCTGTCTAAAAGTGCAATCACATTTAAAGAAAGTAATAAAGACAATAACTATGTACAGGCATAATAATGTAAACAAAATCAAAACCAAGGACTTCCAGTAAGAGATGTCAACCCATCCCCTCCCCTGTTGACCCTCGTGGTATTGTGGGAGTAAACCCTACCATTGGTTGGGGCTCCCACCCGGTAGTGAAGTCCAGCCTAGAAGGGGTCTCCATACCAGAGTAGTTATAGAACCATTCCCATAACCAACCATATTTGTCATTTTAAACCAAAGTAGCAAAACGTTTCACCTTTATTCCTCATTAATTTACACCCTGACTTTAACTATATAGTTATGCAAGAGTATCAAAACACCTTCCTTCCATCTACTCACACTCTCATGCCTTTAACCAGATGCACAGAGTAAACACTCAAACTCACCCTCATCCAGCCGACACTAGCTAAAGACACACCGTCGAATCATGCATCTTTTAAACACTCAACGTTTATATATTTGCAGCTTTCCTTTTGCCCTCCTGCTGGCCTCCGAGGTCCGGTCCTTTCTTCGATCCACTCAAGGATTCAAGGATTTTTATTTGTCATTACAACACATGTAAACATGGGATGCAACAAAATTGGTTTCCCCTGGTCCTGGAGCAGCCCAATTATCCAAATATAAAATAAAATTAAAAAAAATAAAATAAAATATATATATACATATATATATATTGTAGCGCTGCAGTATGAACCACATCACTCCACACCTCTAAACACACCTCCATCCATGGGCGTCCTCCGTCATCCACCCACAGTCAGCGCCTACTCCAATGAACGAAAACCACCGCATCCCGCGCAGTTTCAATTCGTCCTCCAGGAAGAGATTTAAGATAGGTGAAAAAGACCGGTGAGGAGAGGGAGAGAAGGAGAGTCCCGAGGGTCGCGAACCGAACGGTGAATAATATTGTGAATAATAAGTGTGTGTTAAGTCCATGTTCCATAGATGCGTGGCTGGAGTCCCGTCGTCCCGTGAAGTGGATTTGTTTGTTCTTGGACTCGTATCAGCTGTCAAGCGTCAGGAGGTGTCGGTGTCGGGGAGAAGACCGACGGACCGACCGACTGACAGACTGACTGACCGACCGCTTTTCTTTAAACTTCGGTACAGTGAGTACCCGTTGTACATTTGTTTTTGTTGTTTTTCCCTTTTGTTTTTTGTACCGCGACGAGAGACGCTGGTTTATTTTGAATTATTTCCTTATTTTGTGTGGGTGTCCGCGGTAAAACCCGGAGCGGATTTTTTGTTTTGGTTTATTTCTGAACTGACCTGTAGGTGTTGGGAAAACCTGGAAGAGACAGTTCCCAACCCAGGACTGAACTGCACTCCTGAATTTGTTTGTTTGGTTACTCAGGCAGTGACAGACTATTTACATTCTGGAAATCACCGTGCATGTGTGTAGATTGTTTATGTTTTTGTGCTAAGCTGCCTATGTCTGATATTTGTGTGGGTTGTTTGCATTATTTTTGTTCTGTTTTATTGATTTATTTTGTCAGACTTGATTCTGACTGGCACCCCGGCATTCTTTGTAGTTGACCCGCTACAAAATTGGCACCCCAGATATCTGGATTTATTAAAAACCCTGGATTGAACGAACAACAAACACACCTTCAACCAACACCTGTTAAAATGGCTGCAGCAAACCAAAATGGCAGTCCAACGCAGCCAGCAGCAGAGAAAAGGACCACATATTCATTGTTGGATATGGATTTGGGTGGTTCGTTAAACCCAGATTTGTCGCAACCTCTCATTCCTCTGGCAGGGACATCTCTGGAGGAAATTGGAAAACATGATGGTTGTTCATCTTTATGGGCGACTGAAGTAATGGAGGAACCAGTGGACACGAATAAAACAATAAAAGCAACTTTGGAGGAAAACTTCAAAATTCTAATGGAAACACAAAAACAACACAAGGAGGAGCTTAAAAAAAACAGTTACAACTTTATTTGAAAAGGTCACATCAACATATGAACAGCAATTTCAGTACTTTCATGAAACTCTGTATAAACAATCAACATTTCTGAGGAATCAGTTTTCAGCGAACCTTAACTGGCGCTTAACTCACCATCATACAGAGGTTTTAAAGGACATCAAAGAGTTCATGACACCAGTGGCAAAATCAGTTGTACACCTGCAGGATGATGTGTGGAAATTGACCCAAAATATGGATTCCATGTCCCAGGAATTGGGTACAATGAAACAAACACTGAATGTATCTGCTCTTACAACAATCCCTGTGCAAGCAGCACAGAAAAATGTTCGGTTGGAGGATGCTCGGAGTCAGCGTCTCCAATCTACTCTTCTGATGAATAAGGCAGGTGTGTATCAGTCTCTTGAGGACTCTCCTGTTCTCTCTGATGCCAGGGCACGGTTAACAGGAAAATGTCCTGTGAAACTGCAGTTTCCATCATTTGGAAAGATGGAGGATGAAGCAGACCCCCTTTTGTACTTGGAGAAATGCAATGATTTTCTTGCTTTAAATCCACTGACGGATATGGAGTTGATGGCAACTTTGAGAAATGTCCTACATGGAACAGCGAGAGACTGGTGGGATGTGGGGCGTTTAAACACTCACACCTGGCCAGACTTTCAAGAAAAGTTCCGTGCGGTCTTTCTGTCAGAAGATTATGAAGATGAACTGGCAGAGAGAGTGAGGACGACAGTTCAAGGTGACGGTGAAAGCATCCGAGATTTCGCTTTCAGGTACCGCTCCTTGTGTCAGAGGTGGAAACCTGGAATTCAGGAAGACGCAGTCTTAAAGCTGATTTTCAGAAGCATCAATCCCCATATGGCAAGCCAGCTCCGAGGCAGAGTAACTACAGTGGATGAATTGGTGAGGCTCGGACAACAACTGGAAAAGGACAAAGCAAGTCAGTCAACCTATGAGCAACGGACAAAAAAAATTGTGAAACAAAAGGAGAAAGATAAAGTGGAGATGTATACGGATAATGCCCCACCACTGCAGAAAGACAACATTCCCCCTGTGGTTTACTGCTGGAGATGTAAAGGCAATCATGCTCCATATTCATGCCCAAACTATAATCAGTTCAAGAAATCCAACCCTCAACAATCACACCCTCAACAGTTCCATCATCAGCCCTCCCACCCTCAACAGTTCCACCATCAACCCTCCCACCCCCAACAATCTCATCCGCAGCAACAACACTCTCAGCCACACAATGCTCAGCGACCACGTCATCGTCAAAACCACTCTGATCAAACCCACCCACAGCCATTTCACTCTTCGAATTCCCAGAGCAATTCTTCAGTGAACGCTGTGACCCATTCAACTCAACCACCATCATGTGTCACCTCACATCTCTTTGTGCAGGGCCGGGAAAAGTTCAGCACCCCCGGAGGAAGCACTGATACTGCCCTCCCACGACAGCTGAAAGTGCCCTTGACTGTAAGGAACTGGACAGGAAAAGCGGTTGTCGATACAGGTTCCACATATACTCTGTTAAATGAACATGTCTGGAACAATGTCAAAAATGCAGATGAGAAACTTACCCCTTGGACTGGTGACCCTCTTTACCTTGCTGATGGTCAACCCAGGAAACCTCTGGGATGGGTGGAGCTGGAAATGAGCTTACATGACAAGACCTGGTTAGTAACCGTGGTGGTCCTGGACTCCAGGTCTCTGGCCTTTCCTGCTCTGCTTGGGTTGGACTTTGTGTTTTTTACGGGTATGCAACTGGATGTTGCAGGTGGGATGTACTGGCTCCGGGATAAGGCAGAAAAGAAATTCTACTTTTGTGCAGAGTCCGCTTTTCCCGGGGAGGGGGAGACAGGCAACTCTATTGCCTTCTTTTCTGCCACTGCACTGTTCCCTACACAGACCCCTTTGGAAGATGCAGACTTAATGCTGAGGGCAGTTCAGGAGTCTCACCTGGAGGAGCACATTAAGCCTCAGTTACACAATTTGTTAGGTAACAATGTGGATGTGTGTACAACCAAAGTGGGACATACTGGAATATTAACACATCAAATCAAATCAAATCAAATCAAATTTTATTTATATAGCCCAAAATCACAAAATACTCTAATATAATATAATATAATATAATTTGTCTCAGAGGGCTTTACAATCTGTACAGGGAGTGACACCCTCTGTCCTTAGACCCTCGATTCGAGTGAGGAAAAACTTGACCACCAAAAAACCTTTTAACAGGAAAAAAGGTGGAAGAAACCTCAGGAAGAGCCACAGAGGAGGGATCCCTCTCCCAGGACGGACAGACGTGCAATGATGTCACATGTACAGAACAAATCAACACACACATATTGTACACTCCACATATTGTACAATGAATAATAATGAATTACAGTTGATAATAAGAATAGGTTACAATGAATGATGAATTATTACAGTAGCAGCAGATCATTACATAACTATAAACTGTAATGGGGATATGGCAACAATGATGACGGCGACAACACATGCAGTAGACGCCACGCAGGACCACAGCAGCAGACAAAGTCCACAAGAACCTGCTGGGCGAGAGAGCACAGAAACTCCGGGGAAGAAGTTTAATTAGTAACATGATAGATAGATGGATTAGATAGATGGATAGATAAGGAGAGAGAGAGAATGAGAGAGAGCGAGAGAGTATGTGAGTCCCCCAGCAGTCTAGTTCTATGGCAGCATAACTAAGGGATGACCTGAGCCAGCCCTAACTATAAGCTTTATCAAAAAGGAAAGTCTTAAGTCTACTCTTAAAGGTGTTGATCGTGTCTGCCTCCCGAACACAGAGTGGTAGTTTATTCCACAGAAGAGGAGCTTGATAGCTGAAAGCTCTGGCTCCCAATCTACTTTTAGACACTATAGGAACCACAAGGAACCCACCATCCTGGGAGCGCAATGTTCTAGTGGGGTGGTAAGGTACTATGAGCTCTTTTAAATATGATGGTGCCTGACCATGAAGAGCTTTGTAAGTTAGGAGAAGAATTTTAAATTCTATTCTAGATTTAACGGGTAGCCAGTGCAAGGAAGCCAAAATGGGAGAGATGTGATCTCTGATTTTGGTTCCTGTCAGAATGCGTGCAGCAGCATTCTGAATCAGCTGCAAACTCTTAAGAGACTTATTAGAGCAGCCTGATAGCAAAGAGTTACAATAGTCCAGCCTAGAAGTAACAAATGCATGGACTAGTTTTTCTGCATCCACTTGAGAGATGATGCGTCTGATTTTGGCAATGTTACGCAAGTGGAAGAATGCAGTCCTCGAAAGTTGTTTTATATAGTTATTAAAGGACAAATCTTGATCAAAAACAACGCCAAGATTTTTTACGGTGGAGCTGGTGGCCAGGGTGATCCCATCTAAGGCTAAATCTCTGGAATGATAGTTTCTAAGGTGTTTGGGTCCTATTAGGAGAACTTCAGTTTTTTCTGAATTTAGCTTCAGAAAATTGTGGGTCATCCAATTTTTTATGTCCTTAATGCATGCTTGAAGTCTAGTCAAGTGATTGGTTTCATCAGGCTTGATCGATAAATATAATTGGGTGTCGTCAGCATAACAGTGAAAGTTAATTGAATGATTCCTAATAATGTTACCTAAGGGAAGCATATATAAACTGAAAAGAAGTGGCCCTAATACAGAACCTTGTGGGACTCCATGAGAAACTTTGGTTTGCATGGAGGCTACATCATGAACATGAACAAACTGAGAACGGTCTAGGAAATATGACTTAAACCAGCCTAGGGCGGTTCCTTTAATGCCAATTTGGTATTCCAGTCTCTGTAAGAGAATCTGATGGTCAATGGTGTCAAATGCGGCACTAAGATCTAATAGGACAAGTACAGAGATGAGTCCTTTGTCTGATGCCATTAGGAGGTCGTAACACATCAAATCTTTCTCACCAGTCCTGTACCCATCCGACAGAAACCCTATCGGGTCTCCCCTCCCAAACAAAAGGTGATGAAGGAACTCATTGAGGACATGCTGAAGGATGACGTCATCGAACCTTCTTATTCTGCATGGGCCTCACCTGTAGTCCTGATTCCCAAAAGAGAAGGAAAACCAAGGTTTTGTGTCGACTTCCGTAAAGTGAACGAAAACACAGTCACTGATGCTTATCCCATGCCCACCATCCAGGAGATATTGGAGAGTCTCTCAGGTGCTGTTGTTTTCTCTTCCCTAGACCTAAATAGTGGCTACTGGCAAGTAGAGATGGATCCAGAGGTGAGGGAAATCACAGCCTTTATCTGCTTTCATGGACTGTTCCAATTTAAGGTCATGCCATTCGGACTTAAGAATGCCCCTGCCACCTTCCAAAGGCTCATGGAGAGAGCACTGGGAGAGTTGAAGGGAGTCATCTGTTTTGTCTACTTGGATGACATCATCATTTTCTCGTCATCTTGGGAACAACATTCATATGATGTCCAGGCTGTCCTGGACAAACTCCGGAACGCAGGTCTGACAGTGAACATGAAGAAAAGCAAGCTGTTCAGAACCTCTTTGAAATTCCTGGGCCATATCGTCTCTGCTACAGGAGTTCAGGTGGACCCAGACAAAATTGAGGCTGTACAGAACTTCCCTGCACCCACCAACCTGAAAACTCTACAAAGGTTCCTGGGCATGGCTGGGTGGTATCACCGTTTTGTCCCCAATTTTTCCCAGATTGCGGAACCACTAAATGCCCTAAAGAAAAAAGGAGCAAAATTTCGCTGGTCACCTGAATGCCAAACAGCTTTCATTACATTGAAAAATCACCTGGTTAAACCACCTGTCCTAGCCCATCCCAACTTCCATGCTCCCTTTGTGGTATACACTGACGCCAGTGAGATTGGGCTTGGGGCTGTGCTCGTCCAGAAATCCAGCTATGGAACCGAGGAAGTCCTCGCCTTTGCCAGCCGCAGTCTAAACCCTGCAGAGAAAAATTATGCTGCCACTGAGCTCGAATGCTTGACCGTGGTGTGGGCAGTGGAAAAATGGAGAACTTACCTGGAAGGTAGACTGTTCACGGTGGTTACCGACCATGCCTCCCTTCTATGGGTGTTCAAAACCACCAAACCCAGCACACGACTGATCAGGTGGGCACTCCGGCTTCAAGAATTCACCTTCACTGTGGAATACAGAAAGGGATATATATAATATAACACTGTACCGGATGCCCTCTCCCGAGCTCCTACAGACTCCCTCCATACAACCGCACCGGTGTATGCTACCGTCATGTCTGCCCCTCCAAAACCATCAAAAGAGCTTCCCATCTCAATTGAGGCTCTGTGGAGGAGACAACAGGAAGATCCAGAGTGTCAGGTTCTATATCAACAAGTAGTAGAAAGGGGACAAGACAATGATACGAACCCTGCATACATCATCATGGACGATCTCCTCTACCGGCGCATCACCCTTCCCTACAAAACCATCTACCAACTCTATATACCTCCAAGTTTCCGCTCACAGTTGCTGGACTACTTCCACCAAGATCCCCTCTCTGGACATCTGGGAAGGCACAAAACTTACCGAATACTACAACATCTTGTCTACTGGCCAAAGCTGAGCTGGGATGTCAGAGAACATGTCAAGAACTGTGCCACATGTCAACTGTACAAACCAGAAAACAGAAAACTTGCCGGAAAACTTCAGCAAACTCAAGCTCACCACCCCTGGGAGATGCTGGGAGTGGATTTGATGGGTCCCTTCCCCAAAAGCTCCAAACAAAACGTTTATCTCCTGGTGTTTGTGGACTATTTCTCCCGGTGGGTTGAACTTTTCCCCATCAGAAATGCCACTGCTGAAACCATCTCGCAGATCATGGTCAAAGACATCTTGACCCGGTGGGGCATTCCTGACTACATCCTGTCGGACCAGGGAACACAGTTTGTTTCCGCAGTTTTCCAAACTGTATGCAGGACCTGGAATGTGGGACACAAATTAACATCTGCTTACCATTCACAAACTAACCTAACAGAGAGAGTGAACCGTACCCTGAAAACAATGATAGCTTCCTATGTTGGTAATAATCATAAACATTGGGACAAGAACCTGGATGAATTCCGGTTTGCCCTTAATTCTGCAGTCCAGGAGTCAACCGGCGTTTCTCCTGCCGAACTTAATCTTGGTCGCTCCCTGAGAGGACCCCTTGACTCCCTGTTGCAACCTCAGGAAATTGCTCCTGACACTCCTCCATACCTCAAAGTCACACAGCTCAAAGATCTCTGTTCCTTCGTGGAAAAAAATCTGGACTCTGCTCGTCAACGGCAAAAAAGAAACTATGACAAACACAGACATGACCTTGAGTTCAAGGAACTGGACAGAGTCTGGTTGAGAGCCCATCCTCTCTCCAAGGCTGACAAATCTTTTGCCGCCAAACTAGCTCCAAAATTGCAAGGGCCATATCGGGTAGTTGAACAAGTCGGGCCTGTAAATTATAAAGTTGTTCTGGAAAATTCCGGCACGGACTTGAAAGTTGTCCACATCTCCCGTCTAAAACCTTGTTACCCGACTGCTCAGGATCTGCAGGAGCAGGAGAAAAAACACCTCCTTGAAATCTTCAATGAGAAGTCGGATGAAGAAGACTTCCTGGGATTTACAGACTCCTCCGGTTCTACCTTTAATGGAGGATGGATGAAAGGATCTGCAGAGAAGCCAGGAAATTACAATTTTAACAATCCCACTAACTCAGACAACGACTGACCGACACCCCTTAAACAAAAACCTAGAATGTGATTTTGTGTAACCACACATACTAGTACAAACTACTGCGCCTTACCGTTGGTCGGCTTCTGCTAAGGGGGGGGGAGTGTAGCGCTGCAGTATGAACCACATCACTCCACACCTCTAAACACACCTCCATCCATGGGCGTCCTCCGTCATCCACCCACAGTCAGCGCCTACTCCAATGAACGAAAACCACCGCATCCCGCGCAGTTTCAATCCGTCCTCCAGGAAGAGATTTAAGATAGGTAAAAAAGACCGGTGAGGAGAGGGAGAGAAGGAGAGTCCCGAGGGTCGCGAACCGAACGGTGAATAATATTGTGAATAATAAGTGTGTGTTAAGTCCACGTTCCATAGATGCGTGGCTGGAGTCCCGTCGTCCCGTGAAGTGGATTTGTTTGTTCTTGGACTCGGATCAGCTGTCAAGCGTCAGGAGGTGCCGGTGTCGGGGAGAAGACCGACGGACCGACCGACTGACAGACTGACTGGTCTGGTTTAAACTTCGGTACAGTGAGTACCCGTTGTACATTTGTTTTTGTTGTTTTTCCCTTTTGTTTTTTGTACCGCGACGAGAGACGCTGGTTTATTTTGAAATATTTCCTTATTTTGTGTGGGTGTCCGCGGTAAAACCCGGAGCGGATTTTTTGTTTTGGTTTATTTCTGAACTGACCTGTAGGTGTTGGGAAAACCTGGAAGAGACAGTTCCCAACCCAGGACTGAACTGCACTCCTGAAATTGTTTGTTTGGTTACTCAGGCAGTGACAGACTATTTACATTCTGGAAATCACCGTGCATGTGTGTGGATTGTTTATGTTTTTGTGCGGGTTGATTGCATTATTTTTGTTCTGTTTTATTGATTTATTTTGTCAGACTTGATTCTGACTGGCACCCCGGCATTCTTTGTAGTTGACCCGCTACAATATATAGAACATAAAATATAAAAGTAAAGGCAAATTTACATTTAAGAAAAGTATGTACAATGAATAGAAAAACAACAACAGTAACAGTATAACACCCTGGTGATGTGCGTGTGTGAGTGTCCAGGTTGTGCAAACAACTGCAATGTGCAAAGAAAAGTGATTGCAGTGCAAAGTATTTTTGTGTTATTGTCTGTGCATCTGTGGTGGTGGGGTCCAGATGGGGGGTGGGGGGTGGAGGTGGGGTTGGGGATGGGGATGGGGGGCAGGGGCTACAGGGGTCCTCCAGAGTTCAACAGTCTCACAGCTTCTGGGAAGAAGCTGTTCCTCAGTCAGGTGGTCCTGCTCTTAATGCTCCGCAGCCTCCTGCCCGAGGGGAGAGGGGCAAACAGAGCATGTGCGGCGTGAGTGGGGTCCTTCATGATGCAGGAGGCCCTTTTCCTGCACCTGGAGGTGTAAGTGTCCGTGGTGGTGGGTAGGCTGCATCCCACAGTCCTCTGTGCAGCTTTGACCACCCTCTGCAGAGCCTTCTTCTCTGCTGCAGAGCAGCTGCCGTGCCACACGGTGATGCAGGTGCAGATGACGCTTTCCACCACACATCTGTAAAAGGAGGTCAGGACAGAGCTCCCCAGTCCAGCACGCCGCAGCTTCCTGAGGAAGTAGAGGTGCTGGTGTGCCTTCCTAACCAGATAGGAAGTGTTGGTGCTCCAGGTGGGGTTGTTTGCAATGCTCACGCCCAGGTACCTGAAGCTGGAGACCACTTCCACCGCTGTCCCTCCGATGTGCAGGGGAGGGGGGAGATGTCTGCCCCTTCTGAAGCCCACGGTCATCTCCTTGGTCTTCTTCACGTTGATGCAGAGGTTGTTTTCTCTGCACCAACCCTCCAGGTGTTCCACTTCCTGCCTGTAGCCCGACTCATCGCTGTTAGCGATTCGTCCAACCACAGCTGTGTCATCTGCGAACTTCACGATCAGGATGTCTCGCTGAGCAGTCGTGTGTGAGCAGAGTGAACAGAAGGGGGCTCAGCACACAACCCTGGGGGGAGCCTGTGCTGAGGGTGATGGTGGAAGAGGAGATGTCGTGGATCTTCACAGACTGCGGCCTTTTCGAAAGGAAGTCCAGCACCCAGTTGCAGAGTGTAGAACTCAGCCTGAGTGTGGTCAGTTTCGAGACCAGGGTCTGCGGTCTGATGGTGTTGAACGCAGATGTGAAGTCCACAAAGAGCAGGCGAACATAAGAGTCCTTCTTCTCTAAGTGGGTGAGGGCTGTGTGGACCAAAGAAGAAATGGCATCCTCTGTAGATCGATTTTCCCGGTACGCATACTGGTGTGAGTCCACAGTGACGTTGATGCAGTCTTTGATGTGGGCCATCACCAGTCTCTCGAAGCACTTCATGACTATCGGTGTGAGGGCAACCGGCTGATAGTCATTTAGGCCTGTCACTGTGGAGGTTTTGGGGATGGGGATGATTGTGGCAGTCTTCAGGCAGGTAGGGACCGCTGCTTGTTGGAGGGAGGTGTTAAAGATGTCTGTCAGGACATCTGTCAGCTGGTGTGCACAGCTCCTCAGCAGCCTCCCGGAGATGTTATCGGGACCCGTAGCTTTGCGAGGGTTAATCCTCTGGAGGGTTCTCCTCACCTCTGCTGGGGTCACGCTGAGAGGCTCTTCACCTGGTGGTGGAGTGAGTCTGGTGCTAGAGGAGGTGTTTGGGTCATCAAAGCGGGCATAGAAGGTGTTGAGAGCGTCGGGCAGAGAGTGGTCCCTGGGGCACTGTACATCTCTGGTGCTGTAGTCTGTGATGCACTTTATGCCCCTCCACATACTCCGTGGATCGTTAGATGTGAAATGTCCCTCAATCCTCCGGGCATATGTGGCCTTGGCCCTCTTTACTCCTGCTATCAGCCGTCTCCTAGCCGCTCTGAGTGCCAGACTGTCACCTGACCTGAACGCAGCATCCCTGGCTTTCAGCAGAGACTTGACCTCCACATTCATCCAGGGTTTCTGGTTCGGGTAGACTGTTATTGTCCTGGTGATGTTGACATCCTCTGCACACTTACTGATGTAGCCGAGGACAGCCGACGTATATTCCTTCAGGTCCACCTGTCCCTTAAGGGCAGCTGCCTCCCTGAAGATTTGACAGTCTGTGCACTGGAAACAGTCCTGCAGTGTCAGGGCGGCATCACTGGGCCACACGGTGATAGTCCTCTGTGTTGGCGTGTGGCGTCTGAGCAGAGGACGTTAGGCGGGGACCAGTCTAGTCCGACCATGGAGATGTGGTCGGAGAGGCCCAGGTGGGGGTGGGTCGTTCAGCCAGGTTTCCGTGAGACAAAGCACCGCACAGTTCCTCATCTCACGGGAACCCCCCAGCCTCAGTCGAAGCAGGTCCATCTTGTTGTCCAGAGAACGGACATTGGAGAGGAACAGTGGCGGGATCGGTGGTCTCCCCGCATTAGCTTTTAGCCTGGCTAGCAGTCCGCTCCGTTTACCCCTCTTCTGCTTCCTTGCACACCGCTTCCGCTTGCCGTTTGTCCAGTGGGCACCTCTGCGCCAGCCCGATGTCCTCAGGAGCTGCCGTCTGCCCAGCAAGGCCCTGAGTCCGAGGGCCGCTGTTGTTGCTGTTGTTTCTCTGACCGAACTGTCCTTTATTTTAAAAAGTTCGGTTCGGCTATACATAGTACACTTGTTAACACAAGCAACACGAGTGCAGTTGGCCTCGGGACCAACGGTAAAAGTACTAAAAGAGGGCTTGACCCCGGGAGCACGAGAAGCCGCTGCACTGTTGCGCGCCGCCATCTTAGAAGTTTTTTTTTTCTCGTTGCCAGGTAGAAAGTTTAGCTGCACGAAGATTTTCCAGAAGAGAAGAGTTTCCCCTGCTAGCTTCCTCTGATTCGCCGCCTCCTCCGGCGCAGCTTCTCTTGACCTCTGCCAGCTGCTCGTCTCCGGTGTTCCAGTGGATGCGGATCTTGGTGAAAGGCGTGTTGAACTTGATCTTATTTGCTGTCAATACTCTCTTTATGTTGTCATACGATCTTCATTGTTTCAGCACTCTGTCCAAGTAATCATGATCAAAAAACACTCTTCTGTCGCTGTATTTTACCGGTGGTGTCATTGCCCAGGCTTTGGCCAAAACCTTCTCCTTCACATCGAACCACTGGAAGTTAATAACAACCGATTGCGGTGGTTCGTCTGGTTTCCTCTTCGGTCCCAGCGCCTGGTGCGCCCGCTGGATGCCTAGGTCAGTGTCGATAGCCAGTTCTTTGCGGAGCCAGTCGGTCATAAACTGCACCATCGTTTCACTTTCCGCTGGCGTTGCCTCTTCGGACAGTTGAAACACACGGATGTTGTTCCTCTTAGATCTTTGGATGACATCATCCAATTTATCCATCATTCTTTGCCTTTCCTCCAACAGCTCCGTCAATGTTTTATTCACCTCCAAACTCCACTCTTCCATTTCTTCTGTGCGCGCCAACGCAGTAGTACGTAGTAATCGTGTCAAACTTGCGATTGATCTCCACACTGAACGTCGCCCATTTCTCGTCCAGTTGCGCTGTAATTTCGTCTTTCAGGGCTCTCATGTCACTTTTCATCTCCTTACGCATGTCTCCAATTTGTTTGCTAATCCCCTCCAGGCCAGCCTGGACAGCCTCCATGTCAATCTCCTTAGCTTCGGGCGTTAGCGTCGGTGCACTCTCTTCTTCGTCGATTTTCTGGAGCGTACCGTCTGTTTGTTTGTTTTGGTGTCTCGTACTCCGTCTCGCGCTCCCTTCCCCCGACATTTACGTTCTTATTTTGCCACTTTCAAACTTTTAGCGCAGTATATATTAGTTGGCTACGGGAGCTCACAACTCAAGCAACCGTCCTGTTCGCCACCATTACCGGACCCCTCAATCACAGCTATTTTAAAGGACTGTGGTACATATCCTGATAATAAAGACAGATTAATCATATTCACTAAGGACAGGCTAACTAAAGGTAATACATCTTTAAGCAGCCTGGTTGGGATGGGGTCTAAGAGACAGGTTGACGACTTAGATGAAGAAATTATTGTAGTTATTTGTTGAATGTCGATGGGAGAAAAGCAGTCTAAATATATGTCAGGTTTTATAGCTATTTCCAAACTTGCTGTATCCAATTTCAGATGAGTGCCTGTTGAGGGCAAAAGGTGATGAATTTTGTCTCTAATATTTATAATTTTATCATTAAAGAAGCTCATGAAGTCATTACTAGTTAGACTTAAAGGAATAGATGACTCAATAGAGCTGTGGTTCTCTGTTAGCCTGGCTATAGTGCTGAAGAGAAACCTGGGGTTGTTATTTTCCTCAATTAATGAGGACCTTGTTGAATCTATGCCACGAAGAATTGAGGCAGTTCTGAAGGCAAAAGGGGGTCCAACCTGTTACTAGCATGGTGTACCTAATAAAGTGGCCGGTGAGTGTATATTTGTTGCTGGTTACCTGTTAAATCTAGAATAGAATTTAAAATTCTTCTCCTAACATATACAGCTCTTCATGGTCAGGGACCATCATATCTAAAAGAGCCCATAGTACCTTACCACCCCACTAGAACATTGCAGTCTCAGGATGCTGGGTTCCTTGTGGTTCCTATAGTGACTAAAAGTAGATTGGGAGCCAGAGCGTTCAGCTATCAAGCTCCTCTTCTGTGGAATAAACTACCACTCTGTGTTCGGGAGGCAGACATGGTCAACACCTTTAAGAGTAGACTTAAGACTTTCCTTTTTGATAAAGCTTATAATTAAGGCTGGCTCAGGTCATCCCTTAGTTATGCTGCCATAGAACTAGACTGCTGGGGGACTCACACACTCTACCTACCTACCAACCAACCAACCAAACTTCTTCCCCGGAGTTTTCTGTGCTCTCTCGTCCAGCACATTCTTGTGGACTGTGCCTGCTGCTGTGGTCCTGCGTGGCGTATTCTGCATGTGCATCATTGTTACCATATCCCCATTACAGATTATAGTTGGTTAATGATTTGCTACTGTGCATCTGTGTCTATCACAAGTTTCACTGTTACTGTAATAATTCATCATTCATTGTAAACATTCTCATTTTATCATTGTAATTCACTATAATTCATTGTTAGTGTACAATATGTGTGTGTTGATTTGTTCTGTACATGTGACATCATTGCACGTCTGTCCGTCCTGGGAGAGGGATCCCTCCTCTGCGGCTCTTCCTGAGGTTTCTTCCACCTTTTTCCCTGTTAAAAGGTTTTTTAGTGGACAAGTTTTTCCTCACTAATCGAGGGTCTAAGGACAGAGGGTGTCACTCCCTGTACAGATTGTAAAGCCCTCTGAGACAAATGTATTTTGTGATTTTGGGCTATATAAATAAAATTTGATTGATTGATAGATATTAACTTTTATTCAGTTCCATGTAAATAGGGAAGCAATGTTTATCTAAACAATGCACTGAGACATGCCACAATAGCTAAGTGTTAAAAAATGTTTTCAGTGTGATTCAAGATGCCCTTAAAGGAAATCTCTACATCTGTGAGTGTGGAAGCGATAAAGCTGCAGAGCTGGAATGGTCTCAGTGCCCTCAGTGTTTATTTGGCCTCCATTATGTTTTATTTGCAGCCTGATAGCGTCGTCTCTTGGCAGGAACTAAACGGGCTGTGAATCAGAAATGTGTTTGTGCATGGGTATGAGGGAATTCAGACATGCACAAACACAGACATAAATATGCCGGTGAGCGGTACAAATACAGGCAAGCTCACTTGGTTTGAATTTATTGTGAGAATCGGAAAAGAATAAACAGCTAAAAACAATGAGCCCGATTCAATCAACTGTTTAGAAAATGCACCTAAACCCACAATGTAAATATGCATATTAGAGAATGAGGTGTGGCAAGCTTCATTCCTCAACACATTTGAATATGCAAATGTTTAACAGCACAAAAAGCCTTGACAAGCTGTTATTACACAATTCCTGTGAGTGCAGTCACAACAGCCTGAACAGATATTAGAGGAGGCAGAAGAAGAGAGAAGAGAGTAGCCCCAGACAGTTTGCGGAGAGATGCATGTGTATGCTTGTATGTGTGTTTGTGTGTATTCAAGAGGGAGTGTAATGATGCCAGTGGTGTTTCTTCTCCGCTCACCAGAATCTGAGATGTGCTCAGTCATGAAGGATTTGGTCACAGAGAGCATCAAAACAATCAAGGAGAGAAATGCTGATCATAACTCAAACAGCAGGCATTTGTGACACTCCAACCCTGTCTGCTAGAATTCCATTTACCATATATACAAGCAAGAGAAGAGAAGAGACAAATGTCCCAAAATGTTGATACTGAATGTATTTCGTTTTTGTGTCCTCTACAATATCCACACGCAGCACCTAATTCATAATGACATTTATGTTCAGGCTATCACAGCACTTGGTTGATGTTAAGAAAAGGTTGTGGTCTTGATTAAATACTGAAATTTTTAAAACTTTAGACAACACACAACTTGTTTACTTTTATAGCAAAACCACAATCTTTCCCTAACTCTTATCCAAAGTTCATATGTTGCCAAAACCTAATCATACATGTGTGAAAAGGCAGATGAAGGGTTTTTGGTTTTTTTGAGCAACTGACAGCAAGATGAATCATCCACTCTGTGCTTCTGTTCCTTTTTGTTCTGACCATCATGTCAGCCCAGTTTGACCGGTCTATTGTCCCCCAGAGGACGCAGCTGTTTCACTTTCGAGGATGCAAGCATTCACATTCTGCATGTAGAGCTAACCCTGTTATTCATTTCCAGTGTGTAAACTAGGCGTTGTCATTTGTGTGTGTTTAGAGATTTATTTGGCTTTAAAGAGTATCCACACCCAGACTGATGATCCTGCTTGTTCTGTCACTACTCCAGGTAAACAGACCACACCTGGCCACAGCCAACAGTATGGAGATTATCTTTAAAACAAAAGGGGAATATCAGTAAATGGAAAATTATGCTGTCAGAAAGAATATGCTTTTCCATCAAAATGTTCCTGAGCTTTAAGCTTAAGACGCTATTATCCCAGTACTGAACAAAGATTATCTAGAGATAAAGAACGAACATATTAGCTACCAGGGATATATCGCCATATTTGTGTTGCCATATGAGTAAACTAATAAAACAATAAAGTACATTTTACAATTACCTGAAACAGCTCATTAGATACTAAACCTAGAAACTGACTTTATCTTTCGTAACATGTAAACATATTTTATATTTCTTATTGAGACGTTTGGAGTAGATGGCTAGACTTTTAACTGTGTCGACTGCACTTGAGCATTGTTACAGGGTAGACGGGGTGAGAAAATACGACAGCACTGAAGGTCATCTAATGATAATTTCAAGCAACAGTGAGAAAGGAGAAATGAATACACCTCCTATTTTGATGGTCATTCTGTAAAGGTCAGGGGGGAAATATCATAAATCTTCAGGGAATGAGAAACTGCAAATGATAGTGGTAGAAAAAATACATTTGGAAATGTGTTGCTATGTTTTAGCTCAGACCTCTTCTGTTTAACTGTTTGCTTTACGTTTTTAGGTTCTTTATTTACAATCAGCATGAATCAAACAATCTGATTAATTACTGATATTTACACTTTTCACAGATGTTTGACCCTCATTGCACAATTTGTTTCAAAGTTATTTAAGGCTACTACCAGCTGGTATGCTTAGGGGCATAGTCGTACCTAACTTAAGATCAATGAGCAATGAAAACAAATAGAGGTACTGGGTGTTTATTCACATGTCAAATATATTTAATGTCCAATGATTTGCATATAGTTGCAAAGTTAGTTTCCAACTGACTGACTGTTTCAGTTTCAGGTATCTTAAAAGGTCACAGATTAAAGCTCAAGCTTAGGTCTCATGTTTGAGAGGTTGTGTTAACTAATTAAATAATTAGGTCTTCAGAGTTCCCTAAACCATAGATCATTATAAAAGGAAATATATTACCAAGAAGTTAAGAGCTTTAACTTCCAAAAGCAAATATTTTCATCTGGTGCAACATATGAGTGTAACAGGTAATAAAGCTACAGATAGACAGCTCAGAGCCTGTGAAATGTTTTGAAGTGCATCAAGGGAAAGAGTGTTAATAGCGAACTCTGAAGGTTGCAAGCATCCATCCAAACCATCTTCAACAACCTTCATCATCACCAATATGACTCAGTGAGCAGAAAGCTCATGAAGCATGTTGACTGAAGGTATGGGTAAACGTTATGATTATTGGCCCAGTTGTTTACTCTCACGTGATTATGTTTAACCAACAAAACACTCTGGTTAGGGAAAGATTGTGGTTCTGCAAACACATCTTCTCTTGTGTTACAGCTGACATCCATACTCATTTATATTCACAATGAGAAAAAGAAAGAAAAAAAAGTATCCATGCCTACACTGAAAATGTAAACTAAAGTATATTCAGTTCAAGAAATAAACATTAATAAGCAGAAATAAAACCAGGCTGTCCAGCCAAGTATGCGATAAATGAATTCCATATATCTGAGGTTGATTATCATCATATCATTTTTTTGATATCTGCAATATAATGCTTAGTTTAATAGTCTTTATAACTGTTTGTCTTACTGGGCATATGACAAATAAAAATCTTGAATCTTCAACAGGACTTTCCTATGATATTAGTACTGTAGATACTGTAGCACAGCACAATAAATGGCAGCCTTGGATGATGGAAAAAGAGACTTCAATATAAATGCTTAAAAGAAATCGTTTTCACAGGCTCAGACATTCACATTGAACACCGAGGCCACTTGTGACCTGACCTCAGGAGTGAAACAGCAAAATGTTAAGTAACAATAAAATGGGAAAGAATGAAGAACAAGGAACACACCAGGCAGGTCCGAGATACTGTTGTGGAGAAGTTTAAAGCTGGATTTGGATACAAAAAGATTTCCCAAGCTTTAAACATCCCAAGGAGCACTGTGCAAGCAATAATATTAAAATGGAAGGAGTATCAGACCACTGCAAATCTACCAAGATCTGGCCGTCCCCCTAAACTTTCAGCTCATACAAGGAGAAGACTGATCAGAGATGCAGCCAAGAGGCCCATGATCACTCTGGATGAACTGCAGAGGTCTACAGCTGAGGTGGGAGAATCTGTCCATAGGACAACAATCAGGGACAGGGAAAATGGTTAAAATTGATGGGAAGATGGATGGAGCCAAATACAGGACCATTCTGGAAGAAAACCTGATGGAGTCTGCAAAAGACCTGAGACTGGGACGGAGATTTGTCTTCCAACAAGACAATGATCCAAAACATAAAGTAAAAGCTACAATGGAATAGTTTACCAAAAAACATATCAAGGTGTTAGAATGGCCAAGTCAAAGTCCAGTACTCAATCCAATTGAGAATCTGTGGAAAGAACTGAAAACTGCTGTTCACAAACGCTCTCCATCCAACCTCACTGAGCTCAAGCTGTTTTGCAAGGAGGAATGGGCAACAATATCAGTTTCTTGATGTGCAAAACTGATAGAAACATACCCCAAGCGACTTGCAGCTGTAATCACAGCAAAAGGTGGCGCTACAAAGTATTAACTCAATGGGGCTGAATGATTTTGCACACCCAATTTTTCATTTTTTATTTGTTAAAAAAGTTAAAAATATCCAATAAATTTTGTTCCACTTCATGATTGTGTCCCACTTGTTGTTGATTCTTCACAAAAAATTACAGTTTTATATGTTTATGTTTGAAGCCTGAAATGTGGCAAAAGGTCACAAAGTTCAAGGGGGCCAAATAGTTTCGCAAGCTACTGTATGTTCCCAGATGTCAGAATAGACTAAATACAGCCACTGTATCCACAAACTTACACACACACACAAACCTGCATGGAGACAATCACACATAGCTCTATTCAGCTGGATGGTTAAATGTCATTAAAACTGACCGTCTGAGTGTGCAGAAGGGCAGCCAGTCATTTACTAAAGGGTGCTTACACTGAGGTGTGTGATGGCAGGAAAGTGAATTGCATTGGATTGAGGATTGTCATTAACCAGAAACTTCAGGTTCTGCCAATAACACATCCACACTCACACACATATACATTTTAAACATTTTCCCATTTTGGCCTTCCATCACCCTTTTCTATATGTTTTCCTCACCCAAAATGCTAATATGCTGACATGATGAGGTACCAGTTATTCACAAGTTGTAGAAACATTAAGCTTATCTTTCGTTTGCTCTGGTCCGAATCAGTGGATGCGTTGCTAAACTTGGTTCAAGTTCCTATTGGGAAAAAAACAAAAACAAAGACAAAACAAAATGACTCATTAAATCCACATGGATACACTATGTTCATTGGTTAGATGTGTCTGGGGCGGGAACAGGTCTGAAACAGAAAGGTCAGTTATCTTGGTATAGTGACTGTCTGGTCTGAACAGACCTGCCCAAACTGGACCAGACTAAACAACACAGGTTTGAAAATGCCCTGAGTGACTTTTAATGCAGCTGAAGGGGGAAGCAGTTGCCATGCATACAAAATGTAAAAGGCAAAATTTGGGTTTTGCTAAATTCTCAAATATTGTAATAATATGTTTTTATTTGGCAATAAGGTTGGCTGCTTTATTAGAAGATTAGAGAAGACTAAAAGCATCTTCTAATTTTGGTGAAGTCTGTGGATCAGTGGACTTGCTATCAAATTCCACAGAAACTTTGTGAAGTATAAATGGCCCTTTCAGAGTTCCTGGGAAATAACACGTTAAGACCATTTGTCTGAAAGTGCAGGGTGTTTAGATATTTGAATTCAGCTATACTTTTCTCAACACAGACACAACCATAAAGACAGAGCTCTGTTCTATTTGAAGTAATTTTACCTCCATTTGACCAGCTTGGGTTGTGCATAATTGAAAAGTCTCTGTTAAAGGGCATCCTGCATAATGCATCTCCTTTGGGGATAGTTTCATGGCAACAAATAGCAAACACACAACAAATGAGGAAGGGAGATGCCACTTCCCCTTCAGCACTGTATTCACACCTCCCTAATTTGACACCATTGCCACAGACAAACTTTTCGACTCCTCCATTCACCCTTTAGCCAAATCAAAAAGTTCCACCTCATTAACAGCTGAAGGTTGCTATACTATTAATGAGAGGCCCAATTAGCCTTTACTAAGACAGAGAGAGGAGGAGGGAGAGACTCACAGGAATCCTTTCCTGTGAACCGTTGCTGAACCTGGAGCAGCCCAATATCCAAATATTGGGCTGCTCCAGGACCAGGGAAACCAATTTCGTTGCATCCCATGTTTACATGTGTTGCAATGACAAATAAAAATCCTTGAATCCTTGAATCCTTGAACTATTAACATACATTGCATACATTTGAAAAGCCTTTTGATAGTTGAATGACACAAATACAAATGTTATCTCGCTTCCAGCTGTCTCCTTTGCAGACATGTCAATGGTTCAGCAACGGTTCACAGGAAAGGATTCCTGTGAGTCTCTCCCTCCTCCTCTCTCTGTCTTAGTAAAGGCTAATTGGGCCTCTCATTAATAGTATAGCAACCTTTTATAGCAAAGTTTAGGATGTATCTGAAGTGTTAAGTGTTTGACTGTCAGATGTCTCTGGGGGCAGAGGCACAATACAAAGCTGTGTTCACATTGGTTTAAAATAATAAAGATTCCACTATTTGCAGGATTTTTTTTAGCTGTGTTGCAGCTGATTTGCTCTAGCCTGCAGACTAATGTTAGCATTGAACTGTTTCCTGGGAGTTGCTTGCTTAGGGTGCATTCATGTTAGTAGATATGAAGGAGAAATTAGCAAGGAAGCTAATGTGGGCTGTGGTTTAAAGGCTTTATTTTTTATGTGTGACAGGCTGCAGACAAATCGAATGGTGATGGTTAAATTTAAGTTTGAATTTAATTATTTCGTTGGCTCAACACTTGTTCTCAACAGACATCCTTGGAAGTTTGTAAAAGATGCTGTATTTGCTTATCTTTTTGTAATAAACCTTTAAAAGTACAAGTCAGTGTCAGTGGAGATTATTCAAGTCATCTTCACATCATGGTGATAAAAGAAACAATCCATTGGATCAAGAAGATAAGCAACACAGGGTGTCAAGATCAGGGCAAGGCACTATCAGAAATACACATAAATTATGCCAATGAGCAGGATCTAATTCAAGAATAAACAACATAAAAACAAACTGTAAATAATTTAGTAAAATCAGGAACTAAGTAGCTCTATATACTGTATATTAAGTAATGTACATTACTACTCGAGTTAGAAGCTCTATATTGCATATAGTGACAAGGTGATACATTGGAATTGAATAGAGGAATATAGGACATAACTGTACCAAAAAGGCAGATATGTAATAACACATAGATATGATGTATGCAGTTGTGTGCTAATTTAAGCTTCAAGCTTTTTAACTTAACATTTCCTGACAGAATGTGTCTACAACAGATCAACGAGCAAATATTCCCCCAAAACTTAGGAAAAAATTCACAACAGTGCATTCTTTACAGCTCCCATAAAAGTACAACACACTATCCTAAACTTCACTTGTTGACTTGTGTATTCAGACAGCTCTCATCTGTTAGGGCTTTAATAACAGGACCCTAACGCAGGTGGAGCTGTTGATAGTGACAAGGTTTATTAAACAAAAGGTTGTTAAAGTTACAGCAGGAACAAAAGTCACAAGAACTTGGACTGAAGAAAGCAAAAACAAATATTTAGCTGGTGCAAAGCTTACGGTGACACACGACCCAGCAAGGACTGGAGAGCTGGGCAGATCTTAAATAGTGTGCGGTGATAGGAGCGTGTCAATCAGGCTAATGGAATGCAGGTTGTTGTGGAGAAATTGCTGAAGTCAAAGGTCAATGGTGAGGTCAGGAGGGAAGAAAGTGTTCAGGAGCCTCTGATGTCTTATGCTGTATTATTTATTGACGCTTGGCCAAGGAGAACTAGAGACACTCTCAAAGTACACCTGAAGTGCTTGAGTCGGTCTCGCATTCTGACGAACTCGTGATGGTGGAAATACTTTAAACCCAAAGATCACACCCAAACACTACACGCCCCAGAATTAGTCAAAGAGAATGTCTTTGACTCTTGGAGGTGTTATTGTCAGCACATTTCAGTCTGGGGACACAGATATCCGCTTACGCAGATTGGAACGGCAACAACAACATCTATTAAGACTAGGAAGGCAGCAACAGATCTCTTCGACCCTGGCCACCACAGTGTTGAGATATGGTGGCACCTAGTCAAAGACAAACAATTAATACTGCCGAGGAACACAAGGCTCACACGTGGCCTCAAATACTAAAGATAGAAAATTCCATAACACAGGTGTGCCACAGTCAGAGTCGGAGGCCACTCCCACCAACTTCAGGAGACCTGGAAGAAAGGACAAATGGGGAAACACAAGCACACAGTAACATACACACACACCTGTCACTCACACACCCAGCCTCCAGTCCCAGTCAGACAGTCCTGACATCGTCAGGAAAAATTATGTAACCAAACAGATTTTTTCACGCGTTTGTGTTCAGGTGGCTGGTAAATTCATCACACAAACAGAACTGATGAAAAAAACCACAGCAGAATGTAAATAATGGAAGCCAGAGGGCACATGGGGTACCAAGTCTCCTCTCTGCCTCCAGCCAGCGATGAAAACATCCAGCCTTCACCACAAAGTTATTACATATGAGATTTATAAACATCAAGAAATAATTTTGCTGAAATTAGACACTAGAGGCAATGTGAGAATGGGATAAATGGTGGATTGCAACTTTAGCCAGAGGCTTTTCTACTTGCCACATGTTGTGACAGGTCACGCATCACAAAATACAAATTGCTTTGCTCCAGTGTTGATGCCTCCTTGCACACACACACACACATACAGGTGCAAACACTGGCACATGCTGGCACGCACAGATAGCCACAGTGTTGCCCTCTGTTGCTGCTCTCGCTTTTGTGTTTTGTGTATGACATCTTTACAAGTTCAAGTGGAACACCTAAACACACCATTAGTTTGGGTTTGTGTGAAGCAGATGAGATGCAGATTCAGCCCTCTGGCCTACTTCTGGTCGGTCTACTTGATACAGCACCAGTAACACGACATCACTGAAGCCTGTCAGGGTCATTCATTCCCAGCCTAATGATCACTTCACCTCATTTCACTTTCGGGTGCGATTTTGTTGTCGTAACCTATGCTGTTTTCCATCAACACAGAAGCTCTAGTAATGGTTGCTCAAAGCTTCTCAACCTTTACCACAATTAACGTCGAATGCCAAACAGTTTGGAGGCAAGGGTCGTGATTCAGAGACCTAGAACCAGCCTGGTTCATTCCTACAGCTGTAACAATGAATTTGCAAATTTTTTTTCCTTCACACAGATAATTGAGGGGCTGTATAATGGGTCAGTATGAGTTAAATAACTGTTAATTACGCAAAGATATTCCAGTAGAGCTGCAGATTATGAATACAGATGTGTACATTTTTATGAGCAAACCATTGAATGTGTCAGGCCGGGACTCAATGAGGACTCACATGCAGAGTTTGACAGACAGCAGTTTTATTTGGGTCGACAATATCCTCGACTGAGTGAGGCTATAAAAATGGCCTAAACTAGAGGAAACAAAGGAGGAAAAAACACTGAACTACTCTTTAAGAAAGATAAACAAAATCAAAATCACTCACAACGAGGAACAACAAAAAGGCTATGAAACATTAACTTAAGGCGCTCAAAAAAACGAGGCTGAAAACACACTAGGCTAAATACAAAGAAACAAAAAGGACTAGACTATGAAGTACAACAGAAAATCACTCTTACGAGTAAGGCAAACAAAAGATCACTAGAGCTAAGATGCTGTGACTGTGGGCTATGAAATAAGGCTTTGGTGAACTCTATAAGAGACGAAACACTTCGGCACGGGACAAAGGGAGACGCAGACAATATATACACCAGGTAATGGGGAACAGGTGGAAACAATCAGGGCGGGGAAGACAGTCAGACTGGTGACACATGAGGAAGGGCAAGTGACCTGAAACGAGAGGAGAGTTATCAAAATAAAACAGGAAGTGACAAGACAAGACAAAAACCCAGCTTGACCTCACCGCGGTGTGACACAATGAAATTAACTTTCAGTACAAAGATTAATAGCTACTAACTATTTGGTTTGTTTATGAGTTCTATGATGTAAGTGTGACCTTAAAATGCCCTTCTTGCAAATAGCTAAATAGAAAAGATAGTAAGAGATAATGTATGATTCCTTAAAGTTAATTACGTGATGTGATGATAACTGCCCTGTGCAGGTGCAAATAACATACACAAAGTCAATTGAAGAATAGATTAGGTTTGTTCTTTTACTAAGGATTTATTTCTCAATAACAGTATGTTTAAGGTATTGTCCATCTAAAACATGTTTCTAGTAATACTGCAGCAGCAGAGGAGAGACAAAGCATCATTATTTCACTTGCATGGGTCAATGTCAGAGAGAGCTGCAGGCAAATTAAAGAAGAAAGAGGAGCACCCTAAGATATTTTAAGGGCACCTTCCTCCTTTAAATGTATCTCTTCTTCATTGGTTCCTTTTCTTCTTTGTTTAATCAACTCCTTCTCCCATATCAGCATCCATCTGGATTTTTTGCTCTTCTTTTTATCTCTGTCTCCTCTCTCGGAGCTGGTCTAAAGCACAGCAGGAGACTGCAGACACTCTGTCTCCATCAGCCTCTGTCTCCTCTTCCCAGTGTTTCTTCTCAGACTCTCAGCAGAGAGAGCAGTGTGACCTCCGCTTTCAAGTCACATGCTCACTACATTGTGGCAAAAAATTTGTCACAGCAATGGCAGTGACTTAAGGCAACTGGATAAGGTGAAATTACTGGATCCATTTCAGTGACATTACATGGTTACACGGAGACAATGTCATTTCATCCAGCAAACATAATTTGGATGATATGCAGGTGAAAAGCATCAAAGGACAAAATAAGACTACAAATTGATTGATATGTTGAATTGATATGTTTTTATAGATAAAACTATATTCAAGTCAAGTCAAGTCAATTACTTTATTTATACCACAGCAGGGAAATTCACTTATTACAGCAGTGAAAGAAAAACATATTAACATATTTACAAAAGTACTACATTAAATATAACCAGTGATGACATGTATAGCTGCATGTCGTCATTTCACCGCTGGCTGTCGAGGTGGTGTCACTCCCTGTACAGATTGTAAAGCCCTCCGAGACAAATGTATTTTGTGATTTTGGGCTATATAAATAAAATTTGATTTTATTTGATTTGATAGATAATTGGACTCCTTTCTGGGGAAACCTGGTCTGATTAGGAGAGACGGCATCCATCCCACTTTGGATGGAACAGCTCTTATATCGAAAAACATGGCCAAGTTTATTAGTCGATCTAACCCATGACAATCCAGAGTTGAGACCAGGAAGCAGAGCTGCAGTCTTACACGCTTCTCTGCGCCTCCACTAGAGCAGCTGCCCACCCAATCATCTAGTATAGAGACTGTGTCTGTCCCCCGTCCACCTGCATTATTTAAAGATAAAATAAACAGAAGAGGAGTTAATCATAAATACCTGATAAAAAATTAAATCAACATCTCCAAGAGTCCAAAACAAGATAATTAAATGTGGACTCTTGAATATTAGGTCCTTGTCCTCTAAAGCTGTTTTAGTAAATGAATTAATATCTGATTATGATATTGATTTATTCTGCCTCACTGAAACCTGGTTGCAGGAGGATGAATATGTTAGTTTATTACTATAGTATTAAATTCAATGCCATGTCTTAATGTTACAGAGGACTTAGCAGCTTCCTGTAGCCCCTCACACATAGATCAGCTTGTTAATAATACTACAGACTCATTACGGACAACTCTTGACTCTACTGCACCTCTGAAAAAGAAGACAATAAAACAGAGGAGGTTAGCACCATGGTATAGCCAGCACACGTGCAAATTAAAACAAGAGGCACGTAAATCTGAACGTAAATGGCGTGCCTCTAAACTGGAAGAATCTCGTCTAGCCTGGCAAGATAATCTTGCAATTTATAGGAAGGCTCTGCGTAATGCCAGAACAGCCGATTATTCTTCATTAATTGAGGAAAATAAGAACAACCCCAGGTTTCTCTTCAGCACTGTAGCCAGGCTAACAGAGAACCACAGCTCTATTGAGTCATCTATTCCTTTAAGCCTAACTAGTAATGACTTCATGAGCTTCTTTAATGATAAAATTCTAAATATCAGAGACAAAATTTATCACCTTTTGCCCTCAACAGGCACTCATCTGAAATTGGATACAGCAAGTTTGGAAATAACTATAAAACCTGATATATATTTAGACTGCTTTTCTCCTGTCGACGTTCAACAAATAACTTTAATAATTTCAACCTAAGCCGTCAACCTGTCTCTTAGACCCCATCCCAACCAGGCTGCTTAAAGATGTATTATTATTTAGTTAGCCCTTCCTTGTTGGATATGATTAATTTGTCTTTGTTATCAGGATATGTACCACAGTCCTTTAAAATAGCTGTAATTAAGCCTCTTCTTAAAAAACCAACTCTAGATTAAGAGGTTTTAGCCAATTACAGACCGATATCAAACCTTTCATTCATCTCTAAGGTACTTGAGAAAGCCGTAGCCAATCAGCTATGTGATTTTCTCCATACAAATATCTTATTTGAGGAGTTTCAGTCAGGATTTAGAGTAAATTATAGCACAGAGACCACACTAGTCAAAGTTAAGAACGACCTCCTAATGGCATCGGACAAAGGACTCATCTCTGTACTTGTCCTATTAGATCTTAGTGCCGCATTTGACACCATTGACCATCAGATTCTTGGATGGAATCCAAGTGGGATGGATGCCGTCTCTCCTAATCAGACCAGGTTTCCCCCAGAAAGGTGTCCAATTATCAATGATCAATGAAGCCCACATCGTTTTCTGGACACCACTTCGACAGCCAGCGGTGAAATGACGACATGCAGCTATACATGTCATCACTGGTCACATTTGGTAGGGATCCAGAGAAAATTACGGAGTCCGACATCGTTTTGGCATATTCACACACCGATGACACATTCATTTTAGTGACCTCCGATTGGCGTAACCAGGTGTCATTACCGCCGACGTGAATAATAATCTTATATCTGTCAAGTAAGTCGAGGCCCAGCTCAAGCCACAACAGTGGTAAAACAAAGAAGGGATCAGATATGTCTCAGAGAAGAAAGATAAGCCGTAAAACAAGTTATAATACCACTTATAAATTAGTCCCCAGTAAAGTTAAGATTAGAAGAGTGGAAAGTACCGAAGCTCCCAGAAAGAGGAAGCATAGAGTCTGATATGTCAAGTATTATAATGATTGTTAAGATATGTAATAACCTATTTCAGTTGTATACTTTAAGGTTTTACATTTAAATATTGGAATAGTGTTCACAATGAGCTAAGACTTTTAGTGTCTAATACCGAGTGTAATAATTGTTTACTTTAAGATTGCTGACCTCGGGGTGGGGTTAATGTCTTGGTTTGATACTGAGATCGCGCGAGATGTGAGTAGAAGAGGGAGACGAGCGGGGAAGAGATAGAGACGTGAGAGGAAAACCAGCGTGTAGCGGTTTTTGTGTGGTTTCAACCATAAGTTTGAGCAACTAAGTTGTCTTCTTTATTTTTATGGACGTTAAAGCCTTTGTTGGAGACTCCGCTAAAGACGTAAGAGAGCGGTGGGACAGTTCGCCGTTGCTTCAGTGTGTTTTTTAGTCGGGTGAATCCAGCTAGCCGGAGCTAGCTTACCTTCGCCGCTGTTCTGGAGAGACGTCGGCCCTGCCCCTTCGCGGACGAGACTGCATCCAGGAGGCTGTGCTGCGCTGCTGCAGGCGGAGCCGGGTCCAGGAGGACGCCTGAGTTTTTTTTCCTATGACGGGAGGTATCGGGAGCAGATCTGGGTTTTCCTCACGAGCTCCAACGTTAAGCGCGCCAACTATAATTATTGCAAGCTTGCGTAACTAAACTAAACTTACTAAACAAAGGAGTGCACTCAGTACCCGGGTTTTTTTCAGTGTTTATGTTGTGTTTTTTCCATGTCTGGGCTCATGGTATTTTTGATACATGTTAAAAACTTCTTTATTTCATTCATAATACAAAGTTAAACTGATGTGCTGTGTTTGTCTTGTTTTATCTGTGTGTGTGACTGTTTGAGCAAATTTATAGTTTACCTTAGCCTCTCATCTGTCGTTATAGAGAGTGTGAGTCATTACGTTACCCTAGACAGTATTTATTTTGAGATGTATCTCCCACCATATTGAAACTTATTGAGAATTAAAGGTGCCTATAGCACGCCACATAGCACGAGCCGATTGGTGGGAGGATTACAGATAAATAAGCATTTGTGATTGTAACTGTGATCGTGTATGTTGATTACTGTTGATTATGATGAAGAAATCAAAGAATGCATTTAATGAGTTAAGAAGTAATATGATTGAAGTGTATTAATCGAAATGTGCAATCATAACTGTAAGAAAGAGCAGACTGTTGCAACATTAGGTGCGGCCGAGAAAGAGGAAGTAGGGCAACTGATGGTGACATAATGGAAATGTTAAAGATGAGGTAATGTCAAAGAACACAGCAAAATGGTATAAAAGGGGATGCAAAGGAGGGATCAGGGCTGCTGTTGCTGCCGATACCCCTGATGTGGATACTTGGAAGAAGAACTGTTGAAGGACTCTAACTGGACAGTTCATACTAACCGGATCGTACGGATACTTTTCAACAAGTTTCTTCCCTAAACAGAAGATTGGATTGTGAGTGAAACAAGCTAGTGTAGGACCCAAATGCAGCACAACAGCAAGGGATACTTAATAATAGTCTTTATTGAGGAACTCACAGCAGGTGATATGGCAGGTGAGAGAGAGGGAATAAGTCCTGAGTTCAATCGGAGAGTCTGTGGCAACGAACTGGAGCAGGGGGACAGACTGCCCGGGGAAACCTCCAAACAGCCAGGGAAACAGGCAGACAGACACCAGAAACACTGAGGCAGAACTCGTGGTCGAGGACGAAAAGCTGAGGTAATTACCAGGGCAGAGACAGACGAGCAGGTCCAAGGCAGGCAGGGTCGGCAACGGGAGATCAGTCCGGAAAACAATGCTGGAAAGACTTGCATGACACGAAGAACAATCTGGCAAAGAGTGTCTGGAGGTTGGAGTTTAAATACAGGGTTGATTACTGATGAGGAGCAGGTGTGGGAGGCGGGAGAAACCATGGTGACTGATGAAGAGGCGGGGCTGACAGGTGAGTGGAAAGTTACTGGGTGCAGGTAAGAGGGAGAATCAGGCAGGGGACCAGAGTGGATTGTGACAGTGAGCATATAAAAGAGGATTTATAAAGGATACTTCAAGTTACCGATTTGGATTATGATGACATAGAGGGAATTAACCATGCACGGCAGCCCTTGGAGTATAAATTGAACTTTGAGATCCTATACCTCGCCAACACTAAAGGGAAAATTTCACAGGAATATATAAGCTTTTTCCATGCTCATTATATTACTCTTGTTGGATTTTGACTCTGAGTGTTGAAGCATAGGACTTTGTGGCCACAGAGTCCAGCTTATCCATCTCCATCTAAAATTGATAAATAATATTTTGCCTCAGTAAAATTAATACTTAGTTGATCATAATTCTATTATTATCATTATTTTGAATCATGTTTTAATCAATGTATTACTGATGCTGGGTCAGCATACCACCCTGAACACGCCCGATCTCGTCTGATCTCGGAAGCTAAGCAGGGTTGGGCCTGGTTAGTACTTGGATGGGAGACTGCCTGAGAATACCAGGTGCTGTACCCCCTTCCCATGGGCCCACCACCCATGGGGTCTAACGGTGCGAAGAGAGATGGGCGGCAGTCGGAGGCGGGGACCCTGGCGGTCCGACCCCCGGTTCCCTGCTGAAGCTGCTGCCCCCGCGACCCGACAAACGGATAAGCAGAAGAAGACGAAACGAATTACTGATGCTTCCCTGCTAAAATATGCTCAATAAATTTATAGATTGAATTAAAGAGAAGTAGTGGACATTGAGTTATATGTATTTCCATGATGCTAAAAAGTTATGATTGAAGTGTGCCTAAATCTAAAGGTTCTGAAAGGTTACTCTAGCTCCTAAATATATGTAACAATATCCTTGTGGCTTGTATTCCTAGTCACTAAAAAATACCTAGCAGTTACCAAGTGCAACAATCATGAGAGGGGAGCTGCCATAACGGGTGTGGCTGATTTTATTAGACTAATTTAGGGGCTATTCAGTTAGTCATAAGGTCAGTGGAATCAGGGTAAGACATCCTAACGCTAAGGCAGTGAGTAGCTAGGCGAGTCTCCTCGACACCAGCTTTAAATAAGTCGATCTGTTCTATCAGAGTAATACTCTGTAGCGATTGACTTCGAACCCACCAAGGTTGTGCAAAGTTGTAGAGACACTCGCCAATGTGAGGAATATATGAAAATCTGACTAGGTGAGCAGAACAGAGAGCACCGCGTCAGTAACACCAGTAACCCAGAAGTGACAGAATACGCTTACCGTAAAGTAGGTCGCAGTAGAAAGATTTTTTTGAGAAGGTACACAATGCCGTACAAAGGGCCGGATGTGGTCCGCGGGCCATAGTTTGCCCAGGTCTGGAGTGGGCTATGTGTAGTCATGTGCTACAAGGTATATTGCACGTTTTATTTAGTTTTTTTATTTTTGTTATTTATTTATTTTTGTGTGTGTTTCATGTTGGCATCAAACTGGTTCTGATCAGTGCAGAAATCTCAGAGGAAATGGTAACACTAATATTTAATAAGAAATCTTAAGAAATCTGACAATCTCATGTAGCTGTCAGAATACGGAACAGGAGACCCAAATGCGTGTGCGAACAAGTTGAGTTTTATTGAGTTCAGGGGAAAAGGTAAGGGGAGAAAGTCTCTGAGGTGGTGAACGGGCCGGAGGGTCGGTGGGGAGACTGTAGCGTCTGGGTGTCCGCAGGGAGTGGACTGGAGCAGGAGGTGTGGCAGGAGTGGGTAAACAGGCCGGAGGGTCGAGGGCTGACTGGCGTCTGGAGGTCTGCAGGGAGTGGACTGGAGTCTCAGAATCCACAGAGCGCCGGCACGGAGACAGATGGAGATACAGGATACTGGCGTCGGGAGCAGCAGGAAACGAGTGGTCAGATTCAATGCAGTTTCAGGGTCTGGGGATCAGTCTTCAGCCAACGAACAGGAATCACTCTTTCTTCGAAGACAAACTGACACTGACTGTGAAGAGACCTGGGTTTAAATGCAGAGAGGATAGGAGAGCAGAGGATAACGAGGGACAGGTGTGGAAACAGGTGTGCTGAGTGAGTGTAATTGGTGACAATTAACAGGCCTATCTAGTGAGTCCATGACAGAACCCCCCCTGTGGACGACCCCTCTTGATGGATGGCTGGTCAGGGTGCTGACGATGGAAGTCAGAGATCAGAGTCTTGTCCAAAATCCTCCGGGCGGGAATCCAAGACCTCTCTTCCGGGCCATAACCCTCCCAGTCCACTAGGTATTGGAGACCTCTGCCACGTCGGCGAGAACGGAGCAGCCGTCGGACGGTGTACACAGGACCTCCATCCACGATACGAGGGCGAGGAGGCGGTGGTGGTGCTGCTGGGACCAGAGGGCTTTCATGAACAGGTTTGAGCCTGGAAACGTGGAACGTTGGGTGTACCTTCATGCACCGTGGTAGTTGGAGTCTAAAATGGGCCGACAAACTTGGGTGCCAGCTTTCGTGACTCAACTCAAAGAGGTAGATCCCGGGCCGAGAGCGACACCCTTTGACCGACCTGGTAGGTAGGAGCAGGACTTCTCTGTCGGTTAGCTCCGGTGGCATAGCTGGTGGCGGACTTGAGGAGAGTGGCCCTAGCCTGGGACCAGGTACGACGGCAACAGCGAGCATAAGCTAGGGCAGGTGATATTCCCTTCTTGGCTGGCAAACAGGGGTGGTTGGTGTCCGTAGACGCACTGGAATGGGGACAGACCAGTAGCAGTGCTGGTCAGGGAATTGTGCGCATACTCAATCCACATCAGGTGTTGTGCCCAGGCTCGGGGGTTTCGTGAGGCCATGCAGCGGAGTGCCTTCTCCAACTCCTGATTAATTCGTTCTGCCTGGCCATTTGACTGGGGGTGGAAGCCAGATGTAAGGCTGGCAGTGGCTCCCAATAGGTGGCAGAACTCTTTCCAAAAGGAGGAAGCGAACTGTGGACCCCTATCAGACACAATATCCTTTGGCAGACCATGGATCCTAAATACCTGTTGGGAGACTAACTGGGCAGTCTCCTTCGCAGATGGCAATTTAGGAAGTGGAATGAAGTGAGCCATTTTGCTGAAGCGATCAACAATGGTGAGTATTACAGTGTTTCCATCTGAAGGGGGTAGACCAGAGACAAAGTCCAGAGCTACGTGGGACCAGGGCCGCATGGGTATTGGAAGAGGCTGGAGGAGGCCTGCGGGAGCATGACTGGAGGTCTTGTTTTGATTACAGGTGGGGCAAGCCTTTACAAAGTCACGGATATCCCTCCTTAGAGAGGGCCACCAAAAGCGCTGGGAGAGCAGGTGGTGAGTGCGTGTAACCCCAGGGTGACAGGCTAGTCGTGAATCATGCCCCCACTGGATCACTTGGGAGCGGAGGGTTTCAGGGACAAAGAGACGGTCCGGGGGACAGGTGCTTGGGCCGGGTTGGGTGAGAATGGCCTCCCTCACCTGCTCCTCAACATCCCATGTGAGGGTGGCTACCACACAGGGGCTTGGGAGGATAGATGTTGGGACCTCAGCAGGAGTTTCATCTTTCTGGTAAATGCGAGACAGGGCATCAGGTTTTGTGTTGCGAGAGCCGGGCCGATAGGAGAGGGTAAAATTAAAGCAAGTGAAGAAGAGAGACCAACGTTTCTGACGGGAGTTCAACCTCTTGGCAGCCTGGATGTATTGGAGGTATTTGTGGTCTGTCCAGACTAAGAATGGAAGCTTACTCCCCTCCAGCCAATGGCCACTCCTCCAGGGCAAGTTTGACGGCCAGCAGCTCTCGATTGCCGATGTCGTAATTGCACTCTGTGGGTGACAGTCTACGGGAGTAGAAAGCACATGGGTGCATCTTGCCGTCCTCAGCCGACCTCTGGGAGAGTACTGTTTCGACGCCCACATCGGACGCATCCACCTCCACAACAAACTGCCATTCCTCATCTGGCATCCGGAGTATTGGGGCTGAGGTGAACCAAGCTTTGAGAGACTGGAATGCTCTGTCAGCTGCAGGGGTCCATTCAAATGGGCATTTGGTGCTGTCAACGAGGTGAGAGGAGCTGCCACCGCACTGTATCTGCGGATAAATCTTGCTGGATCCATCTGATGCCACGATGAATCCCAGGAAGGACGTGGTCCGGACATGAAACTCGCACTTTTCCGCTTTGACATACAGCGAGTTCTCAAGGAGGCGACGGAGTACAGACTGGACATGAAGGACGTGTTCAGATTGGGTCTTCGAGAAAATCAAAATGTCATCTAAATAAACAAAAACAAACTTATTAAGCATGTCACGGAGGATGTCATTCACCAAGGCTTGAAAAACTGCGGGGGCATTTGTAAGGCCGAAGGGCATGACCGGGTACTCATAATGGCCTGTTGGTGTGTTAAAAGCAGTCTTCCACTCATCCCCTTCTCTCACCCGTACCAGGTGATAGGCGTTTCGGAGGTCAAGCTTTGTGAAGATGGTGGACCCTTGGAGTAGTTCAAATGCAGATGATAGCAGTGGCAGTGGGTAGTAATCTATACAGGGGCGGAGTGAACTGTCCTCCTTCTCGACAAAGAAAAACCCAGCCCCGGCCGGTGAGGAAGAGGGACGGATTATGCCGGCCGCCAGAGAGTCATTAATGTAGTCCTCCATAGCCTTTCTTTCAGGGGAAGACAGAGAGTACAGGCGGCCTCTTGGGGGAGCAGTTCCTGGCAGATGATCGATTGCACATACGGTCTATGGGGTGGTAGTGACGTGGCCTTGGCTTTGTTAAACACCTCTCTGAGCTCATGGTAACACACTGGGACATTGGAGATGTCGGGGGCTGGAGTAGCAGGGTCCGGGTTGATGGGCAGAACAGCTCTCGTTAGACAGGTCAAGTGGCAGTCTCTTCCCCATTCTCTGATTGTGCCTGTCTACCATTCGAGATGGGGGTTATGTTTGCGAAGCCATGGATAGCCCAGAATGATGGGTTGTCCGGGTGAAGTCAGAAGGTGAAACTGAATGGACTCCTGGTGGTTTCCTGAGAGTGCCATTATTAGGGGGGGCGTGATGTGGGTCACCGTGCTGAGTTGGTGTCCGTCTAAGGCCCGTGCAGGAACATGTGGGGAGAGGTGGTGGCACTCTATTCCCAGCTGCCGAGCAAGCTCTGTGTCCTTGACGTTGTCCTCAGCCCTGGAGTCCACTAGAGCGGCCAGAGTGTGGGAGGTGTTGGGGAGACGAAGGTGGACCTGGAGCAGGGTTTTGCGAATGGGGGGAGACTGGAGAATGGTTGAGCTCACCCGGATCTCCCCCTTACACCCGGTGAGCTGCGGCTTTTTGCTGGACACGTGATGACGCGATGACCTTCGAAACGAGTGGTCAGATTCAATGCAGCGAACAGGAATCACTCTTTCTTCGAAGACGAAACATTAAAAAATAATTATGTTCATGATGTGACAATGCTGTGGTTAAGGTCTGATATTCAAAAAGCACTTTGGTGAAAGATCATGGTTTGGGTTAAAATGATCACTTTGTTAAGGTTAGAGAAACATGTGGTGTGGGTTAAAGGTTAGACCAAATTATTTGTGTTGGCTACAATAATAATCACAGGGTTAAGAGAGAGAAGAGATTGTCAACTTATATATTTGTCATCTGAACTGCACCAAGTGTCTGAAGATAAAACTGTGTCACTTATCAAACTCATATTGTAGAAGACAAAGAGAACAGAACACTGTCGTAGACATTTTGTGATTTTAGCAAACTCTCTCCTTCTCCTCCGTCTTTTGCAGCAAATCAGAACATCTACATTTACATCTCACCTGTCTAAACAAGCAAGTATTAGTGGAGACAATCACATGAGGAGTGAAAGATGGCTGATAAATAATACAGCACTCTTGTTTTTTAAATAGAGTACACAGCCATACACACACACACACAGGGGAAGTCATACTTGATCACTGGGTGAAAACCAGCTGAGATCCTGACAGATATTTGCTCATTGTGTTAATACAGTGATGACACAGAAAGTCAGCGACAAAATAAAACATTCATTCACAGCAGGTTCTCTGATGTGAGACCACGTCACATGTTGATACATGTCATGTAACCTGACAAGATCAGAACTCTCTGGAGACATTTTTTCAGCTGTTTCATCATTTAAAGTAAAAGTGCATTCAGCAGATTTTTAAATGAAAAAGTGAAGGAACTCGACTGCAGAGATTCAAAATGTTGCTGTCCATGGTGCTGAACACACTGATGAGTAAACCGGGTTATACATTAGAATAAAATGCACAAACAACAACAACATCCAAAAGCTTTAGAAAATTACATGATGGACACTTTTGTCCAAATTAGTTTACATGTTTGACATACATATCAGGTTTAATGCAATTTTACACAATAACTTCAAAATGTAGCCAAATTACATTGTTTAATAAATGTTAGAGGGTGGAAATATGTGATAAGTGAACTTGGACCAGCTGACATTTTTAAACTCTTGTGTGTAGATTTCATTTAGTAATAATAACATCTTTCAAATTACTGTGATGGCCGTTTTTGTTGTATTCCTGGTGAAACAAGAATCTACATGCAAAGGGGCTTTAAAGGCCACATGGTTGCCACATGGCTGCAAGGGTCTGTGTATGTCCACATGATGTAAATGTTGTCATCTGCCCATATCCACACAGAGGTCCCTGTGCAGCCCAACATTTGTGACCACATGAACTGTTTAGCGTGAACTGTAGACTTAAGAGTAGACTTAAGACTTTCCTTTTTGATAAAGCTTATAGTTAGGGCTGGCTCAGGTCATCCCTTAGTTATGCTGCCATAGGACTACACTGCTGGGGAACTCACACACTCTCCTTCTCTATCTATCTATCTATCTATCTATCTATCTATCTATCTATCTATCTATCTATCTATCTATCTATCTATCTATCTATCTATCTATCTATCTATCTATCTATCTATCTATCTATCTATCTATCTATCTATCTATCTATCGCACGTCTGTCCGTCCTGGGAGAGGGATCCCTCCTCTGTGGCTCTACCTGAGGTTTCTTTCACCTTTTTTCCCTGTTAAAAGGTTTTTTTTGGTGGTCAAGTTTTTCCTTACCCTAATCGAGGGTCTAAGGACAGAGGGTGTCACTCCCTGTACAGATTGTAAAGCCCTCTGAGACAAATGTATTTTGTGATTTTGGGCTATATAAATAAAATTTGATTTGATTTGAACTGTACATGTGCCAGAAATTCCAACTGCATGCTTGTGTTGTGTATTGTATGCGTGTATTGTATTCTGGTTAATATGCTCCCTATGCACATTAACAGTTGATGCAGACAATTTCCTTCTGTCTTAATTAAGTTTTTGCTGTAAGCTGTAAGCACAACATCTGTAAACACAGTGTTAACATATCTTCATATAAAGTTGATATAGCGAACATGTTAGCAAACAGTTGCTTATTTACACATTCAGCAGAGAGTGACATTAACATTCATTACGAGTATTGTTTCCACCTGATATTTATTTTCCTGTTAGCTTTGATTTTTTACCAACTACTGTAAATATTTAACTGAAAACAGCTGCTTGAGAAGAGTTGAAGGCTGTAAAACCAAAACAATGACCTGAAAGAGGCTAAAATCCACAGTGCTGCAGTCAGGATATAATTCTTTGTGACTCAAGTGGCCACAATATGTTTTCCTGTAAATATAAAAATATTTGTTGATGCAGCTTTAAAATTTCTCCGAGACTCAAAACAAACAACCTAAAGACAGTAGAATAAAAAAAGATGATAAGATGGGGACTGAAAAAAAGAACAAATCTCATTTCAACTTTACATGGATATTCTACATACTTTACAAAGAAAAGATAAAAGTGACAAAAAAGTGACAAAACATCCATCTTACACTTTTATCAACCTCTTCCTTGTTAAATCTGTTAAATTTAGATGGAGACATGTGTGTCTGATTCATGTGCACTGATTCTTATTCTAATTTGACATGGAGATCAAATACTCCATGTCCCATTGTTTGTGTTGCTGAATGACACTATAATTGTCACACCGCGGTGAGGTTTGTCCTGTCTTGGGGTTTTTGTCTCGTTACTTCCTGTTTTATTTTGAAATCTAACTCTCCTCTCGTTTCAGGTCACTTGCCCTTCCTCATGTGTCACCGGTCTGATTGTCTTCCCCGCCCTGATTGTTTCCACCTGTTTCCTATTACCCTGTGTATAAATTGTCTGCGTCTCCCTTTGTCCCATGCCGAAGTGTTTCGTCTGTTGAAGCGATCACCCAAGCCTTGTTACCTTGTCCACAGCCATAGCGTTATAGCTTAAGTGTTCTTTTGTTCATTGTTCCTCGTATGTGTGATTTTCTGTTGTTAATTCTTAGCCTAGCCCTTTTGTTTCATAGTGCTTAGTAGGGGTGTGACGAGACACTCAGTTCACGAGACGAGACACGAGATTGGGTTCACGAGATCGAGACGAGATTTTAAGAAAACTAAAATGCTGCTAGACAAAAGATTTGAAAGTGGTGGGGGCATCTTCAATTTCAATACCTGTATTTTCCGACGTCATTCGGCTGCTTGTTGGATCACAATTTAAAAGTGGCGGGGGAGTCACAAATAGTTATGCATGTGTTTTCCGGCTGCTTGTTGGACAACAAATCTCGCGAGACCGATTTCCAACCCGACGAGAAATCTCGCAATTTTTCATCTCGTCACATCCCTAGTGCTTAGTGTAGTGTTTTTTCAGCCTCTTTGGAGCGCATTAAGTTAATGTTTTTCAGCCTGTTGTTTTTCCTCCTTGTGAGTGATTTTGATTTTTGATAGTCTTTTATAGAGTAGTTCAGAGTTTTCCTCCTTTGGAGTGATTTTTGGTCCTAATAAAACAGCTGACTAGCAACTCTGCATCCTCATTTGAGTCCTGGGCCTGACAATAATCATGTATTATTAACATTTCATATTTTCATTATGGGGTATTCTGTGCAGAATTTTGAGGAAAAATTAAATTGAATCCATTTTGGAATAAGGCTGTAACATAAAATGTGTAAAAAGTGAAGCACTGTTAATACTCTCCATATGTAATGTAAATGTAAATATTCAAAGAAATGGAATGAAAGTGTTTGTGCCATTTTGCAAAGGTGCAGTCATTTCTCAACTGTTAATAACCACTAGCAACACATGCACAAAAGTATCATTTGGAAAAAAACATTTTGTATCCCATTTTCCAAACTAAGAATAATAATTGAGTGAACCAATGCTACATGAACTGTTATTAAATTCCACGTACGTTACTGTAATTCAGAAGAAAAAGACTTGCATGCAAAGTCTTTTTCTTCTGACATGCAAAAGACATGCAAAGAGTTGCCTCTAGCTCGATCTTCTTTTTGAGGAGTAAACAAGCTTCTTGGATAAACTCAGTAAATTGGACATTTAAAAAAACATGAAGTCAGCCACTTGAGGAAAACTGGTGGTACAATGAAGCCTAATGGTCTGAGTTTACAAAAGAAAATAACAAGCTGAAAGCCTCCTTGTAAGTAACAGCCAAGACCAATGGGGGATAATTCAATCCTCACAGGAATACCAGAGACTATAACAAGCATAAAGAAAAGAAACAAAAAGGCTTTCTCAACAAAGAGATGGACTTACCCTAAACAGCACCACTTATCCTTCACCTGGACCCACAGTCTTGGGGAGGGGGGGGGACACATTCACTGAATCTCCTGCATTTAACACTAAATCTAAACCAAGATCTGTCATCTTGGTTTCCATTTGTACAGTCATAGACAGAAGGTCCATGACTGTACAAAAACTGTACATGACTGACTAACTGCAGACTGTTCATAGATTTTAACCTTACAAGCTGGCTGACCAGGCCTGGTTCCAGAACAAAATGACTTAGGGTGCATCTGAAATTGCTGTAAGTGCACTAGTAGCTACAATTCAGTCCAAAATTGTTAATTTTTTCATTCTAACCCCTTGACGCCTGAATTTATATGCAGTTATGTTAAAAAGTGTATCAGTTGTGTAAATTAAGTGGAGATTATTAATTTGACTGTAGCTCATAGCATAGTTGTAAGTTTGGGGATGATGCAAATTAGCGACAACAGGCATTAAAGGAAAAGAGTGATTGCAAAAGTGATTCCTAAGTCCATATTAAAAAGGCATCAACCGACACTGAGGGAAACACATGCACTATTTCACCTGAATTTTGAATTGAAGCGGTTTGATGCAAATTTGCAACATTAGGCGTTAAAGGGTTAAATTGCTGCTCATTAAAAGTTTCCAGGCAAGTACAATAGGTTGTACACAATTTCAATTATAATTTTGACACTTTCATACAATGCACATTGGATCATTTATTGAAATAAAAGTACCAATAACGCAATGTAAAAAATACTCCATTACAAGTAAAACTCCTGCATGAAAAATCCTATTTAAGTAAAAGTACATCAGTAGTTAAAGTATTGCAGTAAAAGCAGTGGTTTGGTCCCTCTGACTGAGATGATTAATGGGAGAGGAAAGAAGAAAAAACAAAGTTCTGATACACAAATCTGTTTTCAGCTTTTGGACTTTTTCTCTAATCTTTGATTTTTGCTGAAATATTGGATAATCTGAACATTTATTGAAATGAAACCATGTGAGAAGTTTAGAGGTAAAAATCACTATTTGGTGGAGCTGTTAACAACTCATAGACATCTGAAATGTGACCCGACTACACACTGCTTTTAGTAAGACGTCAAAAGACTAAAAGGTTGAAACCACTGGTTTCATCTTTAACAATGTGTGGATTTTAAAAGCTTCTTATATTATCCATTGAGTCAAATCTGCATCTGAACAGTAACTAAAGCTGTCAAATGTATGTATCTATTATCAAAATATTGGGTTTGGAGATGGGTCCTATAATAAGCAAACTGATGACTTTCAACGTGATATTTTAGCGCGGATTTATAAATAGCCGAATTGCACTGTAGGGGGCAATTAGGTTTTCGAACATCTACGCGCCTGTGAATTACCGAACTACCACACCAAACGTAATAGTCTACACTCAAAAAAAGAAAATGTCACTGTTGTTGGCTATAATACAAATCAAATCAAAGCAGGACCACAGCAGTAGGCACAGTCCACAAGAACCTGCTAGACACGAAAGAGCACAGAAACTCCGGGGAAGAAGTTTAGTTAGTAACAAGATAGATAGATAGATAGATAGATAGATAGATAGATAGATAGATAGATAGATAGATAGATAGATAGATAGATAGGGAGAGAGAATGAGAGAGCGAGAGAGTATGTGAGTCCCCCAGCAGTCTAGTTCTATGGCAGCATAACTAAGGGATGACCTGAGCCAGCCCTAATTATAAGCTTTATCAAACAGGAAAGTCTTAAGTCTACTCTTAAAGGTGTTGATCGTGTCTGCCTCCCGAACACAGAGTGGTAGTTTATTCCACAGAAGACAAGCTTGATAGCTGAAAGCTCTGGCTCACAATCTACTTTTAGTCACTATAGGAACCACCAGGAACCCACCATCCTGGGAGCAGCGCAATGTTCTAGTGGGGTGGTAAGGTACTATGAGCTCTTTTAGATATGATGGTGCCTGACCATGAAGAGCTTTGTATGTTAGTAGAAGAATTTTAAATTCTATTCTAGATTTAACGGGTAGCCAGTGCACGGAAGCCAAAATGGGAGAGATGTGATCTCTGATCTTGGTTCCTGTCAGAACACGTGCAGCAGCGTTCTGAATCAGCTGTAATCTCTTAAGAGACTTATTTGAGCAGCCTGATAACAAAGAGTTACAATAGTCCAGCCTAGAAGTAACAAATGCATGGACTAAAATATGCAATGTCAGGTTTACTTGGCTTTGTTAGATACCCCTACTCAACTCTGTTAGGTAAAACCGAAAGCACTTTATAGAAGTCCGCACATCCTGTCTAATCTCGTTCACAATCATGCAAGATTATGTTGCCTCCGCCATTATCCCCAGCCATCCTCGAAATTGAGGTAAGTAAACACCTTTTTGCGGCTTGTACTACTGTTCTACTTGTAGTTTAGTTCCGAATCTGACGGTCCAATACCACGTGTATCTGTTTACCAGTCAGCTTCGTTAGCTCCATTAGCATTGTTAGCTCGGTTAGGCTTTCGACTGTAGCCGCACTAAACCGAGCTAACAGCGCTAACAGAGCTAACTGGAGCGGCCATTTATTGAACGAGATGAGAGCAGCATACCTCTGTTAAAGTAAAAAAAAAATCTCAGTTTGAAAGTTATTTTATTTACAGTGTATTGTGTGTATTTGAAATACATTTTGATTTAGATGAGATGATGAGATGAGATGAGATTCAACTTTATTGTCATTGTGCAGAGTACGAGTACAGAGACAACGAAATGCAGTTAGCATCCATCCAGAAGTGCAAAAACAGCAGAAAGTGCAGAGTATGTGCAAATGAACAAAATAAATATAAATAGTAAAAAAAAAAATAGTAGAAATTACAATGATTGAATCAGAATCAAGAAAAAGATCTACCTGATCAGAGTTTAATTAAAATTTTTAGGCCTTGGTTGATTTAGTTGTACAATAGTGGAGGCAGAACAAAGAGAAACATAAACTTAGTCTACTTACTCTTAGTTTTCCATGACTTAGGATAGTTTGTAAAGATGTCACAATTCCTGTTAGTAGTGCTGCTCTGCTCTTCTTCACATTAATATTCTCTCTCTTTCAGAGTAAGAGTTGGATGTAAAGGTGCACATGATGTCTACTCCAACAAAGCTTCGGATTGTCAAAATCAAATCATATTTTATTTATATAGCCCAAAATCACAAAATACATTTGTCTCAGAGGGCTTTACAATCTGTACAGGGAGTGACACCCTCTGTCCTTAGACCCTCGATTAGTGAGGAAAAACTTGACCACCAAAAAACCTTTTAACAGGGAAAAAGGTGGAAGAAACCTCAGGAAGAGCCACAGAGGAGGGATCCCTCTCCCAGGACGGACAGACGTGCAATGATGTCACATGTACAGAACAAATCAACACACACATATTGTACACTCACAATGAATTATAATGAATTACAATGGATGATAAGAATAGGTTACAATGAATGATGAATTATTACAGTAACAGTGGGACCTGTGATAGAGACACAGATGCACAGCAGCAAATCATTAACTAACTATAATCTGTAATGAGGATATGGTAACAATGATGACGGTGACAACACATGCAGTAGACGCCACGCAGGACCACAGCAGCAGACACAGTCCACAAGAACCTGCTGGACGAGAACGCACAGAAACTCTGGGGAAGAAGTATAGATAGATAGATAGCTATGTGAAGCTAATTTTGCCTTTTGGAATACAGTCTTAATATGTCAAGGCTGGCCACACAGCTTTCCCATTCCTCTGTTCTGCTACGAAGTAGAGATGCAGCTGTCAAACGCAAACCAGGTATTCCTCGCTCAAGGCAAGCGGCTTGAAAGAAAGCCTGGTAACTCTTCAAGTCCTAACCAAGTGAAGAAACCCAGGAAAGCTAAAGTCAATTTCTACCCTCATTACCCAGCTGAGAAAAAAGAGAGAGTCTTGAGAAGGAGTGAGTGGAACTGCTATCTGAGGTCAAGAAAAGGAACAACCATCAGGTGATAAAAGAGAAGATGGAGAAAACCTTTGCTCATCGGCGGCATGAGGTGGTTCAAGACATGCCCTTTATTGCAGAATTCAAAAGTAGATGGCCAGCTCTTTTTATGGAACATGAGGCAAATCTTGAAAGTATTATCAGAACTTTAATATTTCTGGTAATTGATATTTGATTTTGACATTGTACTTATTGCCTATATCTAACTAAACTTTAATTCGAGATAAAGTACCTAAACATGTTCATATTATATATTTGTAAATTTTAAGTTGTGTGTTAACTGCACTTTGTGTTTTTGTCTTTGATTTTTTTCTATCTTCTAAATGTCAGTGACTTGTTTATACAGCATATTTTCTGTTTTGCAGTACGACTCCATCGAAACAAGGAGAGCTTGCAGCCTCCAAGCACTAGCTTTGTATCTCAATGAAGACCCTGAAGAGTAAGTGAAGGAATACAGAGTCAGTGTTGTTTTAAAAGTATATTTAGAGTGTGGAGGTGCTTCATGGACTCAGAGATGTCGCCACTGCTTGTGCCTTACTGTTTGGGTATCATCTACGACCTGAACCTGAGCTATCCAACTGACCTCAGGTACACGTTTAAATTCATTCAAAAGATCCTGATGGAACTTGATACACACAGGCTTTCAACCAAAGTCCAGGTACTCAAAAACAAACTGCTGGAATTAATGCATGAAGCTATTGTGTTGTGACCTGGAGGCTATTCAGTGCACTGTAATGTTTTTGTTGTTTTGGCTACTTGAGCTATAATTCTGACTGTTAACATTTTTTTTTGTAATTTCTCATGGTTACTGTTGTGAAGAAATTGCTGAAGTCAATGGTGAGGTCAGGAGGGAAGAACGTGTTCAGGAGCCTCTGATGTCTTATGCTGTATTATTTATTGACGTTTGGCCAAGGAGAACTAGAGACACTCTCAAAGTACACCTGGAGTGCTTGAGTCGGTCTCGCATTCTGACCCACTTATGATGGTGGAAATACTTTAAACCCAAAGATCACACCCAAACCCTACACGCCCCAGAATTAGTCAAAGATAATGTCTTCGACTCTTGGAGGTGTTATTGTCAGCACATTCCAGTCTGGGGACACAGATGTCCGCTTACGCAGATTGGAACGGCAACAACAAGCTATCTATTATGACTAGGAAGGCAGCAACAGAGGGGTATTGCACGAAACTCCAGAGACTGGAATACCAAATTGGCATTAAAGGAACCGCCCTAGGCTGGTTTAAGTCATATTTCCTAGACCGTTCTCAGTTTGTTCATGTTCATGACGAATCCTCCATGCAAACCAAAGTTTCTCATGGAGTCCCACAAGGTTCTGTATTAGGGCCACTTCTTTTCAGTTTATATATGCTTCCTTTAGGGAACATTATTAGGAATCATTCAATTAACTTTCACTGTTATGCCGACGACACCCAATTATATTTATCGATCAAGCCTGATGAAACCAATCACTTGACTAGACTTCAAGCATGCATTAAGGACATAAAAAACTGAAGTTCTCATAATAGGACCCAAACACCTTAGAAACTATCATTCCAGAGATTTAGCCTTAGATGGGATCACCCTGGCCACCAGCTCCACCGTAAAAAATCTTGGCGTTGTTTTTGATCAAGACTTGTCCTTTAATAACTATATAAAACAACCTTCGAGGACTGCATTCTTCCACTTGCGTAACATTGCCAAAATCAGACGCATCATTTCTCAAGTGGATGCAGAAAAACTAGTCCATGCATTTGTTACTTCTAGGCTGGACTATTGTAACTCTTTGCTATCAGGCTGCTCTAATAAGTCTCTTAAGAGTTTGCAGCTGATTCAGAACGCTGCTGCACGTGTTCTGACAGGAACCAAAATCAGAGATCACATCTCTCCCATTTTGGCTTCCTTGCACTGGCTACCCGTTAAATCTAGAATAGAATTTAAAATTCTTCTACTAACTTACAAAGCTCTTCATGGTCAGGCACCATCATATTTACATCATACAAGAGCTCATAGTACCTTACCACCCCACTAGAACATTGCGCTCCCAGGATGGTGGGTTCCTTGTGGTTCCTATAGTGTCTAAAAGTAGATTGGGAGCCAGAGCTTTCAGCTATCAAGCTCCTCTTCTGTGGAATAAACTACCACTCTGTGTTCGGGAGGCAGACATGATCAACACCTTTAAGAGTAGACTTAAGACTTTCCTGTTTGATAAAGCTTATAATTAGGGCTGGCTCAGGTCATCCCTTAGTTATGCTGCCATAGAACTAGACTGCTGGGGGACTCACATACTCTCTCGCTCTCTCTCTCTCTCATTCTCTCTCTCTCCTTATCTATCCATCTATCTAATCCATCTATCTATCATGTTACTAATTAAACTTCTTCCCCGGAGTTTCTGTGCTCTCTCGTCCAGCAGGTTCTTGTGGAATGTGTCTGCTGCTGTGGTCCTGCGTGGCGTCTACTGCATGTGTTGTCGCCGTCATCATTGTTGCCATATCCCCATTACAGTTTATAGTTATGTAATGATTTGCTGCTACTGTAATAATTCATCATTCATTGTAACCTATTCTTATCATCCATTGTAATTCATTATTATTCATTGTGAGTGTACAATATGTGTGTGTTGATTTGTTCTGTACATGTGACATCATTGCACGTCTGTCCGTCCTGGGAGAGGGATCCCTCCTCTGTGGCTCTTCCTGAGGTTTCTTCCACCTTTTTCCCTGTTAAAAGGTTTTTTGGTGGGCAAGTTTTTCCTCACTCGAATCGAGGGTCTAAGGACAGAGGGTGTCACTCCCTGTACAGATTGTAAAGCCCTCTGAGACAAATGTATTTTGTGATTTTGGGCTATATAAATAAAATTTGATTTGATTTGAACTAGAATAAAGAAATCCAGGATAATTAAGCAGGCCCAGCTTGTCCTAGCTTGGTCAGCGTATCCTGGCTTAATTGGTTGCACGTTTGCTTAGCCAGGATGAAAAGGTGCGGCTAAATTGAGCCAGGTGAAGATATTTGGGATAAGTGCGTGTTCACGGCATATTTTAAACAGACCTCGCGATCGCTCACAGAATCACCGATGGGAACATGGATAAAAGTCGCGCATCTTACGTCACTGCCGCGGAACAACAGCTCCTGATGGATCTACAACGAAGTTAAGGACATTATAAGAGTATAAGTGCCATAATTAAAGAAGGTGAGAAAGCTTGGCAGACAATAGCGGACCGGCTTAATGCGGAAGTAGTCCAAAACTGTACATTTAATAAACAGTGCTCCACTGGAACTGTCATAATTAGGCTACAATTAAAGGAGTTACTTTTCAAGTCCACTAACTGTTGTATACTTTACTTTAAGAGTGGCAGGCAGGTGCGTGTTACTCAGGAAATGTAGAATATGATTAGGTGCAAACAATTAACCATAATGTGTCATTTAATCTATTTTCTCATGTTACGTTACGTGTTACGTTATCTATTATCTTTCTCTCCTTCATAAAGAACAAACCTCTCTGGCCACAAAAGGACCTGGCAGCAAGTAAAAATTAAATATAAGAACATTTTGCAGGCTGGTAAGTGACTTTAAAGTACATAACACTGAACAAATGAGGTGAATAGATTTGGTGTCTGCTGACATGTTCAATGTCTGTATGATTGTAGCAGTTAAGAAAAAAGCCTATAGAACTGGAACAGGGGGCGGCCCACCAAGCCAGGATGTGACTCCAGCAGAGGAACTGGCACTCCATTTAAATAAAGGGAGGCCAGTGATGGAGGGGATCCAGGGGGGGACAGTGACAGACCCTGTCCCAGCCACAGAAACTGTCCACTTCATACAAGGTACATAAAGTACTGCAATTCTACTGCACATGATCAAGGCAAGGAAGTCGCCAGGCCCGGACGGCATCAGCCCCAGGCTACTTAAGGACTGTGCTGACCAGCTCTGTGGTGTCATCAGGCGCCTATTCAACCTGAGCCTGGAGAAGGTCCCGGCCCTGTGGAAGACCTCCTGTGTGGTCCCGGTACCAAAGACGCCACGCCCCAAGGAGCCTAACCATTTCAGGCCTGTTGCCCTGACTTCTCATCTGATGAAGACTATGGAGAGGATCATCCTACGACACCTGCGACCGCTGGTGGGCGCACAGCTGGACCCCCTGCAGTTTGCCTACCAGCCTGGGATCGGGGTGGAGGACGCAGTGATCTACCTGCTGCACAGATCACTGCTCCACCTGGAGGATGGCAAGAGCGCTGTGAGGGTCATGTTTTTTGACTTCTCCAAGGCGTTTAACACCATCCAGCCTTCACTGCTCAGAGGGAAGATGGAAAGGGTGGGAGTAGACCAACACCTGGCTGCATGGACAACAGACTACCTCACCAACAGACCACAGTTTGTGAAGCTCCAGCATTGTGTGTCTGACGTGGTGTTCTGCAGCACAGGTGCCCCTCAGGGTACGGTGCTCTCCCCCTTCCTCTTCACCCTCTACACATCGGACTTCACCCACAACACCGCCCACTGCCACATCCAGAAGTTCTCAGATGATACAGCCGTCGTTGGACGTGTTTCAGAGGGGGACGATCTGGAATATAGGACCATCATCAGGGCCTTTTTCAGCTGGTGTGAGCTAAACCAGCTTCAGCTCAACACGGGCAAGACGAAGGAGATGATGGTAAACTTCCGGAGGAATTCACCACACTTTACACCGGTGAACATCCAGGGATTGGACATAGAGGTGGTGCAGAGTTACAAATTCCTGGGTGTTCACCTGAACAATAAACTGGACTGGACTGATAACACCCATGCTCTCTACAAGAAGGGCCAGAGCCGTCTCCACCTGCTGAGGAGGCTGAGGTCCTTTGGAGTATGCAGAGCTCTCCTCAGGACTTTCTATGACTCTGTGGTGGCCTCAGCCATCTTTTATGCTGTGGTCTGCTGGAGAGGGGGCAGCACGGACAGGGACAGGAGCAGACTCAACAGACTTATTAGAAGAGCGAGCTCTGTCCTGGACTGTCCTCTGGACTCCATAGAGGAGGTGGGTGAGAGGAGGATGTTAGCTAAGCTGACATCCATCATGGACAACACCTCTCACCCCCTACACGACACTGTGGGGTCTCTGAGCAGCTCCTTTAGCAGCAGACTGTTACACCCACGGTGTAAGAAGGAGAGGTTCCGCAGGTCCTTCATCCCTGCTGCTGTGAGACTTTACAACACCTGCACTTGATAATGTTGTAGTCTCTTGTACATACCTGTTTTTATACTTTCTGTAAATTAGTAATTTTTTTCTGTAAATATGTACACTGTGTTTCTTTTCCCTCCTTCCGCTGCTGTAACAAGTAAATTTCCCCGTTGTGGGATCAATAAAGTATATCTTATCTTATCTTATGAAACACAGTCAAATATAATAGTGTCTGACTTTGGATTTCCTTGCAGTATCTGGGAACACAGTTACACTTTTGGAGCAACCAGAACATGATCCAGTTAGTACATTGTATTGAAATCACAGGCAATCTTAATCCAAGTTGTCTCGCTACATGTATACGGCAGGGGGAAGGCACATCTGCAGCTGCAGAATACACTTCTGCAGATGAGGAGACTGTGTCAGTGGACTCCAGTCAATTTTATGGTATTGGCCTGCTTATTTAGTCCATGAAGGATATGAAGTCAGTGATGTGGTGCTAATAGAAAATGTGTGACAGGACCCGGATGCTGCACAGCCTCCTAAGCAGCCTGGTAACATTGTGAGTATTGGCTAAAGTAAATCTACATTATGCACAAATCCTGCTGTGCTAATTGACATTTCTTTTACAGACGTCACAAACTGTCAGAACGCTCTATGCAAAGCACCTGGAGAAACAGATAGAGCTGGCTGATGTTAAAATCAGACTAAAAGAGAAGGCTTCAAGAAATGGAGCTGGATCTTGAGATTAAACGCCGGACACTCAGAAAACTGGACCTCAAAATCCAGAAACTAGAAGAAGTTAGTCTTTTAATGCACACAGTAACCACATCTGTAATACAGCGTTTTAATCCGTGTTGCTTTTGCTCTCTCTTCTAGAAGCCAATCAACCAAGACAAATGACTGCTAAATACATTTTTTTATAAAAAAAACTAGAACATTGGTGTCTGTCCTGTCTCTATGAATGTAAAAGAATTTCAAAGAACCACCAGTGCTAAACAAGTGCTCACACAGGAAAATCTTTTATTAAAGTGCAAAAATTAAGTGAAAAAAATTTGCAATATATTGCTCCCTGACAAGTCTGCCATTAATGTTGTCTGGGAAGATGGGAACATTTTCCCAGTCAACATCAACAGCCACTCGGGGGGTCTCCTTTCTTAGGCCCTGTCAGGGGAAACCCTCAGGTGGTGTGTGTGTGTGTATATATATATATATTACATTGTAAACTACCACTCTGTGTTCGGGAGGCAGACACGGTCAACACCTTTAAGAGTAGACTTGAGACTTTCCTTTTTGATAAAGCTTATAATTAGGGCTGGCTCAGGTCATCCCTTAGTTATGCTGCCATAGGACTAGACTGCTGGGGGACTCACATACTCTCCCCTTCTCTCTATCTATCTATCTAATCCATCTATCTATCATGTTACTAATTAAACTTCTGCCCCGGAGTTTCTGTGCTCTCTCGTCCAGCAGGTTCTTGTGGACTGTGTCTGTTGCTGTGGTCCTGCGTGGCGTCTACTGCATGTGTTGTCGCCGTCATCATTGTTGCCATATCCCCATTACAGATTATAGTTAGTTAATGATTAGCTACTGTGCATCTGTATCTTTATCACAAGTTTCACTGTTACTGTAATAATTCATCATTCATTGTAACCTATTCTTATCTATTGTAATTCATTATTATTCATCGTGAGTGTACAATATGTGTGTGTTGATTTGTTCTGTACATGTGACATCATTGCACGTCTGTCCGTTCTGGGAGAGGGATCCCTCCTCTGTGTCTCTTCCTGAGGTTTCTTCCTCAAATGTATTTTGTGATTTTGGGCTATATAAATAAAATTTGATTGATTGCCCTCGTCACAGATTTCACTGAAAACATCTTTGAAACTTCCTCAGCTGTGTTTTGTAATCTCAATTACTTCAATAAAACATATATTTATAAAACCTCTGACTATTTGCAATTATTTGCAACAAGCAGTCTTCATTAGCATAGCAATATAACACTTGGCCTGAGTAATAATACTACAACTTGAATCTAATATATAAAATAAAAAAAGACTGTTGCAATTACAAACAGATTTAAATTAAATGAAAAATTACTATATATGTAATATTTTAATACAGGATCATTAAAATGATGCAACATACTTATAAAGAGCATGGACATGCTGTAAAACACATCAATTCCTCACAGTATTGACGGTGGAAATACAGGTGAATCACTAGGATTAATTTTAGCCTGGCTGTTAGCCTGGTCTGGAGCAGGCCAGCTGCAGAGAATAAATTACCATAGTAACTTGGCCGGGCTAAAATTGAGCTGCTTTCATGCAACCGACTTGAGGCTAAATTCAGCCAGGATAACAAACATATCCCGGCTTAATCCCTTATCTTAGTTTTGTGCAATACCCCTCAGGTCTCTTCGACCCTGGCCACCACAGTGTTGAGATATGGTGGCACCTAAGTCAAAGACAAACAATTAATACTGCCGAGGACCACAAGGCTCACACGTGGCCTCAACAACTAAGGATAGAAAATTCCATAACAGTTACTGTTTCAAATGGGACTTTAAAGCACTGCTTTAAAAGTATTGACCGGGGACCAAATGCTGCTTGTTGATGCTTTTTAGTCTAGTAGGAAGGAAAGATCCCAATGTCCCTGAGGGGTTTGTTCTTTTTAAGTGTTGTATTTAATACCTAACATACCAAATTCAAAAATATAAAATAATAATCCACTGATTATTATTTTTATTTAAGTGTGTTTTTATTATTTTAGCTAAATGTGTGTGGTTAATTTTTCTCTGATAAAGAGTGGTTCTTCCGTCTTAGTGACCTTTTCCATTTGATTCCTGGTGTCACAAGTATCAGAAAAAGTGTGTTCGTTTGTCTTTGTCTGGTTTAGGTAATTTGCGTTTTATTGGTGTTTTCGTGTGGATAAATTCACGTTTTAAAAAAACGTTTTAATGTTTTAAAAACGTTTGTCTCCGGGACATTGGGACCCCTCCTTCCTACTAGACTATTTGTAAAGTCCTCTGTTAAGATTTACCTAAGATTGTTCTTCTTGTCATGATTTTTCAGTGCCATGATTATGTGTCAAATTGTGTGCAGGTCCAGTTGTTATAAGCTGCTTCTTATTGTACACACTGTCCGACCTACTGGGTAAAAGATTTGGACAACCTCATGCTGTAAAAGCTTGTGACCCCTGCCCAAGAGGCATAGCCCTTGGCATTTCTGAAGTTAAGAGTTTGAATTTATTGGCAATATGTTTATTGAAAATAAAAAAGTTCTTGTAGCACTTTAAAATGTATTTATGGGTGCTCTTTAAATCTCAGCTAATGACAGTACATTAAACCAATTTGTTAAACATGTAATGTTCATACATGTGCTAGTACAAGCAGTTTTACGCAGTGTTTTTGTATAAAAGGCTACTTTTGAGTGGTTAATAAAAGTGCTGTTTTGAGAAAAGTTGTTAATAGCTTTCTTCAATTTTTATCGTTTTGACATTTTAATTGGACAAACTAAACTCAATTAAGACTAATTTAACCACATCAAGTTACTCTGACTCAATAACCCTGTGTTGCTTTAATGACTATCCAGTTCATTCACTGAACTTAACCATATCACCTAAGTTTAATTTAGGCTTCATACGTAAAATGAAAGTAACCCAATTAAGTTAAAGTCACTTAATTTGGAAACATTTTAACTTAAACAACTCACAGATCCCTCCTTCTAAGGAATGTATAAAACATAAAAAAAGACCTGCAGAGATTATATATATATATATATATATATATATATATATATATATATATATATATATATATATATTTTTTTTTTTTTATTTATTTATTTTTTTTTACTGTGTACATATTAATAAAACATTTGAACGCCTTCACAGCAGTATTTGTTGTTGTTTGTTTACCATGTACATTAAAACAACAACTTATCCAAACAGTGGCAATGAGATGCACCATATAAACAGTCAAGAACATCTGTACTTAATGCATACACAAATGCATTACTTCAGACTATTATGTGCTTTTTTTTTTTGTTTTAGTGCTTTTTTTAGTTACGAGTAAAATTTTCTTTACTCTGTACATCACATAAACAACTCACAGATCTCACCTTTTGACCAGTTGCAGCTTCACAGTGGTAAATTTAGTGTGTATAAAACATAGCTGTTCATAAGTGCAAGCTGACAGTCATGGCTCACTGCCTAAGCAAGAAGCTTGTTTTTCAGAGTTATGAATTTGGGGGTCGGTTTTGGGCGCAGTGTGTCGAGTCCCACAAAAAATCTTTGAAACACCTCAAATGTTTTTGAAAGTTTGGATGGATACTCAAGATTAAGTGCATATGTCAACCCCAGGAGTAGGCAGCATGCTCTGGCCAGGTTTCCAACATGAGTAAGAACCGGTACTCCCTCGATGACGATTCCTACTGCATTTGGCTCATGACAGATGTAGATGCTCACGTTCCTCATTCTCAGGTCCTCGTGAACAATGCTCTCTGCCGTTCCCTTTGAGATACAAAAACAGGAATTAAAAAAAAAAAACAGAAAACATCTTCTTTTCTATATAATATAAGTTGTGTGACTTATTCAGATAATGATTACTTTTGTGAACACCATTTTGAAAACTTTTGAATTCTAATTTGAGATCTTGTACATTAAACTTGATACAATAAAAGCATTTCCAGCCACATGTTTTTTATTGGCATTTTTACACTATCTTCAAAAGTTTCTGATATTTGGCAGTTTTAAAATCATTTAGATTTTTGCTAATTTATGCAGCTACACCTGCTCCAGTGGCTCATTGACTTCAACACAAAAGTAGGAGCTGACTTTTTAAGCTTGTACATCAGACTGATCCAAACAATACTTACACTGTAGTCAGAGATTAGCTCCTCTCCACTCTCTCCCATGTACTCTATGAGGCATCTCAGGGTCACATCTCTCTTTATCAATGCAGAGGCACTTGGTTCCTAGAGTTACTAGAATAATAAAAAATAAATGAATTTCTTTTGGCAATTTTACTCCAAATCAGTGCTACCATTATTCCTTTAGAGCAATGGTTCTCAAGGACCCCAAAACAAAACAACACATAAATTAGACCATGGACCCCCACTGGACACAATTTTTAAGCAAACACCAGAAATAGACCCCACATTGAGAAACACTGCTTTAGAGCATGAGTCAGTTTGAAACTTTTAAACCACTTTAACTCACCTGTATCAGTTGCATCAGCAGGTTCTTGATGCGCTGGCCAATCACTCCTCCTTTAGCACTGAAGACCTCCAGGAGCTTTGGAGTGTACTTGTCCAGCTGGGACATAAATGTGGATTCAAGTGGAACTACTAAAATACCATACAGCAACCTCAGTGTTTACCATTAGACCAGCCACAGTCTCTTACAGAAAGAAAAAATAAAAATAAACAGGTTTCACCACCATCTCTCATCTCACACACACACACACACACACACACACGTGTACACACGGGCACATGTCCACTACCCAGTGGACAGTAAATGCGCTGATATCGCGCTAATTGTACAGTAGTAGTTCTATTTTTTAACGGAGCCGTTGCTAAATCGTGTGAATCTCAACATAGCGGATCAAACCAGACAGGAAACCCGACACAGAATCAACGATAACACACTTCAGTATCATTTCGAAATAAAACACAATACGGAGTTCAGATAATCACAACTTAACATCAACATTACGCCAGGGTCTCGGAGATTCGGCACACCGTGTGTGCGTTTGTGTGTGTGTGGCTGTGTACGTCGTGTGTACGTTTTTTGTACAAGTCACTTTATCTTTAAAATGTTAAACTACCACATAAATAAAATGCTAATTATAAACTGCACAGGTATAAACAGTGTTTGGTTTAAGTTAATGAGCTGTTGGAGGTAACAGCACATGTGAAATTGCGGTCAGCGACGGGAAAAGTAACATAACATAAAATATGTTGAGCCATGCTTTTGCAAATTGCAAATGTATACAATTCTGGCAAAATCTGACTTTTAAAAATATAAATTGTTACTTACATGAGTTCCGTAAAGTGTTTTCCTCCGTGAAGAAAGGGGTCTTCAGGTCAGGAACATCCACAGTGAGGCCACAGTGGGCGGGTCGCGAAGTTTTACGTCTGATATAAACGTTTAAACTGTGTTTGGTCAAATCAATTTATGTTGAAGTCCAATAAAATTAATTTTATCACTTATATAATTTAGATTAGAGATTTTTCAGTTTTACTGAAATTAGGGGGGATCAAAAGTCAGTACACCCCACTGAAAGTTTCAGGGCAAAGCAAGGTTTTAGACTACAAATGTGTGATTTACCAATAAATCAACCACAGGTGAGTCTAATTATTCATTACACAGGTGTACTTGACTCTAAAAGGGTGTTACTCTAAGAAAACGCCTCCCCATTTCCTGCTGTCAGCAATGGCACCACATGGACGAGAAATGACACAAGACCTGAGAAAGAAAATCATTTCTTTACACCAGAAAGGTAAAGGCTACAAGAAGATCAGCAAAGCTTTACTTAGTCAAAATACTGTAGCAAAAGTGGTACTGTTGCGTGGTCTGGTGTGGGTAATGTGGACCAAGTATGGATTCATAGGCTGAATGAGGGTAGTTGGTGATGACATGATGGTTTGCAGCTGAGCAGAGTCCTGGGAGCAGAAGACCACACCTCCGAACCACACCCACCTGGCAGACAGGGAGAAAACAAAACAAAAGACACAGAGGGAGGGAGGAGGCAGAGGAGAATGAAGCCATGGCAGCCTGGACCATGACAGGTACAACGATTTAAGAAAAATGGAACTGCGGCCATCTTACAGACACGTCCTGGACGTCCACGGAAGTTAACACCTCGACAAGAGCGTCTTCTGATGAGAAGGGCTGAAGAAAATTGGCACACAAGTTCACTACAGTTGGCTAAAGAAGTAAAAAGCCAAACAGGGGTGACTGTTTCCCGTGACACAATACGTCGTATACTGCATAGGAATGGCATGCGTGGATGCCGTCCACGAAAGAAGCCTCTCCTGAAGCCTAGGCACAAAAAAGCCCGTCTAAAGTTTGCCAGGGCCCATGCTGACAAAGATGAAGGCTACTGGGACTCTGTACTGTGGAGTGATGAGACCAAAATTAATGTTTTTGGAACTGATGGCTTCAAAACTGTATGGCGTCGCAAAGGTGAGGAATACAGAGAAAAATGCATGGTGCCCACAGTGAAGCATGGTGGTGGCAGTGTCCTTATGTGGGGCTGTATGAGTGCTGCAGGTGTTGGGGAGCTGCACTTCATTGATGGCATCATGAATTCGGAGATGTATTGCTCTATACTGAAGAAGAAAATGCTACCATCACTCCGAGCACTTCGTCGTGGTGCACTTTTCCAACATGACAACGATCCTAAACACACATCTAAGGCCACTGTTGACTTTCTGAAGAGGAACAGGGTGGGAGTGATTCAGTGGCCAAGCATGTCACCTGATCTGAACCCAATCGAACATCTATGGGGAATTCTGAAGAGACGAGTGGAGCGTCACTCTCCATCCAGCATCCAGTCTCTAAAAGAGGTGATTGTTGAAGAATGGAATAAGATTGATGTTGCCAACTTGTTCATTCCATGCCCCGAAGACTTGGTGCCATCATTAGTAATCATGGAGGCCATACAAAATACTAGATGCAGTAGTTTTGTTGGGGGTGTACTCATTTTTGCTCCCCCCTAATTTGAGCAAAACTGAAAAATTTGTCATCTAAGTATTGACAAATATTATTAAGCAAACTTTATATTCAATATTATTAAGCAAACTTTTGTGTTGTTATGCAGATGTTCTATTAAACTCTGTGAAAATTTTGGAAATATTTCTTGTTTTCATGGACATATTGCTTAAAATGTTACTTTTCAAAGGGGGTCTACTCATTTATGCTGGGCACTGTGTGTGTGTGTGTGTCACTTTATTTAGTTTTAACATTTTTCAGACAAAAAAGTAACCATTTAGACTCCTAATATGTGGTCAGTTTATCCAAATAACTCCTTTTTGAAAATTTGCTTCAATGTTTTCGTAATAAGTTTCAACCGAGGGTGCAATGCATGCTTTTGCACCCATGTAGAACCGGGTATGTGGCTGACACTGTGTAGAAACTACAGAGTTTTGAGATGCAGGCATGAGCCAATTTAGACATTTATTTTAAATCTATTTTAAGTCTTTTAAATTAAGCAACATTGCAAAGTGTTTCTGGTGTGACTCCTCTGAAATCATTTCAGTGCCTTCTGTTACAAAAAAAACACCATTATTATTCTCCTAAAGTCAAAACTGGGTTTTTCTTATTGGTACTTTACGTGGATGTCTGAGCTTCACTGTGCAGAATGATGTTTGTGTAGAGTTTGTTTTCACATTAATCTTCTGAAAGAAGTAAATATTTCTTTGTGCTCACCTTAAATCTCAGTTTAAGGTGAGCACCTCCAAGCATGAGTTGTGATATCACAAGTTTGGAAGCCAATTTTGGTCCAGTATGCAAGTGTGATGTGGCCTCCAGTGCACATACAGTAAGAATGGACTACAGTCCAGCAGTTAAACTTATGAAATGAGATTTATTTGCATATTCTTCAATTTAGTTTTTTTTCAAAGACAAGTTAAATTTTAAGAATTGTAAGAGGAAATCAATCTGTTTTTAGATACATTATTATTCAGCAGATTATCTTAAAACATGTTTGAGGTTTGGTTAGTTTTAGGCACAAAAACAACTTCATAGAGCGTTCCTTTAAGATTCAAGTGTTAGTGAAAGAAAAGTTCAAACCAGTCACGCATCCTTCATGTGTGTGTGAGTGTTTCTGTGTGATCTTTTTTGGGAACTCATACTTGCAAGGAGCTAGTTGCCTCTGTGAATTTGGCAGTTGACAGTGACAAACTGTTGTTTATTCTGCATTTGTGTGTGTGTGTGTGTGGTCTACCTCAGCTTATCCACACACACACACACATACACACCAGGAGACACGCACACCCACTGGGAAATGCTTCAAAGCGTGGCATCGCTGTCAGCTGTATTGCTTTGTGTTTCATGTGTCCTCTATTTTTCCACCCAGCAACCTCCATCTCTCCCCCACCTCCCCTATTCTTTATTAATGACCCAGATGTGGCAACGGCACACAGGGAGCTCATTACACCAAAGACAACGCAGAACAGTTGTATCAATATTCAAATATTTTTGGGAGGAGGCGCTTTCATGTAATATGTAACTAAACTAGTGTACAGCCTCTAAAGCTAACAATGTTGCTTGTTCAACACTTTCCGCTCTGTGTTTGATTAGGTGAGGACGAGAAAGAGGAGGAATAGGAAGAGGAGGTAAATTCGTGCATTATGTAACGTCATGTTGCTGTTTAAGCAGGAAGGAAGGAAAGGTGGAGAAAGAGTAGGAAGTAGAAAGGACGAGGAGATGAGGAAGAAGAGACTGAATTAAGGAGGACGTTGGGAAGGAAAAGAAGAAGCTGGTGGAAGACAAGTAGAGGGACGAGGTAAGGAGACAATATATGAAAAACACAAGTGAGGGAGGAAGAGATGGAGGTGTAAGGTGAGGCGTATGATGGAGTTAGATGCTTGGGAGAGGATTAACAGAGAGGTGATGAGGAATAAGAGAAGAAGGAAGAAGATGGAAGGGAGGAAGAGGAAAAAGGAATGAAAAAAGAGGAGAGAGTGGCAGAAAAGATGAAGGCCAAGAGGAGAGAAAAATAAAAGAGAGGGATGAAGTGTGGGTGGGAGGAGGTGAGAAAGAGGGGGAGGTGGGCGCCAGGAGTCAGAGTCCTTTTCATCAAAGACATTTGTTGTGTTGATCGGAGGTGTGAATGCAGCAAACCTGACAAATCTTCTTTCACAAACCCATTAAAAAACACAAGGTGACTGTGTGTGTGTGTGTGTGTGTGTGAGTGAGCGAGAAAGAGAGAGAGAGAGACACTCTAGGGGACAGTCTTTATCAGCCTCCATGTTTGGGTGTTGGGAGTAAAGGAGCAGAGATTCTGCGTGGACAGGACAGCTGCAGACTGATTTCCCTGTGTTTCCAACACTATCTGGCCTGTGGAACAGAGCTCATGATGCAGCAGGGCACAAGCGTGTTATCTTGATTGGATGTTGCCTGTCACCTGTGTGTCATCGGTGTGTGAATATGCTAACACGACGTTGGACGAATTTTTTCTGGACCCCTACCCAATGTGACCAGTGATGACATGTAAAGCTGCATGTCGTCATTTCACCGCTGGCCAATGAAGCCCACAGCAAACGATGTGTGCTTCATAGATAATTGGACACCTTTTTGGGGAAAACCTGGTCTGATTAGGAGAGACGGCATCCATCCCACTTTGGATTGAGCAGCTCTCATATCTGGAAACATGGCCAAGTTTATTAGTCAGTCTTACCCGTGACAATCCAGAGTTGAGTCCAGGAAGCAGAGCTGCAGTCTTACACGCTTCTCTGCGCCTCCATTAGGGCAGTCTCCGAAAGTCTCGTGTACAGCAAAAGGATAGGGTCAAACGTGGGCGCAGAAACTGTTCTTATGCAATTTTGGGAGGTGTGGTTTGCCTTACAAGTATTTAGGCCCAAACCTCAACTGTGGGAACATCAATTGCTCTCTCCATATGTGGCATCGTATCTACACCACAAGACAGACTGCTGCATTTTCATTCTAAGACCGGAGGATCTTATGCTTTTAAACATGGCCAATGCAGGTATCCATTTTGATGTCTTCACCCCAAAATGGTGTATAAATATTAGCGATGCTCAGCTGTTCATGGTTCCTAAAAAGAAAAGATTGGCTCCTATGCATGTATCCCATTTTCTGAATCAAAAAGCATGGTTTCCTATGTACGAGTGGGATGTGCAAGACTGTAGAGATTCAGGATACTTGTTCGATCAAGGGGTTGTTTACCTCTACACCAGAGAAGCCGATGAAATATTTCTATGAGGAGTGACTACTCGCATCTGTTTTTTTACCAAGGACTGGGATCATTTCAGAAACAGAATTTGTAAAGAGCTAAATAACTCTAAAGGTGTGTATGCAGCGCAATGGGATGGCTCAATGCGTAGAGAGACCTAACATGTAGAATCGGATCTGGAGGTGTACGACCCTGAATCGTATATATTTTTCAGATAGTGTATGGACAACACTGTCATCAGCGATGGCTGATGACAGTGGTACCCTGCACAAAGACAAGCTCTATCCTCTCACGTCTAAAGAATGGGAAACGTGGTTGATCAACGTATTTCTAGTTCTTTCGGATGAATGGGAGAAAACGTTATACATTTTTAAGCGCATTGACACTTTGTTCAAATGGTACAAAGTTTACCAGTCCTACAAGAAACTCAAAAGGAAAATGTTTGATGAGAGTGATAATGATGATGATGATAAAAAATGCACACCTTGATAACGCATTGAAATGAATGTAGATCTAACAATGATGTATAACTGTTTGATGATGTACACAATGATGCATAGCATATATGTCTGTACAGGTTTTGCATCTTCAAATATGGATGTTGTTATGGATGACTGCACAGACAGCTCATGGGTGGACGATTTGCCGCTGAGTTGGGGAAAAGAAATCTGTCGTTTTATGCTGATGGTTTGCAAAAGGAGTCCTCTGATGATCAAGCAGAGTTCAAGCCTGCCCGTTTGGATACTCTGAACAATGGCAGTTATCCCAACTACTTCAAAAAGAATGTGTCACAGGAGCTTGGCATTTATGATGTGATAAAGGTAATAATAGGTTACTATCTACACATGTATCTCAAGCAAAAGCTGCAAAAACTGTGTATTCCGTGTATACAGGGTAAGAGATTACAAAGACGAGTGTCATTTATGCATTGATGTATACTCTTTACATTGTCTTGAAGGTCGTGTGGAAGAAATTAAAGAAACGATTTTCAACGAAAATGACGCATCTGCTCAAACGTATGTATCATTTTGCCTCGGGCTTCTACTGTATGCTCCGCCTAGCATGGCAGATATTGCAGAAGCTATTCTGGTGAAGTGGCTGAAAACAGATCGTCTCCTGACCAGACTGAAACAGTTAACAAGTGTAAGTGAAAAACTCAATACCGTAGTTCAAGAATCTCTCAAGATTTGGACTGCAAAACGTCCTTGTGACGGTTTCTCCGTCTCGTGGGTACTTTCAGCACAGAGTAGACGGACCACAGCTTGTTCACAATTTAGACGCTTTATTTAACACATATATCAACCAACACGGCAGCCGATCGCAGGCGTTTTGCTGCCGTCTGCCGTGTGTCTTTGTCTGTCCGTGTCCGTGGCCGTGCTTCACTGGTTCATGCTCTTCCTCCCTCTGTCCAGCACGCCACTATATCGGGAGGTGAGAGTGATTAACCACCTGGGAACCGGTGTGGCAATCACTCTCACCTGGCGCTGCTCTCCCGCGCCCTCTCCACACCTCTCTCCCGCAGCTGATGCACCACGCCCCCTCCACATATCCCCACCGCCCGATTTAGGCCGGGGAGCCATCCGGCCTAACCTACTCCCCCCCGCCTCCCCCCAGGGAGCGGGCGCGGAAGTCGTCCACAGGCATCTGCTCCCCCGGCCTGCGGTGGAATCTCTGGAGGGGAGGGTGGTCCGAGCAGAGGGTGAATGGGCGCCTCCGCCCGACGCATCAGTCTGTAATACAAGAGGGAGAGAAAAGTTAGGGGTGCGGAGAAGGGGCTCTCCACAGAGGGCCTGCTTTACCCTCCTCGCCCTTCTCCTTTTCCCGTCTAGGGGGTACAGAAGACAGGGAAGAGGAAGAGTCACGTCTGGTCCTCGAGCGCCTCCCTTCCTCCAGGTCTCTGCTCCTCGAGCACCTCCCTTCCTCCACGTCTCTGCTCCTCTCTTCCTCCCTGTCTCTATGAAGTCTCTTGACAGCCGGGGAACGAGAGGCGGGGGACATGGAAGCTCGGGACAGGTGCGCGTCCCTCCCTCTGCCGTTTTCTTGTTGAGGCGGCGACGCCGGCCTCTTCTCCGTCTCCGTCCTTTAGTCTTTAATGGACTGGGGAAGGGCGCCGAAGGGCCGGCAACCCGGATCACCTGCCCGACCTCCCTTACTGGACATTCGCGGCGGAAATGTCCGGGCCGCCTGCACCTCCAGCACTCCTGTCCTGCCGCCCGAGGGACCTTCCGTGGGCTAGGAGCAGCGCCCCCAGCGGCAGGACCCTGTGGCGGGAGAGAAGGAGAAGAAGAAGGGATGTTAGTGCGGGGCGGGGGCGTCGGTCGAGCCGGTGTGTGTCTCTGGGGAACGGGAGCAGGTCTTCTCCGGGGCGCCGGCGCGGGGCAGGCGGGAGCGGATGGCTGACCCTCCTGCGCCCGGGCTCTGGAGACGGTGACCAGGTGGTCCTCCGCCAGGGTGATGGCCGCGGCCAGGTCCGCCGGGCGGTGCCCGCGCACCCAGTCCGACATCGCCGCAGGGAGCCCCTCCAAGAACTGCTCCGCCACGATCTGCCCCATCAGCCGTTCCTCGCCAGCGGAGTCCCCCGGTCGCAGCCATCGCGTCGCTGCGTCCTTCAGCTGCCGGGCGAAGATGAACGGCCGATCAGCGGGCCCCAGCCTGGCTCCCCGAAACCGGCGGCGGTGGTCCTCCGCCGAGGAGCCCATCCGATCCAGGATGGCTCCCTTGATGTCCACGTACCGATCCCGGGAGGGCCCCGGCAGTCCGAGCGCCGCCGTCTGGGCATCCCCCGACAGCAGGGGGAGCAGCCGCACGGCCCACTCCGCCTCCGGCCAGCCGCACGCCGACGCCGTTGCCTCGAACGCCTCCAGGTATGACTGGGCATCATCGCTCCCAGTCATCCTGTGCAGGGCCATGCCGGAGAGCGAGGGACCCGGCGACGTTGTCCCCGCCCGGCCCAACATCGCCTCCAGCAGCTGCGTCTGCCTCTCCCTCTGCTCCTGTAGCGCCGCGAGCTGTTCCCTGGTGAGCACGGCCTCGTCCCGCCTCACTGCGGTGACCTCCGCCACCATCTGGGCCAGCGCCGTCGCTTGCTGCGGCTCCGCCATCACCTCTGTGCTGAGCCACATTGGGTGCCAAAATGTGACGGTTTCTCCGTCTTGTGGGTACTTTCAGCACAGAGTAGACGGACCACAGCTTGTTCACAATTTAGACGCTTTATTTAACACATATATCAACCAACACGGCAGCCGATCGCAGGCGTTTTGCTGCCGTCTGCCGTGTGTCTTTGTCTGTCCGTGTCCGTGGCCGTGCTTCACTGGTTCATGCTCTTCCTCCCTCTGTCCAGCACGCCACTATATCGGGAGGTGAGAGTGATTAACCACCTGGGAACCGGTGTGGCAATCACTCTCACCTGGCGCTGCTCTCCCGCGCCCTCTCCACACCTCTCTCCCGCAGCTGATGCACCACGCCCCCTCCACAGTCCTTAAAAATGGGGACTGTCTCGAGTGTGATAAACTCTGTAAAGACGCAGTACACTATGTATAAGCTGAAGGCTTTGTTGTGTGATGCTGTTGATAATGCTGTAAATGGCATAGATGTTGCAAGATAACTGACAGATGATTAGCATTCAATGGTGCAAACAGTTGCAAATAAATAGATGTAAAATCTATTATTGCTGATGTTTTAAACAGGTTACTTTCAAACTGTCTAATGTGTCAGAAATAAAAATTCTATACACAGACAATGACTGCTCATTATTATGACAACAGCAATGGAGTAAGTTATGCAAATGATATACTATGACCCATAAAAAGGCGGGAGGATATGGAGGCATACAAAAACTTAAACAGGCGGTGATTGAAAATACAGACATTTGCTGCATAGATTCTGATACAGAAAACTGGCTCTTAAAACAAGATGTTTACACTCTTCACAAAACTGCACCTGTGCATTAAATAGGGTTTTAGTAAAGAAAGTAGATTGGCAGTTCCAGGCAGATCTAGTGGATATGTTGTCTTATTCCTTATTAACTTGTATCGACATGTTTTCAAAATGTGCTTGGGTCTTCTGTCTGAAAAACAAAAGCGGTAGATGTGTTACAGCGGCCTTTAAAGATATTCTGGATGAGGGCAGAAAACCTCGGAAATAACAGAAGGACAAAGTAAAGGAATTCTTAAACAAGGAATTTAAAGAATTTGTCAAAAAATATAAAATTATCAGTGGTGGGGGTAACGCGTTACAAAGTAACGTGTTACTGTAATTTCATTACTCTTGTCAGGAACGTAGGAACGTAACGCTTTACAGTTCAAATTTTGGTAACTTCATTACAGTTACTAGACTACAGTAACGCTTGTTACCGCGTTACCTTTTTGTGCAGTGAAATCATCTATATGTTGATTAATAAAACAAAATGATTTGTGTAAACCAGCATGAATTCTCTCTTCCTGGCTCTGGGTTAAATCAGACTACTGGCACATGCGTGCTGCTGGGGAGTTCGCGTAAGATCATGGGAGTAGCGAAGTCATGGATGTGGACGAGTGTACAGGGGCATTCGGCAATTGGAAATATTCCCATTATTTCCAGTTTATTGCACACAAAGGCAAAAACATTTCAGTCAAGTGCAAAATTTGTCCTGGACATAAACTCCTTTCCACTGCAGTGTGGTCGATGAGCAATCTGTCTAAGCACCTAGCAAGACAGCACAGCCATACCAAGCTTGTAGCGAAGCTTGTGAAGCATTTGTTTGTAAGTACAGGGCTAGAAGTTCAAAGTGTTTCAAATACCTTGGACTTTATGTAGGCCTATCATTTTTTCAGAATTTTATTTTTGCATCATTTTTCAAATGATACAGTTATGCCTTGAACCATATTTATACTTTGGACAAGGTCATTGCCTTTAAAATAAAGTTAAATGAAATAATCTTGTTTGTGCACACATTTTTGCATACAGAATTTGTATTAGTGGGAAAAAGTAAAGTAATGAGTAGTGAGTTACTTTTTAAAATTAGGAATGAGTAAAGTAATTCCATTACAGTTCAAAGCAGTAACTGAAGTAAAGTAACCTGTTACTTTTTTTTAGTAACTGAAAACACTGAAAATTATGCAGTTTACCACATCCAATGAGACTAAAGCGTGTACTGTCGAACATTTCAACATGACAATAAAAACTTAGATGTGGAGATATTTAACAGCCAATAATTCCAAACATTATGTTGACGTTCTGCAGGACTCGGTTGACTCATACAATAACGGTTAACATAGTAGTATTAAAATGACCCTGTCTGAGGTAACAAAAGATAAACACATTGTTTTCAACAATCTATACCAAAAAAAGGACAATGATCCGGTTAACTTTAAGTATAAAACAGGTGATACAGTGAGAATTTCAAAATTGAGGTTCTTTTAAAAAAGATTATGAACAGAATTATACAAATACTTTACTATGGTGGAAAGTGTACCATGAAGACCTCCAGTTTACACATTAAAAGATTATGATGGAAAAATAATAGAGGGGACCTTTTATGTACCAGAGCTGCAAAAAAATATTATTGATAAAAATCAGACTTTTAAAGTAGAAAAGGTCTTAGCTAGAAAGAAAAGACGAGAACAGAATGTGATGCTAGTCAAATGGGTTGGAAGGCCAGATAAATTTAACTTGTGGATTTTGGAGAGACAAATTATTCAACTGCCATAACAAGTCTGAAACAAGTAGCATACTGAGGCATTATCAAGACATGGATTGCAAGGGGTTTTTTGTGACATTGCCTAGCAATTCTTATGCATCATATTAACCCGGCAACACAATAGCAAATTTTAGAACTAAGCTACCACAGCCTTTTAAGTGTAATGTGCCTTATGAAGTGGGGCTAATATAAATTCAATATCCTAAAACATGGACAAACTCCCCATGCAAAGATGCAGATTTTGTTGTGTATGACAAAAAGAGGGCTTGTCTAACAGCAACCCCTTGCTTGCTGAAAACTTGCTCAGATGTTGAGCTTTACACCAGGAGAAGTCTTTGAAACCGCAGAGGATACTATATTAACCGATGAAGAAATGCCGGAAGAATTTTATACGGTGCCACACCCCGCGAATGTAGAAGCGGGCATGTACAACATTTTTGTCTATACCAACATTGTTGAATGTCAAACTGTGGGGGACTTTTAAGAATCGTTCATGCTGCTGTAGCAAACAACTGAATAATAAGAAAAGGCCGTACGACAAACCACACTATCATAGGCTCTGTAAAACACTTATCAAATCCAATTTTATTTGTATAGCCCAAAATCACAAAATACATTTGTCTCAAAGGGCTTTACAATCTCTACAGGGAGTGACACCCTCTGTCCTTAGACCCTCGATTTGGGTAAGGAAAAACTTGCCCACCAAACCTTTTAACAGGGAAAAAGGTGGAAGAAACCTCTGGAAGAGACGGAGGAGGGATCCCTCTCCCAGGACGGACAGACGTGCAATGATGTCACATGTACAGAACAAATCAACACACACATATTGTACACTCACAATGAATCAACAGCATCGAGATATCACTCAAGTCGGAAAAACAATAATAAAACTACACCTTTGACCGGTTAAACATCACTTTTAAACAAAGAATGATCATGTATCAACCGTACATTTACTGTGGCTGCACCACATCTGAAAACAGCTGCTAAAAGCATTGTTTCAGATGTCATTACCAATGTTGTGGACCATAGCAATGGACAGCAAAACGGGTCAGGAATATTGATGATGTCACGCTATCCAATAAAAAGGCCTCCTGAGGAAAGGGGGCGTTCCAGAGTTTTTAATAAGAAACGCGACACCAAGGCACAAGTGAGCCGAAGGAAACCTACTAAACGTAGCAACACAAGAACCAAAGATATATTCTAGCAAGAATGGCTTTGTTACATAATATGTCAAAAGAATGTGTAAAATCAGAATTAGATCTGTTTCTACCTTTACCTTTAACGCAAACAAGTATTGAAAAAGGTGTTTATGTGGAAATACTGCCACTCACAGCTATTACAGATTCCGCACCGTTGGAATTTTTTGTTTCAGCGACACGTGTCAACATTACCAAGCTAATGGAGGAAATCTTGCTCAGGGAGATGAAGTGGGATTTATAAATTACCCTGGATGCACAATATTTTCAGTTGACATTTCTTTGGTGGATAGACTCATAACACAATCATCAAACACGTATTATAGAGAGTGTTTTAAATTATGGAAAGGATACTTTGGAAACACAATTTGGATCTGGATTGTTTTGCATGGACCCTGCACGACATATGGAAGATGTAACGGCCGGAGGATCTGTTTTTTCAAGAAAAGCTGTTGATCAACGGCATCAATAATAACGCCATTAGAGAATATCCTCAGCTGTTTTCTGCAACAGGAAAGTATCCTAAAAATCACACAATAGCTATAAACCGTGTTGAGTATTATAGAGGATAATTTCCTTTGTTTTAATTTATATCCTGATGATGAATATGGCGATCATGTATCCCTTATTAAAAATGGTAATGTCAGACTAGAGGTTTGTTTTAGAAATCCCTTACAACGGACAATAAATCTAGTCTGCTACTCTTCATACTCATCAATTCTGGAAATCTCTGCACGCAGACAAGTGCTGACAGATTCCTTTTAATGGTTAAATAGATCCACCCCCGCGAACATGAATACGATAGAACTCACAGAAATTCTTGATAAATTGTTAAAACAAAGCCTCTTTTTAGGGGTGTTTGCCAGCAATCAGCTCCCCATAGAGCCTTTTTCTTGCTGGTTTTTGGGACGTTTTTTGAAATGTCTTCAAACACAGGGTCTATTGATGGGTCTTGAACATCTATACTGAAAGGATCTGCTCTATAAGAGCCCTTTTCATCCAGGATAGATAAAGTGAGAGTGTTCTGTTCCCTTTCCCCTTGTTTCACCATGGTGAGAAATCTCTGCAATGCAGCAGAGTATTTTTTCGCCTTTCTGTAAAGGTCTACAGTTTTCTGATACAAAATATCTTTGATGGTACGATCCAGTTAATTTTCTACAGTCTCTCAAATAGACTCGTGTAGGCAGTCTTTTTAAAAGATTGAGTTGTTGTTGGGGTACAAGATACATCTTCTGAGCATGTTCCATCTTGAGGCAATGAGACTCGTTGTGAAAGGTACAGCAACACTAAGGAGGGGTAAAAAAAATCCTCCAGACTGATTCTGCAGTTTCTTTTTCTTCAATAGACATATGTTCGTATTAGAAATTAGTCTGATCCCTGTCAACTTTTGATACTGTGTGGGATTTAAAGGTACTTTACCTTTTAAAACATTCATGGCTATCTCACACAATGTAAAAATAAGGTCTTCAGAGGTGGATTTAATAATAGCCTTCCTTATGATAAGGATAAGCATGAAGGATTTGTTTTTAATAAGGACAAGTTTTAAATTTTGACCTGTGCAGACATGTTTTTAGGCACGTAGACAACAGGTGTATCTGAGAGCAAATCCGTTCTGGGACGAAGATCATCAGGTGTTCGGGCTTTGTAATTTATCAAAAGATGAGCTTGTAGCGTCCTCAAAACATACCATAAAAAATGTACTCTTCCTCGGAAACATCTGTCTAGCCATAAGCAGAACTAGATGTTTATCTCGAGGGTTTTTAAACAAAACAAGACAATTAGTATTTAAATGTATTGTTCTACTGCTTTTTCTTTGAAAAAACAAATTTTGAACAAGATACAAACAACTTAAAGTTCTACGATGTACATACTTTGTAAATACATTCTGCACCTCTACATTATTACTTGCATCAATTATTAAATCATCAATAATCAACTATTTTTTTTATGAACAGGCAACAAATCATCACACAAAGAAAGCGGTAAACCCTCAACAAAATTTACATCTCTTAATTTTAACAAATCATCATACAAGGGTTGCCAGCATGAATACATACATACAATGTTATCAATTTCTTGAGAAATAAATTTCTCTACATTTTCAAATAACATTTTTACTAACCACGTTTTCCAGCTGTTTGAGGGACCAGAGACAATCAAACAAAAAGGATGTTGAAGCCTGTGATCAAAAACTCCTACATCTCTAGCACCCATCTTTAATAACCATAAGTGAGGTCAGGAAAGACGCACCGTTTGGTGTAAACCACCTGAAACTTTTTATAAACTGATTTGTTTTTCAGTTCAAACGCCTTTTTATTCCTAATGATGGTGTCTGCTTTTGTTATTTGATCTTGTGTAATGCTATCACGACTCGCAAACTCGTGCACAAGATCTACTAAAGTGTCATGAGTGAGGACGGATGTGACTAGTCAGAGTGATTCCCTTGCAATTTAACTGTCTGCGGAATTTAGTCTGACACAAAAACCACAATGTCTGTGTCAGAATAGATATATCTTTCCCCTAACAGATCCATCAAATCATATAACATAAGCCTTGCATAGGCTGTTGTCATGGCCCCGATGAAGATGTTTATGTTTTTCATTTTTGCTGCTTGTGCTACCGCATGACGCCACTGAACAAGTGCTACATGATCAGATGCAAATGAAAACTGTCTGACATCATACTGATCACAGAACATGTAGCGGGCAAATTGTTCAGGATCTGTCACCAACTCACATGTGGCCTGATTTTCACGCATGGAAAAGCGACCCCACAAAGAATTAAGCAACAGTATGTTGATGCTTTGCACAGCTTTGTTGACAGCAATTCTTTCAGGATTTAGCTGGATTCCCTCCCTCCTTGCATAATAATCCTGGATGTATTTTGCTTTTGATTCTTCATCTTTTGCAAAACTTGGATAACCTGATGCCACCTGTTTACGCTGTAGAAATGTTTTAACATAACCTTTGAAGAAAGTGTTGCTCTTCTCAGCAAAATGCCACACTTCATCTATTTTTGACACTACATACCCCTTTTCTACCACCTTCTGCACCTGGAGACTGACCCACGTTCCTAAAAGAGACCTCTCAATATCAGGGTGACTGCATTCACCAGATGGTTTTCAGTCTCTGTGCATGTGCATTTTATGGGCCTGGCCAGTTGGATACAAGGAGGTAAAGTCATAATAGTGCATTTTCTCACCCTCCTCAACTTTGTAATGCAGTCTGTATGCATTGGTACGACCCCCAAACAGAGCTTTTTTGCAGGTCCAGTCTTTCAGGCGCAACATAGTTTCAAGCTCGTTTCCACTCGCATTCCCACATCACACGCACATGTAATTTGTTTGTCTGTCTAAGACTAATCAGTTTTTCCTTAAACTGTCTATAGAGAACACCAAAGGCAATGTTATTTACAACATTCTTATGCCTGAGGGTGTAGCGCTTTGGACAGCCATGCCAGAAACATCCTGCAAACTCATAGGCAGTATGCATACCATCCCTTTCACTAAACCCATCAACATGGCATGGTCCAACTTGTGCTTCTCCATGATTTAGAGCATGCTGAATTTCTATGTTGTTTTTCGATGCTTCAAATTCTAGCCATGGTATGGATGCGTTGGAGGAGGTCTTGTGCTGATTGATGTATGCACCATCATGCGTTAATGCCAAGGTGTCAGGGGGTAGAAATTGTGTCTTAAACACAGCCATGCAACATTAAGCAAGTGTTGTGCACTCAAAGGGGTCCAAACCTGCACACTCAAGGAATGCTTTCAAAATATATGATGCAAGTTCTGCGTAAAACAACATCATTGATTCCGTAGGAATATAGCTCATCCCGGAAATCAAAAACCTCATGACACACCGTGTTATACCACTGTAAAAACTCTGCCTTCTATTTTTCTGACATGTTGTCATACCCGGGACAGGCCCACCTCCACATTTCACACTCACATTGTTCAGTCTGGCCACGTGATCGAGACTTGTACATGCATAGAACGTAACGTAACAAGTTGCTACCTGAAATAAACGCATTTCTTCATTAAAAAAAACAAGAGCTGATCGACCCAGAATGGAAATGGCACCTGGCATTTTTAACAGACATGACAGAAATGCTCAACAGCCTTAACTTGCAGCTACAAGGCCAAAGGACACTAATTTGCGACATTTTTTCCCACATAAAAGCATTTGAGGTGAAACGAGCGCTGCTTTTGGAACAAGCGCAACAGAACAACTTCATCCATCTCCCTGCTACCCAAAGCCTCTCTGCTGAGAACCAGCGGTAACAGCTTAAAAGTGTGTGGAAGCAGTGGAAATGCTGAAGGCGGAGTTCGGTGTGCGATTCCGTAAACTACATGTTAATGCAAAAGATATCCGCCTTTTCCAGAACCCCTTTGTTTTCGACATCGATGAAGCCCAGCCTTCTTATCAGTTTGAGTTGGAGAGTTACAGAACTGTGATGTCAAATCAAATCTTATTTATATAGCCCAAAATACATTTGTCTCAGAGGGCTTTACAATCTGTACAGGGAGTGACACCCTCTGTCCTTAGACCCTCGATTCGAGTGAGAAAAAACTTTACCACCAAAAAACCTTTTAACAGGGAAAAAGGTGGAAGAAACCTCAGGAAGAGCCACAGAGGAGGGATCCCTCTCCCAGAACGGACAGACGTGCAATGATTCCACATGTACAGAACAAATCAACACACACATGTTGTATACACACAATGAATTATAGTGAATTACAATGATAAAATGAGAATGTTTACAATGAATGATGAATTATTACAGTAAGAGTGAAACTTGTGATACGGATACAGATGCACAGCAGCAGCAAATCATTAACTAACTATAATCTGTAATGGGGATATGGTAACAATGATGACGGTGACGACACATGCAGTAGACGCCACGCAGGACCACAGCTGGACGAGAGAGCACAGAAACTCCGGAAAAGAAGTTTAGTTAGTAACATGATGAAACACACATGAAAGCTCTGGTTCCCAATCTACTTTTAGTCACTATAGGAACCACAAGGAACCCAGCATCCTGGGAGCGCAATGTTCTAGTGGGGTGGTAAGGTACTATGAGCTCTTTTAGATATGATGGTGCCTGACCATGAAAAGCTTTGTATGTTAGTAGAAGAATTTTAAATTCTATTCTAGATTTAACGGGTAGCCAGTGCAAGGAAGCCAAAATGGGAGAGATGTGATCTCTGATCTTGGTTCCTGTCAGAACACGTGCAGCAGCGTTCTGAATCAGCTGCAAACTCTTAAGAGACTTGTTAGAGCAGCCTGATAACAAAGAGTTACAATAGTCCAGCCTAGAAGTAACAAATGCATGGACTAGTTTTTCTGCATCCGCTTGAGAAATAATGCATCTGATTTTGGCAATGTTACGCAAGTGGAAGAATGCAGTCCTCAAAAGTTGTTTTATATAGTCATTAAAGGACAAATCCTGATCAAAGACAACTCCAAGATTTTTTACGGTGGAGCCGGAGACCAGGGTGATCCCGTCTAGGGCTAAATCTCTGGAATGATAGTTTCTAAGGTGTTTGGGTCCTATTACATGCATGGAGGATTCATCATTAAAATGAACAAACTGAGATCGGTCTAGGAAATATGACTTGAACCAGCCTAGGGTGGTTCCTTTAATGCCAGTTTGATATTCCAGTCTCTGTAAGAGAATCTGATGGTCAATGGTGTCAAATGCGGCTGAAACAAGCTAGTGTAGGACCCAAATGCAGCACAACAGCAAGGGATACTTAATAATAGTCTTTATTGAGGAACTCACAGCAGGCGATATGGCAGGTGAGAGAGAGGGAATAAGTCCTGAGTTCAATCGGAGAGTCTGTGGCAACGAACTGGAGCAGGGGGACAGACTGCCCGGGGAAACCTCCAAACAGCCAGGGAAACAGGCAGACAGACACCAGAAACACTGAGGCAGAACTCGTGGTAGGGGACGAAAAGCTGAGGTGATTACCGGGGCAGAGACAGACGAGCAGGTCAAAGGCAGGCAGGGTCGGCAACGGGAGATCAGTCCGGAAAACAGTGCTGGAAAGACTTGCATGACGCGAAGAACAATCTGGCAAAGAGTGTCTGGAGGTTGGTGCTTAAATACAGGGTTGATTACTGATGAGGGGCAGGTGTGGAAGGCGGGAGAAACCATGGTGACTGATGAAGAGGCAGGGCTGACAGGTGAGTGGAAAGTTACTGGGTGCAGGTAAGAGGGAAAAGCAGGCAGGGGACCAGAGTGGATTGTGACAGCGGCACTAAGATCTAATAGGACAAGTACATGAGATGTGTCTGATGCCATTAGGAGGTCGTTTGTAACTTTGACTAGTGCGGTCTCTGTGCTATGATTTACTCTAAATCCTGACTGAAACTCCTCGAATAAGATGTTTGTCTGGAGAAAATCACATAGCTGATTGGCTACGGCTTTCTCAAGTACCTTAGAGAGGAATGAAAGGTTTGATATTGGCCTGTAGTTGGCTAAAACCTCTTTATCTAGACTTGGCTTTTTAAGAAGAGGCTTAATTACAGCTATTTTAAAGGACTGTGGTACATATCCTGATAATAAAGACAGATTAATCAAATCCAATATGGAAGGGCTAACGTAATACATCCTTAAGCAGCCTGGTTGTCTCTAATATTTAGAATTTTATCATTAAAGAAGCTCATGAAGTCATTACTAGTTAGGCTTAAAGGAATAGATGACTCAATAGAGCTGTGGTTCTCTGTTAGCCTGGCTACAGTGCTGAAGAGAAACCTGGGGTTGTTCTTATTTTCCTCAATTAATAAAGAATAATAGGCTGTTCTGGCATTACGCAGAGCCTGCCTATAATTTGCAAGATTATCTTGCCAGGCTAGGCGAGATTCTTCCAGTTTAGAGGCAGGCCATTTACGTTCAGATTTACGTGCCTCTTGTTTTAATTTGCAAGTGTGCTGGCTATACCATGGTGCTAACCTCCTCTGTTATATTGTCTTCTTTTTCAGAGGTGCAATAGAGTCAAGAGTTTTCAATGCCATATGAGAGTACAAGGTCAAGAGTGTGGTTCAGACAATGAGTCGGTTTATTTACACTCTGACAGAAGCCAATTGAGTCTAACAAAGAGATAAATGCAGTACTACGACTATCACTATGGTTGTCAACATGAATATTAAAATCACCTACAATAATTACTTTGTCTGTTTTAACGACCAAGCCTGATGCAAATTCTGCAAACTGAGATAAAACATTCAGAATAAGGACCTGGAGCTCGATATAATATAACAAATATTATTGGCTGTAATGTTTTCCATTACCATTGTAATGCTCGTCATGGATTGTCCATAACGAACACCATGTTCAAGCATAAGGGTGTCCACATGTGCACTTGGCACCAGGACGCCCGATCTGATCTGGTCCTGTTGGCTTCATCGGAGCGTGACCTTCAGCTTTCTCTGGAGCGGTTTGCAGCCGAGTGTGAAGCGGCTGGGATGAGAATTAGCACCTCCAAATCCGAGGCCATGGTTCTCAGCCGGAAAAGGGTGGAGTGCAGTCTCCGGGTCAGGGATGAGATCCTGCCTCAAGTGGAGGAGTTCAAGTACCTCGGGGTCTTGTTCACGAGTGAGGGAAGGATGGAACGGGAGATCAACCGGCGGATCGGTGCAGTTCTGCAGTGATGCTGACTCTGCACCGGTCCGTCGTGGTGAAGAAGGAGCTGAGCCGAAAGGCGAAGCTCTCGATTTACCAGTCGATCTACGTTCCTACCCTCACCTATGGTCACGAGCTTTGGGTAGTGACCGAAAGAATGAGATCGCGAATACAAGCGGCCGAAATGAGCTTCCTTCGCAGGGTGGCTGGGCTCTCCCTTAGAGATAGGGTGAGAAGCTCGGCCATCCGCGAGGAGCTCAGAGTAGAACCGCTGCTCCTCCGCATCGAGAGGAACCAGCTGAGGTGGCTCGGGCATCTCGTGAGGATGCCTCCTGGACGTCTCCCGGGTGATATGTTCCGGGCACGTCCCTCCGGGAGGCGGCCCCCGGGAAGACCCAGGACACGCTGGAGGGACTACGTCTTTCGGCTGGCCTGGGAACGCCTTGGGGTCCCCCCGGGAGAGTTGACAGAAGTGGCTGGGGAGAGGGAAGTCTGGGTTCCCTTGCTGAAGCTGCTGCCCCCGCGACCCGAACTCGGATAAGCGGAAGATGACGAAGACGAAGATGTTTTCCAGGTTAGGTGAGTCAGGCTAAGAACGAGACTTTCAAATGAATTATAATTTAGTTTAGGTTTAGGATTTATAAGTAAACTAGAGTCAAATATGTCTCCAACTCCACCACCTCGACCAGTACTTCGAGGAATATGAGTATTACAATGACTGGGGGGAGTGGATTCATTTAAGCTAACATATTCATCCTCCTGCAACCAGTGAGGCAGAATAAATCAATATCATAATCAGATATTAATTCATTTACTAAAACAGCTTTAGAGGACAAGGACCTAATATTCAAGAGTCCACATTTAATTATCTTGTTTTGGACTCTTGGAGATGTTGATTTAATTTTTATTAAGTATCCTGAAAGACGCATTCAAGCCCAGCATTCTCATTGACTTCTATGCCGCCCTCCCAAACGACACGTACAAACAAATAAAATCATAATGAAATCTACTAGGATAAAATCCGTTCTACAACCATACTGGTAGTGAAATGTATTGTGTTGGTAGGTGTTGTATCAGTTCGCTTTCTTAGCCTGCTTGCTTTCTGGTTTTCACAGTGAAGTTGAAGAGAGAAGAAAAGAGAGCTGCAAACAGTGGTGTCTACAAGAAAGTTAATGTTCCATGTTCTTTTTTTCTATGAAAAACTTGAAAAGGGTTATTTGGTTATTATGTGTATATATATATATATATATATATAATATACAAACTGACCCCGGCCCCCCGTCAGAGAAGGGAAAAGTTATTTGGGGACCTCTGGTTTAGAGGCTATCACTAATAGACAAACCAGATCGCTAGCACCCCACCTATTCTGATTGTCTGACCTTGTTATTTTATTTACTATTGTTTAATTAGTCGCGTAAATGTACACACAAATCAAAATACGGTAGGCGATGTGAAATTGTCATGGGTGATGATGAATATCTTAGTGATGATTCATCCTCTTCCCCCAAATGCATGACTCCGGCTGAAATGCTTGATGCTTTGCTGAATGTGGGTATACAAAAAAGAGCTGCCTTAGAATATTCAGAATTAGATAATGATTCACAAACTTCTCTAATAGCTGGTGATACAGTGCATCACAGTGACTCTCCAGCTATAGACTCAGTCCCCCAAATTCCCCAAACTGCAAACAATTTTTTACCGCAAGACAGATGGTTCAGTAATAAATTGGCTGATCGCATAAAAAAGGGCGGTAGGGCAGCACGATTTTAACATTACAGAGAGGAGTAGATTTAACGGTCTTGAAATTAGACAGTGTTTAGACTTGCACAACATCAGAATGTGCGACTTAAGAACCGCATTGTCCACGTTGAGACATAAATTAACAGACGTTGTACTTCTCCACTTCTCCACAAACCTTGCAGAACCCGACGGCATATTAAACATCGTACTGAGAGGTCCATCATTGTCCAGCGATGTGTGCGCAGTATTAAAGGCCTCTAATAACTACAATGCAGAAACATTTCTTAACGAAATTGAGCAAGTTATGCAGAGCAATGATTACTCTCAGGCGATAGTCTTGAATTTGTAGTCACGGCGGTTTTAAACAAACGGGGTGGTGTTTTTGGTGTTTGTAACAATCACTGGAAAGGCACATGTTACAAAAGTATTTACACTTGCAGAAAACATGGCTTGTGTAACCCTTGTAACAAAACTCACACACATAAGGGCTTCCGAAAAAGCCTGTCTTGTTTTGCATCATAAAGTAATGCTCCTCGTACAGATAGAGCCATGCTGTGTTAGACTGGGGCTGGCCGTTTTTTGCAGGATTTTTAGCTGAAGATTTCTTCTGTTTCTTGGCTGGAGACTTTTTTGCAGATGCAGATGTCCTCAAGTCCTTGTTTTTTGTTTCATCAAACAAATGTTTCTCCTCTACAACAAAATAAGAAACATTATTTAATTGGGAAATAAAAACATTACACATACCACAAGAATGTCTAGGGTCTGGTGTGGTTAGCTTGGACCTGACCTGAAGAAATAGCTGCTTATATAAACCCCTCCTGACACACACACACACACACACACAATATTATACATAGAATAACATTTTTCCACTTTTATCTCTACATAAGAGAAACATTAAATAAAATAATAATAACAACATACTTTTTAAAAACAGAGTAATTTCTTGAGGATACAATCTACACCAGATATTGTATTTTTTGGACTATAAGGCACATCTAAAAACATACATTTTTCTAAAAAATCAACAGTGCGCCTTATAATCCAGTGCGCCTTATGTATGACCTTTGGTTGTGTTTACTAACCTCGAACCGATTTCATGTAGTACACATTACAGCTAATAACGTATCACACTGCGCGTCAGGAGCCTCGCAGAGGCCTGAATTATCACTGAACAGCCCGGTGACAGCAACGAGACTGACTCAAATAATGACGAGAGGGATCCGGGCTGCTGGATCCTAAAATCACCCAACTGTTAAACTCTGAACAACGGTTTTGTATTTTTGTGTTAAAACTAGGGGTGTGACGAGATCTCGCGAAACGAAAATTTGCGAGATTTCTCGTCGGGTTGGAAATCGGTCTTGCGAGATTTGTTGCCCAACAAGCAGCCGGAAAACACATGCATAACTATTTGCGACGCCCCCGCCACTTTTAAATTGTGATCCAACAAGCAGCCGAATGACGTCGGAAAACAATGACGTCGGAAAACAAAAAAAACAAAGTTAAATAAAAGTCTGTTGTCCAGGCATTCATATTTGTAATTTAGTTTTCTTAAAATCTTGTCTCGTCTCGATCTCGTGAACCCAATCTCATGTCTCGTCCCGTCCCGTGAACTGAGTGTCACGTCACACCCCTAGTTAAAACTGTACAATGTTGAAAGGGACCTGGACATGTTTGATGCCGAAATCACCCACTTAAACTTGTATTTTTGTGTTAACCTACAACTGAGAGTTATTGTAAATTAGTTGAATAAAGTTCGACTTATCCGACACACGTTTTGTTTTTACTTATTGCGCCTTATAATCAGATGCGCCTTATGTGTGGACAATGACAGCAATTGACATGTTAGTTGATACTGCGCCTTATAATCTGGTGCGCCTTATAGCCCAAAAAATACGGTAATATTGTCTTTAACACAGAGAGATGATACACTTTAATAAAGGTGGCATGTACACACACACACACACACACCACACTTTCCCACCCCTCCCCTCACCTAACACTTCCAGGCACCCAGACCATCAAGTCCAGCTAAAGTCACAGGCCACTTATCCACATTTCCATATTATTACAAGTCATAAAGTCCAACTAAAAACACAGGCCACTCATGCACATTTTAAGTGAGGATTATGGTGTCAGACTCTGCTGTGTTTTTTAAGACTCCCTTACTTGTGTCAGGTATAGTTTAGGCTATTACAAGCTGTGGAGTCCAGCTAAAGTCACAGACCGCATGCCCGTGCACAGTAAAACATGTGTCCCCTATATACTACTGGCACGTAAATCTGAACGTAAATGGTGTGCCACTGAACTGGAAGAATGTCGCCCAGCCTGGCAAGATAATCTTACAACCTACAGGAAGGCTCTGCGTAATGCTAGAACAGCCTATTATTCTTTATTAATAGTGAAAAATAAGAACAATCCCAGGTTTCTCTTCAGCACTGTAGCCAGGCTAACAGAGAACCACAGCTCTATTGAGTCATCTATACCTTGTAGCGGGTCAACTACAAAGAATGCCGGGGTGCCAGTCAGAATCAAGTCTGACAAAATAAATAAATAAAACAGAACAAAAATAATGCAATCAACCCACACAAATATCAGAAATAGGCAGCTTAGCACAAAAAAATAAGCAATCCACACACATGCAAGGTGATTTTCAGAATGTGAATATTTTGTCACTGCCTGAGTAACAAAACAAACAATTTCAGGAGTGCAGTTCAGTCCTGGGTTGGGAACTGTATCTTCCAGGGTTTCCCAACACCCACAGGTCAGTTTAGAAATGCGCCAAAACAAAAAAATCTGCTCCGGGTTTTAACGCGGACACCCACACAAAATAAGGAAATAATTCAAAATAACCCAGCGTCTCTCGTCGCGGTACAAAAAACAATAGGGAAAAACAACAAAAACAAATGTACAACGGGTACTTACTGTACCGAAGTTTAAAGAAAAGCGGTCAGTCTGTCAGTCGGTCGGTCTTCTCCCCCGACACCGGCACCTCCTCACGCTTGACAGCTGATCCGAGTCCAAGAAATAAACAATCCACTTCACGGGACGACGGGACTCCAGCCACGCATCTATCAAATGTGGACTTAACACACACTTTAACGATACTATTCACAGTTCTGTTCGCGACCCTCGGGACTCTCCTCTCTCTACCTCCCCTCACCGGTCTTTTTCACCTATCTTAAATCTCTTCCTGGAGGACGGATTGAAACTGCGCGGGATGCGGTGGTTTTCGTCCATTGGAGTAGGCGCTGACTGTGGATGACGGAGGACGCCCATGGATGGAGGTGTGTTTAAAGGTGTGGAGTGATGTGTTTCAGACTGCAGCGCTACATCCTTTAGGTCTAACTAGTAATGACTTCATGAGCGTCTTTAATGATAAAATTCTAAATATCAGAGACAATATTCATCACCTTTTGCCCTCAACAGGCACTCATCTGAATTCTGATACAGCAAGTTTGGAAATAGCTGTAAAACCTGATATATATTTAGACTGTTTTTCTCCCATCGACCTTCAACAAATAACTTCAATAATTTCTTCATCTAAGCCATCAACCTGTCTCTTAGACCCCATCCCAACCAGGCTGCTTAAGGATGTATTACCTTTAGTTAGCCCTTCCATATTGGATATGATTAATCAGTCTTTATTATCAGGATATGTACCACAGTCCTTTAAAACAGCTGTAATTAAGCCTCTTCTTAAAAAGCCGACTCTAGATCAAGAGGTTTTAGCCAACTACAGGCCGATATCAAACCTTTCATTCCTCTCTAAGGTACTTGAGAAAGCCGTAGCTAATCAGCTGTGTGATTTTCTCCATACAAAAAGTTTTTTTGAGGAGTTTCAGTCTGGATTTGGAGTGAATCATAGCACAGGGACCGCACTAGTCAAAGTCACAAACGACCTCCTAATGGCATTGGACAAAGGACTCATCTCTGTACTTGTCCTATTAGATCTTAGTGCCGCATTTGACACCATTGACCATCAGATTCTTTTACAGAGACTGGAATATCAAATTGGCATCAAAGGAACTGCCCTAGGCTGGTTTAAGTCATATTTCTGAGACCGATCTCAGTTTGTTCATGTTAATGATGAATCCTCTATGCCAGGGGTGCCCAATATGTCGATCGCGAGCTACCGGTCGATCGCCAGACATGATCCAGTCGATCGCAGAGCCGTCCACCACGCTCGCGCGCACACCGCCGCAGCCGACAGTATGTTGGGCCGTCCGTGCGCGCACCCGTAGATCGCTTTGACTTGGTCATTTGAAAAGTAGCTCACGAGGCGTGTAAGTGTGGGCACCCCTGCTCTATGCAAACCAAAGTTTCTCATGGAGTCCCACAAGGTTCTGTACTAGGACCACTTCTGTTCAGTTTATATATGCTTCCTCTAGGGAACATTATTAGGAATCTGTCACAACATAGTAAGATGTTGTGACTTTGAAGCAAGCACGGAAAGCTGTCATCATGGGGTGGTGTTTGGTGTCAATCAAATGGGTCACGTGCAGGTTAACAAGTTATCCAGTCAGATTTAGGAAGGAATGTGATGGAAACTACCACAGAGAAAAGGACATGCAGCTACAAAAACTACTCAGGTCGAGGTTAGAGCAAGTGCAAGGTGATTTTTGTGAAATTTAAGCTACAACTTAGGGCCAGAACTGAAATGTTCATTTAGACATATCAACATTTTGACTACCTTTCAGCATTGGTAACATTGACCCATTCAAACTCTTTGTCCCACATTTGGTTTGTTCGGATCTGGTCACCTTAAAAGCAAAAGAAAGCTTTCTTTACGTAATGTTGATTATTTAAAAGCTAGCTTACCTAAGAGATATTTTCCAAATCCACACCAGCTTTTTGCACCTGTTTAGTATTTCATTGGCTCTGTAGGAGGAATATTTTTGGGGGGGAAATTAAAAAAAAAAAAATCCAAAAAAAATTGTTTTCTCTTTTTTCCCATCTCTTTGCGCTGTCAAACGAATTCGACCGCTACTTCCCAGCCACCCGAGATCCGCGCGATAAGAATGAATGGGTCCGCAATCCATTTGGAACAATTCCCGACCACCTGTCCGTTCAGGAGGAAGCGCAGCTGATCGAGCTGGCAAATGACGGCGGTCTTAAGACTACATTTGACCAAACAATCTCTCTGCCTGCGTTCTGGGTAAACGCCAAAAGTGAATATCCAGAAATAGCTGTAAAAGCCCTCAAAACATTGCTGCCCTTCCCAACAACTTATCTGTGTGAGGCCGGATTTTCCGCAATGACAGTGACAAAAACAAAATTGAGAAACCGATTGGATATTTCAAATACATTACGAGTGTCACTGTCCAACATCACCCCCAGATGGGACATTCTAGCTGCAGAAAAACAAGCACAGGGCTCACATTAAAATGTAATCGACTTATTATGCCATTATAAAATTAGACCTTTCATTTGTTTCAGCACCTATTCCTATTGTGTTGTGCATGTTGTTTTCATGTTCCTGGTTCAGTTTTATCGTGTTCAAGTTTATGTTCCTGTTTCAGTTTTACTTGCTGTTCATAGCTGAAATTCGTTACTTTTAACGCATGCACAACACCAGATATGGAACCAAAACGATCACCAAAATTGTCCTCCAATTCAGATAATTAATTATTCTAATTTGTAAAAATGTCAGCTAAATGTAATGTAAAAAAACTGATGCATTCTGAATGCATTCTCCCAATGTCTGCTCAATGCAGTCTCCCCCCCCCCCAACACACACACACACACATCGGGTCGCGGCAAAGCAATGATGAGCCTAACCGGTCCCTAGTGCTGAAAAGGTTGGGGACCCCTGTGTTAAGATATCATCAGCGGGTCAGTAGATGCTGCTGTATTATGAGCAGATATGAGCTGAGGAGACCTGCTTGTTTGTTCAATCTGTGGCTCCACCGCTTCAAATCAAATCTCATGTAATTAACTTTGTTTATGTGTTGAAGTGTAGGACGTTCTCAGTGTGTGTGTGTGTGCGTGTGTGTGCGCGTGCGTGCGTTATGGAGGAATACCGGTGATGCTGGTTTGAATGGCTGTGCACATGTTTACCGTCATACCTGTGCTTATGTCAGAATTAGGTCATACAGGATGGAGAGTAGTGATGAGAAATTTCCATGTTTACAACTTACAAGAGTCAATGTTTCCTGACGATGCAAGACAGTTTGATTGCAGTGTTTGTTATGCAAGCATTCAAATATACTGTGCATTGTCATTATAACCCTGTAGCCATTAACATAGCGTTTCATTCCCTTGAAACTGGGGCTGGCATGTTTCTCTGTATTATATAAGTCCATGTTACTCCAATAATGTCTGTGTTTGCTAACAACGAGTATTTTACAATCAGTTACAATCAGCTAAGGACTGAAATGTGTGACCTTTAAGTCTTCCAATCTGAAGAGCATTTTCAAAAACCTTCCATTATTGTGGATTGAATTTCAATTTTAAATGTATCCACATTAGTGTGGATGTAGCCTCAGACACGTAATGATATGAGGGAGGAAATCAGACAATGAAAAGCTAAAATGTCCCTGGAGATGGACGCAGAGAACGGGAGACAGTTTCCACTTATTCCCCTTGGTCTGACCTTTTCTTCACCCTCCCCCTCATCTGCCTCACAGTGCTGCACACACACATTTTTAGTGTCCACACAGCTCTGACATGTAGACATGTATAGCCCACAGCACGCTGGGTAAATACACGGCAGATACACAATAAAAACTGAGCATAAGGATGCACACATGCCTGCATACACTTACATACAGATTTATGAGCAATAGTTTGAGTATGTTTGGATGGTGTTTTTGGGTTGAGCATGTGAGACCTGGAGTACATTGGTACAAATCACAAGAATTTTATCAAAAACCTACAAGAGTTGTTGACACATTAGGCCAGATCAAATCAAATCAAATCAAATTTTATTTATATAGCCCAAAATCACAAAATACATTTGTCTCAGAGGGCTTTACAATCTGTACAGGGAGTGACACCCTCTGTCCTTAGACCCTCGATTCGAGTGAGGAAAAACTTGCCCACCAAAAAACCTTTTAACAGGGAAAAAGGTGGAAGAAACCTCAGGAAGAGCCACAGAGGAGGGATCCCTCTCCCAGGACGGACAGACGTGCAATGATGTCACATGTACAGAACAAATCAACACACACATATTGTACACTCACAATGAATTATAATGAATTACAATGGATGATGAATTATTACAGTAGCAGTGAAACTAGTGGTAAAGATACAGATGCACAGTAGCAAATCATTAACTAACTATAAACTGTAATGGGGATATGGCAACAATGATGACGGCGACAACACATGCAGAAGACGCCACGCAGGAACACAGCAGCAGACACAGTCCACAAGAACCTGCTGGACGAGAGCACAGAAACTCCGGGGAAGAAGTTTAATTAGTAACATGATAGATAGATAGATAGATAGATAGATAGATAGATAGATAGATAGATAGATAGATAGATAGATAGATAGATAGATAAGGAGAGAGAGAGAATGAGAGAGAGAGAAGAAGAGAGTGTGTGAGTCCCCCAGCAGTCTAGTTCTATGGCAGCATAACTAAGGAATGACCTGAGCCAGCCCTAATTATAAGCTTTATCAAACAGGAAAGTCTTAAGTCTACTCTTAAAGGTGTTGATCGTGTCTGCCTCCCGAACACAGAGTGGTAGTTTATTACACAGAAGAGGAGCTTGATAGCTGAAAGCTCTGGCTCACAATCTACTTTTAGACACTATAGGAACCACAAGGAACCCACCATCCTGGGAGCGCAATGTTCTAGTGGGGTGGTAAGGTACTATGAGCTCTTTTAAATATGATGGTGCCTGACCATGAAGAGCTTTGTAAGTTAGTAGAAGAATTTTAAATTCTATTTTAAATTCAGATCTACTTGGCAACTTGGTAACTTACCGTGAAGTAGCGTTAAACAACCGGAAATTGTTCTAAAATGAAAAAAAAGAAGATAAAAAAGTGTCATCATCAATCAAGCAAAAACATCAAATCACTTTTTTTTCATATTTGAGGATTTGCTGCTTTTTCTCTGTTTAATATCATTGTAAATATGTTTAGTTTATGGATAGTTAGTTCCACAGGAAAACTGAATTGAATTGACCTTGTGCTATAGGAAATTGTGATAGCTATTTTACAGACGAAATGAATTTTACTCTCATGCCACAGGAAATATCAAATGTCTAAAATGCAGATTGACCTGAAAGAATTCATGCTGCTCAGAGGATGAATCCTTTAGACCAGTGGTCCCCAACCACCAGGTCGTGGACCAGGAAATAATTAATTATTTCCGTTTTATGTATTTTCTGAGTCTGGTCGATCTTTTATTTTGAAAAACCTTAGCGAGTCTTAGCGGGCACACAAACGTGCAGAAGCTAAAAGAAAAACAGCTCTATGTGAAATATTAAGGTTTCTTGACATTGACTCCATATTATGAAATGTTTGAAATTTACTTTATAAATGTATTTGAATCTTATTATGAAAGGATATTTAAACGGTACGATAGCGGCCAGTCTTGAGTCAGAGCCCTCAAAAGCCTTGTTTACATGATTTAGAAAAGAGTTCAGTGCTGTCTTCCAGCATTATCGTGTTTTACAGCGATTCAGAGTGGAACCACAATGTTTTACTGTCTGGCAGTGATGCTTCTCTAGTCAACTGTAATCCTGTAATGTGGTTACACGAGGCACTGAGGAGACAGAGCTTTTTGTGTCCAGTGCCTTGCTCAGGGGCACTGATCATTTTCCCACACCCACTGTCCCACAGACAATTGGGACATTGTCTTCTTACTGCATCTTGTATTCTTTCTCCACACATCACCTCCACTTTCAGGCCTTGATATCAAATAAAGATGAAGGTGTCGCACTAATCGACATCGTTGCCAATGAATCATTTAGCAGGTTTAGTCTAACATCCCAGATTCCAGGTCAGTGCATCTCTCCACACATCCCGCTGCCAGCAGGGTTTAGCCTGGTTCGGCCTGCCTGCTGCAGACTGGCATCACTCTGTCTCTGCCGCTGCTGTTGCCAACCAGCAGACACCAAATGTTTTTCTTACCCCTGCCGTCCCTTGGGTACAGAGCTCTGATGTGTGCAAGCATTTCGCCTTGGAGCAGAGAAATGCTGAGGGGGTTGAATGTTGTAGAGATGGGCAAGTATTTACCCCTCCTGTTGGGTGGGCAGGAATATTATTATTATTGTTGTTGTTTACAGTTATTTGGTTTCATACACTGGTAATGGTAATATTTTTTTTAACAGATGACTTTACTGTATGTGATTTTATCATGCTCATTTGATATTAGATATTAGTCGGATTTATAAAAAACTTCAGCTGTTTACTATGTTGCACCTGGATTATTCTTAAAATAGAAAATGACCTAAATAACCAAAAAAGAAACAAGTCAAATCTTTTGATATATTGCGTGTTGTGACTTTAAATGGAGTCCATGTAAATTCTGCTGAGTGCTGGATTTCCTGAGGCAGAACAGTTGGTGGTAAAGGATTACACAAAGTAAAAAGAGAATTACATTTCTAATTCCTGCATTCTCACAGAAGTTTTTGGCTTGCTTGTTAATTTCGTATCTGCATACGTTTGACAGATTTTCATGTACAGTATACAGCATGTGCTGGGTTGTTGCAAAGCACATTCACAAGTCTGCAAAATGGGATTCAAATACAACATGTGCACACCCTAATGCTATCAAATCATAAAATGATGTTTTTATTGAACTCCATACCTGTCTTTCACCTGTCCTTTATTGGATCGCAGCATTAAAGAGTTTTAAGTTTGTGTCTGTGTGAGAGGGGAAAAAAGGATTTGGAAGTATAAATGCCAGGTGTGTGTGTGTGTGTTATTATTTTCTGTTATGGATTATTTTGTATATTTGAGCCCTTGTGTGCATGATTCTGTATGAGTCTCAGTGTGTGCGTGATGCAGTGTAGTCAGTAAAAGTAGGTCAGGAGAGAAGGTCTCCCTAGAAGACGATGTGAACTTGTCACCTTGAATCTTGTTAGAGACTGCTGAGGGAGGAGAGAGGGAGAGACATGAGAGGGAGAGGAGGAGGAGAGGGGAGAAAGAGAGGAGGAGGTGCAGAGTGTGGAGAAACAAATCGGAATGGGATACCATCATAAACAATGTTTTATTTTACAGTAAGCAAAGCTATTGTAGGACATCTATACTGTTATTTTCTGCCTATATATCTATATACTGTTATGGTGTAAGATGTCTATGTTAAACATGGTTAAAGTTCCCAAACTTAAGGGTAGAAATGCTCAAAAGTCAGGGCTTCAACCTGCTCTGAACGCTTCACTTTTTTCTACCTAGTCAATCCTACTACTATGTGTGTTTCATGGTTTATTGACGTAGCTACCATGAGGGACAGTTTCTGAGAGCTGATCAATCAGAAAATATTCCACTGGAGTCCTAGATTAAAAGTACAGACCTGGAAATGTGCATGTGTCCCCTTTCATGAAGAAAAAATATTCATATTAGCCACATAAGCGCTTTTGTCTTTCATATTGCTTTATATTTTACTTGATACACAAAACTTACAATTTGTTTACTTGAGGGAGGCCTTATAAAAGTGCTAAATATATTAACAATATAAACATGTTTAGCTTTTAGCCATTTTTAGCTAATAGTTTGGTTCTCCAGCACATACATGAACATGTATACGTCACATATAAAAAAAAAACAACAATTATATATATATATATATATATATATATATACGTATATTTAAACATTTACACAGATATGATGCGAAATGAGACATTTACACAGAAAGATCTCTCCACGCAGCAGTCCAGTCTTTCGAAATCCGTTGGTGATCGTGGATTCATTCACACTGCTCTATGCTGTTAGAATCCACTGGCAGACCTCGGAAAATGATGCTCTTTGCATGTGTTTTTCTGAATGATTTCTCGCCGCTGGTCATCCAAGACTCCCACTCACCTCGGAGCACTTTAAATGCACAATTCACACTTTTGTCGAGTGGCTGCAAAAAATACAAAAAGCTGGAATTGAGTTTGTTCTCTTGATGGCTGCTTTCACAGGATCTGTTATAGGGGCCCTCATACTGTCCAAAATAAGCAATGTTTTTTTCCGGTGACAAAATCGTCCCAGGCGCTTACTGTAGCATTCAGTCCTTAGGCTTCATCTACCCTTTTTTTGTTAACTTTACCAACTATGTCTTTCAGGCACGGTCATCCACTTAAAAATCACGATTGGTGGAAGCTTTTGTCCAGATGCACATGTGAAATGCGTTCTCTCATAGCGAGTTGTTTTCACCATAATGGAAGATGCACCTGTCCAACAGTTCTCGTTAGAGGCATGTCAAACGTCAAAGGTACTTCATCTATGTTTATGATGTCCTCTGGTCCGACGCAATTCTCGGCTATTTTTATTTCAAAGAATTTGTGCAAGTTTGCAACTTTTTCCTCGCAGTCTGAGGATCTTTTTCGTCTCAAATCTAAAACACCATGACGGTCCACCTTTAAAATCTTCAATATACATTTCGCTGGCGATTGTTTTAGCTTTCAGTCAGATCTGCATGGTGGATACACCTCGACCATCTGCTCTCTGTCTGTTCACCCAGTCCTCAAGAACATTTTCGAGTTGAGGCCTCTGAAAGCCTTTATCTTTTGGCATTGAATCAGTTCCTTACGCTGTCGTCTCCAACGTCTCACCATTGATTCATTAAGGCCAAGCTTACGTGCAGCAGCTCTATTTCCCTCCTGAATAGACAGAAAAGCTACATCATATGCTTTTCTTAATATAGTTTCCATGATAAGAGTGTGAAAAATATTTTGCTGTTGTGCGTGTCGTGCTGGGTTTAGTGTTGAGTGTGCCAAAAACTAGTGTCTTTCTTTACATTGACCTCTTGTGTCTGTCTCGTTTTTGCACCTCCTGCGCCTCCTTATGGCTGTTACAAGCAAAATATATAATTTTTAGTTGCAACCCGCAGGGTTCAAAGCTTGGGAAAAAAGTAGTGGCTTATAGTAATGTTACATAAATCAAATTTTAGTCAATAAAAAGACATCTAGACATATATAAGATTGCCTATTTTTGTTTTATTATTTGTATTTTATTTATACTATTATAAGTTAAATTGTATATAACGTATACAGTAACCTTCCTACAAACCTTAAAAAACATCCAGCAGTAAACTTGATAATGATATCCAGGAAAGATGAGGGAAGTAACGATGCAACTAGATGCTGTTATTTGTTTATCTTATCTTTATTTGATGTAAAAGATGTGATGTGAAGAGTGAACAGGTGAGGTTTTGACCCAAAAGCAGCACCAACTAGACCAGATTAATAGGTAATGACTTTTATTCTCAGATGAGACCGGGAAATAAGCTCAATACAGTTCAAAAAAATGGCAGTTCAAAAAATGGCAGTCTATGAGGGGCCATGGGAAAATCCAGACGATGGTCAAAAACAGAAAGACAGAAGTCTTTACCAGGGCAGGGACAAGGCGGGTAGGTCAGGGGCAGGCAGGTAGTGATGGCAGCGCGACACTGAAGCTTCGATACGTGCTTCGAACCCTGGACTACAATTCCATAGAAGCACTGCTTCGAAGCTTGCTTTGGTGCGAAAAAAAACACGTAACATGTGACGTCCGAAGCAGAAACTGCTTCGTTGCCGGAATGAATCACCTGACTGGTTCGCGGTCCAATCAGGTGAATGAATGGCACTGCCTCGTCTCGATTCTGACAGGTGACAGGTTGAGACAGTTTTGAAGTTGAGCGCCTTCAACACTTTATAACCGCTCTAAACAATGCACTATTTGTGGGTTGTTGTAATAGAAGTGTTGTTGTTGTGCCAAGCATGGAGCTGCTATGAACCAGGGGAACACAAATCAAGGTAGGTTATAACACAATATGATATGACTGAATTTCATGACTCATAGGACTGCTGCATTAAAATGCAATTTGTCATACATTCTTATTTTCTTTTATTAATTTTCTTTTTATTTCTTTTATTCATTTATTTGTCTTAGTGGACCGGAAGCAAGAGCTAGATGAGGCTCTTGTGAACATGGTGGTGAAAGACTCACAGCCTTTTTCCATCGTGGATGACTGTGGATTCAAGGAGTTTGTGGCATTGCTGGATCCAACATATACTCTTCCATCCAGACAGGGTCTAAAGAACATGGCGAAACAATTTTTATGTACACCCGCCTCATCAGTTCCTTGTGAGCGAGTTTTTTCAAAATGTGAAGAAATTGTCAGCAAAAAAAGAAACCGACTCAGTCCAAAAACTGTTGAAAAAATAATGTATCTCAATAAAAAACCTTTGACTGCCCCCCATCCTACGTAATCACCCTCTGTTACACAAGCACACCTATGTCATAGGTTTACCACCTAAACCTATGTTATATTTTCCCATCACTTTCCTCAATAACACAATTCACACATTCATGATCTCATTAATCTTTATTTGTGAATAGAACATAATAACCAGTGTGTGTGTGTAATTTAAAAACTTCCCAGCCACCAACTAGCCTAATTTGACTGCAGCCTGGCACTTTGCCAGGAGAGGTCACCATAACTGAAGCTTCGAGAAATGAACCCATTTTCGAAACAATTGGCTCAAGTGGTTTGGTGCTTCGTAAAAGCTTCATTTACCCATCACTACAGGCAGGGTCGGAACCAGGAGATTAGACAAAGGGAAAGTCTTGCATGAGCACAAAGAACAATCTGGCAGTGACTGTGAAAGAGAGTGGAGCTTTTAACCAGTCTTGATTGCTGAAGAGCTCCAGCTGAGTGAACAGGTGAATAAAGTGATGAGGCGGGTGTGGCTGAGTGGAAAACTACTGAAGGCAGGTAAGTATGGAGGATAAATCATGACTGAACTAATCCCTCAGTGTGTTTATGTCTGAGAGCTGATGATCTGTTCTAACTTTTGAGTTAGGGGATGTTGTGTAAATAGCATGGTACAAGTGTCACTGGTGATTCCAGCTGACTGGAATTTGCATTTAGGTATAAACATGGTAAACTCATTAACATTGAGATCATTGAATAATGGGCAAATGATGTACAGGAGAGTTCAAATGCTATGGCTGTCCTCAATAGATCAATGAGGGTAAAAGCACCAAAACTTTTAAGATTCTATGTGATTCAGCTGGTGACCAACAGAGACATGGCCCCACATATAAACCTGGCCAGTACTCATCTTATGTATTTATTACATAGTTACATTAGTTGTGAAAATGTTATTGCTTCAATAGCAAATTAATGGTTACTAAGAATGTCATTTTAGCAATTAAAGTGGCTGTATACCCCTTACAGATGTGCTTGTCACACAATGGAAATGCCCATTAAACCTTCTCCCACCACACCTTTCCAGCAGTGGATAGAGTCAGCTCTGCACAGCCATTTCTGTAACGCTGTTATAACCCCATCACCCTCCCCTTCTCTCCACCTTTGATTAAAGCCACTCAGAATAACTAAGTGACTTTTAAGCATAAATCTCTTTAAACTCAGACAGCTGGTCTAATTACTAGCCTTGTTACCAGTAAACTTATTGTATTTGATACATTTGTTAATTTAGTAATCTAAATTACAAAACAGCTATTAAAACAGTATTTAAAGATAATGTAATAGATCTGACAAAATGATGAATGTAATGAAGAATGTATCTGAAATCACTCCACATTTACTATACAGTACAGTGCACTATATTTACCCTCACCATGTTTCACCTTCTGCTAACAATCACAGCATGTAATGTCAGGCCCAGAACAAAGCGGCAGACTCAGACACGGAATAGGCAGGTTTGGTAGAAACTTTTATTGTTACTGAGCTGCTGATACATAGTCTACAGAAATAACAACAAAAATGGCTACACTGACCAGAACTCTAACTAAAACTCTGCAACTCTCTCTGAAAATCACAAACACTAAACTAGAAAGAATCACGCTTTACCAAAATGGGAAGGAATAAACTAGTAAAATTTATCAAACAAAAACACTCACTTGAAAATGAGGAGGAAACAGAACTATCTATATCTATGACCTAATCTCCTAAACTGTCTAGAAACAAAAACGATCCCGTAGGACAAAAACAGGCTAGAAAAATACTTTGTACAGGTAAACTTATGGCTATGAAACTTACGAGGCAAAAAACATGGAACAGGCTTGGCGTCAATGGAAAGGCTTGGGCACGATGACAGAAAGTACCAAGACACTTTGGCACGGGGAAACACAGACTATATATACACACATGAGGTAAATGGGGAACAGGTGGAAACAATCAGGGCAGGGAAGACAATCACACCGGTGACACATGAGGAAGGGCAAGTGACCTGAAACGAGAGGAGAGTTATCTTTCAAAATAAAACAGGAAATGACAAGACATAACAAAAACCCAGCTTGACCTCACTGCGCGCAGTGTGACAAATGTCCTGCATGTTATATGTGAAAATCACTGTTGTCCACATTCCCTGCACTACACAATACAGATGTATCTTTTCTTTTCTTACTCAAACATGGGATGGATGTCCTGAGAGTGGTGCAAAAACTAATCAACAAAGTAAATATTTAAACTTTTTAATTATTTCTTCATATACATGTATCACCAAAATGAATGCCCACCAACTGACATTTAGTGAGGTTGTTCAAGAGGCGCAGTAATATCCATTATTTACAGGTTTGGTGGATGAGTCCCTTAGTTCTCCCATCTATATGTCAGTATGTCTTTGAGTAAGTCATTGAACACTAATTGCTCCTGATTGTTTGGCACTTTGACTGACACCTATTGATGAGCCATCAATGTCAATGTTTGGTTATGAAAAAACTTTGTAAAAGACTTTGGTATAAAAATGTTTTTTATATATATATATATATATTCACCACACAGCTGTTTTTAATTCAAATCTGGAAGCAAAATAAAATGTACTATTTGCCACTCAGTCACTGATTGATTTGTATGCACTGATATTAAGTCCAGTTGGTCACCATATTGTCAATCAATTCAAACAAGACAAGACACAACTACTATTCATTGTTACCATGGTGATTAGTTACATTTAGACCATGCTGCTAAGATGTGCATCGTCACAATAGTAAAATCTCTTTCTTAAGGAGGTGTTTTTCTCTTTATTGAGGTTGGAAATGTGGAGCCATGATTGAGGCTCTGCACTAAATTCTGGCTTCAAGAGGCTAATGAAGAGAGCACTAAACCCCTTCAACCTGCTGAGCCAAGAATCATGATCATGTCACATTTAATGAACAGAGCAAGGGAGAGAGAAAGACACAGAAAGAGAAGGAGGGGTGATGGAAACAGAAGGAAGGAGAGGTGTGTGTTGTGAGAGAGTCTCATTTAGAGTTTGGCTCAGTCTGTCACAACACATCACAACTACAAAAGCACTTCAAACCTGACCCGCATGTCTCTGGATGGTGGGAAATATCAGAGCGTCTGACAAACAGTGTCTTATTTGGTTATGGAGCCTTATTGTTAGTTCATTTATTGTATTCTGTGTTTTTTACACATTATGGACAATACAGTAATACCAACTAAATAATATCATTATGACACATTGTTTGTTTTTTATTGTGTCATTATAAAAGTGGCCTGAAATTTAGATGAACTGATTTGAATTAAAGCTAATTATTTATTCTTCCACAGTTCAACTAAATACAAATACGCCTAACAGCTTTTCTGGGGACAGTTTGCAAAACAAAATCATAAAAAGACAACATATTAATAATCAAATAACAAAAACATAATACTACTAACAAAATAACCAACACCAACATATGATGGATGAAACTATATTTCAATTAAAACAGACAGACCCAGAGCTGCTGGTTACATAAAAGTAAAGGTCGGCTCAGGCAAAAGATGTCACTGCTCATTGATCCTCAGTTCTGAGCCGTGATGACATCCTGTAATGAAACTGTCTGATCCCTGCTCCTCCTTCAGTATTCCAATTTCGCTTTACTGATGTTTCAAATTGCTTATACAAGAGAAGTGTAATGCGCATAATCAAAGCTGTATAGCATGTTTTAGGGGAAAATAAAAACACATGGTAAAGAATGCAATATGCCTAAAATCTATAAAAAATGTTAAATACAAATAGCTTTTACAGCCACTTATTTCTTATGCATGAAGGTTCTTAGCAGCCAGAAGTGGTAAACAAGATGAAAACAAAACATAAAACACAATATGACTTGTACACTACCTATGAACCTTTCAATGGAAAAACAGCTGTGAGCTCCTCTGTTGCTTTGCCACAATCACTGTGTTATAGGAAGCTGAAACAGAAAATGTCAGGAATTCCAGGTAATGATAGTAAAATAGCAGGATAGAAGATAGAGGCTTAACTCTTGCTGAAGAGAGAAATGTGTCTGTTGAGATGATGTCAAACAAGATATGAAATGATTTCTGTTTTCCTGACCTGGACATTTCAGATCTGGTCGCTCTGAGGAGACATGAAAGATGGTGAAACTGCTGTCTGAACACTTTTATCAAATCATATGACAAGGCCTTCAGGTCACTTCGAGGGAAACATGACAGGTTATGCTGTTCTCTTGGCCAGGTCACACTTGAAAACAAGCTTTTAAACTTCAATGAGACTTTTACCAGTACTATACCTGCTGCACAGATCGCTGCTCTACCTGGAGGACAGCAGGAGCGCTGTGAGGGTCATGTTTTTTGACTTCTCAAGCGCGTTTAATACCATCCAGCCTTCTCTGCTCAGAGAGAAGATGGAAAGTGTGGGAGTAGACCAACACCTGGCGGCGTGGACAACAGACTACCTCACCAACAGACCACACTTTGTGAAGCTCCAGCACTGTGTGTCTGACGTGGTGATCTGTTGCAAAGGTGCCCCTCAGGGTATACTGTAAAAAAACCCTGTAAAAAACTGTAATTAAAGTAAAATACTGTAATTCAAATAATATGCAAAAACATAAAATTTACAATACCATTATTTTACAGATAATTATCAAATAATTATCACCAATCACCTTCAATAAAAATACACTACTAAATGTGGGAAATTAGTTACAAATAAAGTACACACCAATATTTATTATAAAAATTTTTTATTTAATATATTCAAATTTAAATTTACAATATCAACCAATTATTCATAAACTGTTCTTTAGAGCCCCCAAGAGAAAGTGAAAAACTAAAAAGTGATATTTGTCCATGTGTGCATCATGTTTCTGTCTATTTGTATCAAAACAAGGTCAAGATGTCAAGATGTCACCTTTTTAAATGGGTAGAGACATTAAAGGTATCACACACGCACATCCATGCTAACAGCGTCGGGTTGCCTGGTTACAGCTTGGTACGTGGAGACAGAGACTGTTCTTCAAGCCGGAAGAAGAAGGGTGGTGGGATTGCACTTTTTGTGAGTGAGAGGTGGTGCAATCCTGGACATGTCAACCTGAAGGAACGTCTCTGTACCCCGGACATTGAACTGTTAGCTGTGGGAATGCGCCCGTATTATTTACCGAGAGAGTTCACGTCCACCATCGTGATCGTTGTTTACATCCCTCCGTCAGCTGATGAAGTGGTAGCATGTGACGTCATCAGCTCCGCCGCTGCCAAACTACAGACTGAACACCCGGATGCATTCATGGTTATTACAGGAGATTTTAATCATGTCTCATTCAACACTAACTTCTACCAATATGTTGACTGCCCCACCAGAGACAATAAAACGCTGGATCTCCTGTATGCCAATGCCATGGATGCATATGACGTCACAGCCCTCCCCCCCTCGGCAGATCAGACCACAACTTGGTCATGATGTCTCCAAGATATGTCCCTCTTGTGAGAAAGCAGCCTGTGCTCACCAGGACAGTGAGGAGGTGGACACAGGAGTCTGCTGATGCACTGCAGGACTGCTTTGAGTTTGAACGGACTGGGATGTACTCTGTGAGCCACATGGGGAGGACATTGACAATTTGACTGTCTGCATCACAGATTATATTAAATTCTGTGAGGACACCACCATACCAGCCAGGACTGTGCGCTGCTTCCCCAACAATAAACCCTGGATTACCAGCGACCTGAAAGCACTTCTGAACAAGAAGAAGAGGGCTTTCAGGTCTGGAGATAAAGAGGAGCAGAGAAGAGTGCAGCATGAACTTAGACAAAGACTGAGGACATGCAAGGACAACTACAGGAAGAAGCTGGAGGCCAAACTCCAACAGAACAGTGTGAGGGATGTGTGGACGGGGATGAAGCACATCACAGGGATGACAGGAAGAGACCAGCTGACAGCATGGAGCCTGGATAGAGCAAACCACTTCAACCAGTTTTTCAACAGGTTTAGCTCACCTCCTGTGACCCCTCAAACATTCCCACCCCTCCACACACCCACACTGTCCCAAATGGCTCAACCCACCCGGCCTTCTTCTGTACAGCACCTTTCCACCTGCTCCTCCTCCTCCTCCTCATCTCCCACCTCCTCTACTGAAGACATCTGCAGCAACCCCTGCCCAACGGTGACTACAGGCCAGGTTAAGAGGCAGCTGGAAAGACTTCACCAGCGAAAGGCTGCAGGCCCTGATGGCATCACACCCAGGATCCTTAAGACCTGCGCCAACCAGCTGTCTCCTGTACTGGGACATCTGTACAACCTGAGCCTGAGTCAGCAGAAAGTCCCGCTGCTGTGGAAGACGTCCTGCTTGGTTCCAGTCCCCAAGAAGTCGAGGCCATCTGACCTGGCAGACTACAGACCAGTCGCCCTCACATCTCATGTGATGAAGGTCTTGGAGAGACTGGTCTTAGCCCAGCTGAGGCCACGGGTGAGGACGTTTCTTGACCCTTTGCAGTTTGCCTACCAGCCCCATTTAGGTGTCGATGATGCTGTCATCTACCTGCTGCAGCGAACCCATATGCATTTGGATGGTGGTGAAGGCACTGTTAGGATCACTTTCTTTGATTTTTCCAGTGCTTTCAACACCATCCAACCTCTGCTACTGGGTGAGAAGCTGCAGGTGATGGGTGTTGACGACACAGTGATCTCCTGGATTACTGACTACTTGACAGGCAGGCTACAGTTTGTCCGTCTGGGCAGTGTCCTGTCTGATGTGGTGGTCAGTGATACAGGAGCTCCACAGGGGACTGTACTTTCTCCCTTCCTCTTCACCTTATACACCACTGACTTTCAATACAACTCTGAGTCATGTCATCTACAGAAGTTTTCTGATGACTCAGCTGTTGTTGGGTGTATAAGGGAGGGAGAGGAGGGTGAGTACAGGACGCTGGTGGACAACTTTGTAGAGTGGTCCGAACCAGAATCACCTGAGGCTGAATATCAACAAGACCAGAGAGATGGTGATCGACTTCAGGAGGAAGAGGATGCCTTCACAGCCTGTACTGATCAGGGGGGAGGTGGTGGAGGAGGTGGAGGACTATAAATACCTGGGAGTAGTGATTGACAACAGACTGGACTGGAAATCTAACACAGAAGCTGTGTACAAGAAGGGGATGAGCAGACTCTATTTCCTGAGGAAGCTGAGATCCTTCAACGTGTGCAGCAAGATGTTGGAGATCTTCTACCAGTCTGTTGTTTCCAGCACCATCTTCTTTGCTGCTGTGTGTTGGGGTAGCAGTATCAGAGCCAGCGACACCAACAGACTTGATAAAATCATCAAGAAGGCTGGCTCTGTACTTGGTGTCCGGCTGGAGACGTTTGGTACTGTGGTGGAGAGGAGGACGCTGAATAAACTGTTATCCATCATGGACAATGATCAGCACCCTCTCCATCACACAGTGGACAGACAGCGGAGCACTTTCTCCCACAGACTGCTCTATCTATCTATCTATCTATCTATCTATCTATCTATCTATCTATCTATCTATCTATCTATCTATCTATCTATCTATCTATCTATCTATCTATCTATCTATCTATCTATCTATCTATCTATCTATCTATCTATCAGTTTTTAACAGCTTCAGGAAAGAATGTCAGAGGTAACTTGTCTCTGTCTTTTGGTCAACCCCTATGTCATTATTTTTTGCACACTATAAAGAAGATAATGTAGTACCAGATGTTGTATTATACACTTTGTAAATGCATCTAAAATAGCCTACATCAACGCCCAATGCCCCAACTGTAAAATATGACATGCGCAAACAATATTTCCTGCCATCATTCAGGCAATGTGATTAAAAAGAAAACTTTTTGGACATTTGACAAAGATGTTGCTGCCCTGTTTGTGATCCAAACTGAGATATGATCAAAAGTGAGTGTATGTCATCTTTCACTGTCATCTGATCTAATCACCCTCACTAATTAAAATATGATGAAGTAAAATACTGTAATTCATATAATATGCAAAAACATTAAATTTACAGAAGTTTTCATTACATTTTTTACAGGCGGTCAAGATGTCCCCTTTTAAATGGGTAGAGAAAGCAACAACTGTGCTGTTGAGCTGAGGGGGTTGTGGTCTTGTCTTTTTTAGCTTTAATTTTTCACTCAAGTGTTATATTTTTTCCACAATATTGTCCTAACCCTTGGGGGCTTTACATAAAGTACTTGTGATAACATTTGGGGACAAGCATTACAGTGTTGTAATTAAGAATTCTAACCATACAGTGTATTAATAAGTAAAATCAATACATACCACAAAAAGTCAGTGAATCTTTAACAGAGGTGCAACACAGCAGAAAAAGCAGAAACATTCAGAATCCTCCTTTAAATTGGCAATAATTATCTGCATCTTTCGTGCTCCTGGAGGGGACACAGAGAGAAACAAGTTATTTACTGTAAAAGGTAAGATTTCATTTATAGTTCACTTTAAATGAAAATTCAGTCATTATCTACTCACACTCATGTCGACAATCGCTTAGGTGAAGTTTTTTGGTCCACAAAACACTAAAGTGTTTCTTCCCGTTCTTCCTAAACAACTGCAGTAAACAGTGACTATGTTTTAAATGCAAAAAAACTGAAGAGTCCTCAGGTTCTCAGCTCTGCACTACGGTCAAGCACCCACAGATCAGATCAGACAGTGTGAACATCAATGCAGCTTCCAGCTAAGAAGCTGCAGTGTGGATTTCTGAAAAACACATAATGACAACTTTTCAGATCAACTTGACATGTCTGGACTTTTGAAAACTTGACAATAGACAAGCAGTAAGAAGGCATTTTAATGTTTTTGTAAAGTTGTTTAACGTTTGAAACAAAGTTTGACTACAGTTGTTTGGGAAGATGCTGCAACCTGTTTTCATGTGAAACTCCATGTGAAACTCCAGGAGTGTTTTGTGAAGTGAAAAAAATAACCTTTCCTTCCTGCTGACACACTGGCAGTAATGTGGCTAATAGTATGCACATTATCCATTCACAGTCTTTATGTCAGGATAACATGAATACTCACTGGCTCCGAAGTTCTTGTGGCAGGAGACTTTTCATTTCCATATTGTCTGAAAACACACAGACAAACAAACAATATTATCCACTGGAGACATAGGCATGCAAAATATTACTCACATACATTCAATCTTACATAATATTCTTATTATGACTGGCATGAACGTGGACTTGAACTTCATGAAACAAATCCATTCTCAACTTACACATGACAACTCTCTCCAGGGCAAAACAAAACTTAGACCAGAACAGATATGCCTACTTCTGGATTTATGCCTCAACACCACATATTTCCAGTTTAATGGCAAATTTTACAGACAGAAACATGGCTGTGCCATGGGTTCCCCAGTATCATTGTGGCCAATCTGTACATGAAGGAAATGGAACGCAGGGCCCTGAGCTCCTTTAAAGGAGAAACACAGAGCCACTGGTTCAGATATGTGGATGACACATGGGTCAAGATCAAAACCCAAGAAGTGCAAGCCTTTACTGAACACATCAACTCAGTGGACAGAAACATCAAGTTCACCAGAGAAGATGTTAAGGACAACAGTTTGCCCTTCTTAGACTGTGACGTCCATATTGAAAAAGACAGGAGCCTCCACATTGGGGTATACAGGAAACCCACACACACAGACCAATATCTCCTTTTCAACTCACACCACCCACTGGAACACAAGCTAGGTGTTATCAGAACCCTGCAACACAGGGCTGATAATGTACCCACCAGCTCACAGGCACAAGGGGAAGAACATGAGCACCTGAGGGATGCCCTCAAAACTTGTGGTTATCCCAATTGGGCCTTTGTAAAAACTGCAGCTGGCTCCAGAAAAAACACCAACAAGGGGGTTGAGAAAGAAAAACAAGACAAAAGAAACAACATAGTCATTCCATATGTATCTGGGGTATCAGAGAAACTCAGGAGGATCTTTAATAAGCACCGTATCCCTGTGTATTTCAAACCCAGCAACACACTCAGACAGAGACTGGTTCACCCCAAAGACAGAACACCACACACTCAGAAAAACAACCTGGTGTATGCAGTACAGTGCAATGAGGAATGCAAAGACCTCTACATTGGGGAAACTAAGCAACCATTGCACAAGTGCATGTACCAACACAGGAGGTCCAACTCCTCAGGCCTAGACTCTGCTGTCTACTTACACCTCAAGGAGAAAGCTCACTCCTTTGATGACAATAATGTTCACATCCTGGACAGAGAGGATAGATGGTTTGAAAGAGGGGTAAAAGAAGCCATCTATGTGAAATTAGAAAAACCATCCCTAAACAGAGGAGGAGGTCTGAGACACCATCTATCTCCAATTTACAATGATGCCCTTTCATCTATTCCCAGGAGATTCAGCAACTTAGCCTCTAAGAACAACAGCCATTCACAATTATAATTCATTGTGAGTGTACAATATGTGTGTGTTGATTTGTTCTGTACATGTGACATCATTGCACGTCTGTCCGTCCTGGGAGAGGGATCCCTCCTCTGTGGCTCTTCCTGAGGTTTCTTCCACCTTTTTCCCTGTTAAAAGGTTTTTTGGTGGACAAGTTTTTCCTCACTCGAATCGAGGGTCTAAGGACAGAGGGTGTCACTCCCTGTACAGATTGTAAAGCCCTCTGAGACAAATGTATTTTGTGATTTTGGGCTATATAAATAAAATTTGATTTGATTTGAATTTTGAAAAGACCCCATGTGACTCTAACGACTGTCGTTATAACACAATAGAACACTAACGAAGTGGAAACTAACTTTCACCACCCCCAACGACTGTCACTAAACGACTGTCGTTGGACATATGGAGCGTTAATGAGCCAATGACATCACTGGCCATGTGACTGCCTCCACAGAGGTTAAATACCTGGGTTTCTACACCAGCTAGCTAATAACCAAGTCCAGTTGCGATCAATTTAATCTACTTGAGATAACAGGCTAATGCCATGGATGCATATGACGTCCTCATATATATATATATATATATATATATATATATATATATATATATTGTGAATGGCTGTTGTTCTTAGAGGCTAAGTTGCTGAATCTCCTGGGAAGACATGAAAGGGCAGCATTGTAAATTGGAGACAGATGGTGTCTCAGACCTCCTCTGTTTAGGGATGGTTTTTCTAATTTCACATAGATGGCTTCTTTTACTCCTCTTTCAAACCATATCCTCTCTGTCCAGTATGTAAACATTGTTGTCCTCAAAGGAGTGAGCTTTCTCCTTGAGGTGCAAGTAGACAGCAGAGTCTGGAGCCAGCTGCAGTTTTCACAAAGGCCCAATTGGGATAACCACAAGTTTTGAGGGCATCCCTCAGGTGCTCATGTTCTTCCCCTTGTGCCTGTGAGCTGGTGGGTACATTATCAGCCCTGTGTTGCAGGGTTCTGATAACACCAAGCTTGTGTTCCAGTGGGTGGTGTGAGTCAAAAAGGAGATATTGGTCTGTGTGTGTGGGTTTCCTGTATACCCCAATGTGGAGGCTCCTGTCTTTTTCAATATGGACGTCACAGTCTAAGAAGGGCAAACTGTTGTCCTTAACATCTTCTCTGGTGAACTTGAGAAAGCGACAGAACAAAACTCAGACCTGAACAGATATGCCTACGTCTGGATTTATGCCTCAACACCACATATTTCCTGTTGTTCTTGTTTGTTTCTTGTTTGTCTTGTTTGTTCTTCTTAAATCTGCACATTTTTAATTTAGTACTTTTTGTAAATATGTTAAAAAAAAACACTCCCTCCTTGTTTCTATTTCTTTTTCTCGCTGCTGGTAATAAGTGAATTTCCCCATTGTGGTATAAATAAAGTAATTGACTTGACTTGACCTGGTTAAATAAAGGATATGTATTTTTTTTCTTACCACGTGTTTCTTCAAAGTCTTAATACATAACATGAGCTCTTCCAGTGCAAAGGTTGGAGTAGTGTAACATTGTTACAATGAAAACAGAAAGTGTTAGGGAGCTGGTCAGGTTGGACTTATAAATCAAATCAAATTTTATTTGTATAGCCCAAAATCACAAAATACATTTGTCTCAGAGGGCTTTACAATCTGTACAGGGAGTGACACCCTCTGTCCTTAGACCCTCGATTCGGGTCTTTGACACCAGTGTTCTGTCACCTGCCAACGGGTACTGTACCAGTTTCATTTATTCATTTAATCATATCAGATCCAAACTTAAACCAAATAGTGCTGACATTTAACCGAAGTGAAATGGGGAATTATTCTGTGGACTCTTATGAGGGTGGTCGCAAGTCATTTCACTGAATGACTGCTGTACACATGTAATGCATCAGTTATGTCCAACAATCAGACTCTTTCCACTCAGTTTTTGATACAGCAAAAGAAAACTCGAGCTACATTCCTGCTGTGAAGGAGAACATAAGCTCTGTATTTCCAGAAAACCTCCACGTGTCTGAGCACAGACTTTCCTTGGTGGACACAGTTCAGGCATCCAGCGATTTGTGCCTCCAGTCCAGGAAGCACTAAGAGTCATCTGACTCAGTAGAATAGAACCTGTTACTCTCCATTAACAATGTGTTGTATGTGTGAGCACTAATTAGCCTCCATTACCTTGGATAAGAGCTGCAGAGAGAGCATCAAAATTTAATGAGCCTCTCATAACTGCTCTGAATATTTTCTGTTTTAAATGTTGCATCTAGCTCTCACTCACTCACTCACTCACTCACACACGCACGCACGCACGCACACACACACACACACACACACACACGTATGCAGCTGGTGCATTCAGTAGTCAATACAAGTGATATTAGGTCAAGGGAAAACATCATGTCCACTTAAGAAGGACTGCTTGTTTCAGTCTGTGAGCCATTTGTAAGATATATTTACTTATGGAAAGACTTGATTGGTTTTGGAGGACGGTGAACATGTTCTCTGAGTTTTGCTTTACAGAGTGAATTCTCTAAAATAAATCATGAATGATGAACTGTGTCCTGGTGGATGTCCAAAGGTACAATTTGTCTCAGTCAATTTAATTAGAGGAAAAGTTACCGATAGGCTGCCTGCGTTGGCTCGGTTAGTGCAGACAAGGTGTAAAATGCAGGAAAGAGGGACACATTTCACTCATGTATCATCCTGGTCTGGCTGTCTGAGCTGTGTGGTCAAGACTACAACTTACATGTAGTCCACAAAGCGTCTTGTCTTCTCTATTATTTAAGGAGAAGGTGGAGGGAGACGGGGGTATAAAATATCAGCAGGGTAATGGTGAGAAGTGTCAAGTTATAATGGCTAAAGTGTACATCTGTACAAATATGATTGAATGTTACTAGTCAGCTGATACTAGTACGACACTCACTGTTCTTGAACTCCTTCCTTCACTGTACAAGAAAAAGGTGTTGGGTGAAGTTTGCCTATGTGCGTATGTATGTATTTGTATAGATAATGCACACAAAAAATAGTGAAATATTGATTTTAAATGATTTTATTGCTTTAGAAATTATTTGATGTAGTCCTCCAGAGTCAGGAGTCAGATATTTTTTCCAGAAAACTAACTGATGTCTTTAAATTGTTGTCTTGTTAAATTGTCTAAAGATGTTTGGTTTTTAATTGTATAAAACAAAGGAATGCAGTAAATCTGCAATTGAGAAGCTGAATGTTGGGATGTTGGAAGATTAATTTATTATCAGAACTGTTGTGGATTCATTTCACAATTGTGTTTTTTTTGGGATTGACTAATTATTTCAGGAGTGACATATATATTTTTCTTTATTTATTTATCTTTAACTAAAAGGAACAGTAACACCCTCATCCTACCCTCCAACTTTATCTTTACCCACCTAGTCACTTTATTTTTTGGTACTGTAAATAAAGTTGCACTTTATTATTATTATGATGTCATCTTTATTATATATATATATTATGGCACTCCATTCAGGAAATTAAACCTTTGAATATATTGAGTGAAACCTTGAATATATTAATTGAAACTTCACTGACGTCAGACTTTGCGTCAGTGCCTGCAGCCATCTTGTGTGTAGTCTGTTACACAAAAAAAGCTAATGACAATGAGTCAGGCCGCCCGCAAACTAGTTGCAGTGATACTTAACAATGAAGACATGATAAATACACTGGCAAATGCGTGCCAGAATCCCCCAAATACCCCTGCGTACTACCCTGCCCGTACTTCAGAAGAAGTTTGCTCAATTTTTAACCGTGGCAGGCCTACTACAGGCCAGGCAGCTGCTTATCGGGCCAACCTGAGCATGCCCTCCACCTCTCAGGAGTGCCCCAATACAGCCCCTGTGTACAATCTCCGACCATACACACGAAAAGGACCAAGACACTGTATGGTTAGCTAAATATAGTTTTCAGGTGATTAAATGAAGGTAAAACAGTGAATGGCCGTGCGTAATGGCACTGCGCTCTGATGCAGCACTTCTCAGGGACTGGAAAAGCTGCTGCGGCTACAGGGTTTTCATGAACTGAAAGAGAAGCTCTTCATATATTGTTTAGATACAATAAGAATCACCCACATTCATAGACCAATGCAGGGTGAATATTTAGTTTAGTATTGATTAAACGTATTTTATGATCCGCAACACATTGTCAGCTTTGGGCACGTTACTCACACAGCGGACTGCGGACAGACAGACAAAGGCATAATGAGATCATGCCGAATATATGGAATGAAACGTTTGAATATATCATGTCTTCATTGTTAAGTATCGCTGCAACTAGTTTGCGGGCGGCCGACTCATTGTCATTAGCTTTTTTTGTGTAACAGACTACACACAAGATGGCTGCAGGCACTGACGCAAAGTCTGACGTCAGTGAAGTTTCACTCCATATATTCAAAGTTTCATTCCATATATTCAGACTTCATTCAATATATTCAAGGTTTCGTTCAATATATTCAGACTTCATTCAATATATTCAAAGTTTCGTTCAATATATTCAGACTTCATTCAATATATTCAGACTTCATTCAATATATTCAAGGTTTCATTCAATATATTCAAAGTTTCGTTCAATATATTCAGACTTCATTCAATATATTCAAGGTTTCGTTCAATATATTCAGACTTCATTCAATATATTCAAGGTTTCATTCAATATATTCAGACTTCATTCAATATATTCAGACTTCATTCAATATATTCAAGGTTTCGTTCAATATATTCAGACTTCATTCAATATATTCAAAGTTTCGTTCAATATATTCAGACTTCATTCAATATATTCAAAGTTTCGTTCAATATATTCAGACTTCATTCAATATATTCAGACTTCATTCAATATATTCAAGGTTTCGTTCAATATATTCAGACTTCATTCAATATATTCAAAGTTTCGTTCAATATATTCAGACTTCATTCAATATATTCAGACTTCATTCAATATATTCAAGGTTTCATTCAATATATTCAAAGTTTCGTTCAATATATTCAGACTTCATTCAATATATTCAAGGTTTCGTTCAATATATTCAGACTTCATTCAATATATTCAAGGTTTCATTCAATATATTCAGACTTCATTCAATATATTCAGACTTCATTCAATATATTCAAGGTTTCGTTCAATATATTCAGACTTCATTCAATATATTCAAAGTTTCGTTCAATATATTCAGACTTCATTCAATATATTCAAAGTTTCATTCAATATATTCAAAGGTTTAATTTCCTGAACGGCATGCCATAATATATATATACTGTATATTAGTCGTGTGACGAGATCTCGCGAGATGAAAATTTGCGAGATTTCTCGTCGGGTTGGAAATCGGTCTCGCAAGATTTGTTGTCCAACAAGCAGCCAGAAAACACATGCATAACTATTTGCGACACCACTATTTCCGCCACTTTTAAATTGTGATCCAACAAGCAGCCGAATGACGTCGGAAAACAAAAAAACAAAGTTAAATAAAAGTCTGTTGTCCAGGCATTCATATTTGTAATTTAGTTTTCTTAAAATCTCGTCTCGTCTCGTCTCGTGAACTGAGTGTCTTGTCACACCCCTAATATATATATATATATATATATATATATATTCTAATTGATCAGGTTTGTCACAAATTTCATTGTAGTTGTACCATTTTCCATAAAAGGCTTCTATGGAGGCTTGTGCTGTGTTTGATGAGCATCTGATAAACTTCAGACAGACAAAGTGTCTGCCTCCTGGGCCACTAATGGACACAGAGAGCAGTGAAGATCAATACAACCAGACACACAGCTGCCTGAGAGACAGAGAGGAAGTGGCTTAACTGGAACAGATTAATGGACCTTGCTTTAGTTTGTATTGCAAGTTGTGTCCTAAGTTACTGAAGGACATTAGGGTGCCCATTAGTGTAGTGTAAATTCCATATTTTAGGGTAATTAAGGGTTTGCCATCAGCTGCTTTTCTTCCACAACAGCTGATAAAAGCAGATATAAGAGCAAACAACTATAACTCCTCCTGTGGAGTAAATAGCTGACATCCCTGGGTACAAACACATGGCACTTACAACACTGTAAAAACCTTTCCACTGAACAAAATCTACACTGCCAGCAGTTACATTTCCACCAAGTCATATTTGCTAAATTAAAGAGGTCGGGACAAAGAAAGAGAAACTTTATGAGGCCATCATTTCTTCACACCAAATATAAATAAAAACAGATACAGACACAAACTCACCACTTAGTGAGAGCTATGGCTCTGTTTAAACTGTCATAGCTTGGTATGATTAAGTAATCAGTGCCAGACGTGGTGTATCATCCTTTCAGTCTGTTCTGAAATTGTGTTTGTGGCTATCAAATGCAGGTTTTTAGTACTGATAGAGGCTGGGCACATAATGCTCAGCTCTAATGCTCAGCTAAAACGATGAGAGAAAGAGCTGAATGCACATTTAAGTGCACTGTCATATCTACAGTCAAGTCATCTGATTTTGTGCTTATTGATCCTGCTGACAGGAGTGCCGCTGAAAGCCTGGCCCACCACCATGCACCGAAAATGCAACGTCTCAGGAAACAAGGCAAACTAATAGCTATCACTGCCATTTCAAAAGATATCATCTTTGTCAAATAACAGGCATTTATTATATTGTTTTGTGGCCATATCTTTGACATTTTCTTTGAAATGAGTGAAACAACACCCCCTGGCGATTTTCTATTATTTATTTATTATTCTGATGTCTGATGTTAAACATGGTCCATGGTTGTGAGGTGAACATATATAGAAAACCCAGAGCTTCCACCTACTCTGAATGCTTCATTTGGAACATGTTTACCTAGCAGACAATCATGCCCATAAATTGGTATGGTTGTTGGTAAGGTGTTGTTCAATCTCATATTTCTGATTGGCTCAAACATCAAGGGTTCAAACATAAGGATCTATTTGAGAAGTTGATATTTAGAGTAAACATCAAGAAAAAGTAGTGAAATCCTACTACCGCAGTTTGTTACATAGTTTATTGCCTTGGCTGAGATGCAGCTTCCAGAAGCTAATAACAGAGTGAATTATACAAAGATATGTCATAAAAAAGGGGAGTGGACTTTGATGTCAGATAAAGTAAGTCTGATACACCTTCACAGCAGTGTTTTCTGCTGTAGTTTAGGTTTTCTGCAATCATATAAACTTTCCAGAGCGCACTGTATGCTTTTAAAATGACTGGATTTCTTTCCAAACAGCCTCTTGTTTAAGTTCATGCCAATGAAATAAACTTTAAGACACTTAAAACTTCGCCTGGACATGTAATCCATCAGTTAAAAACAGAGAGAAACTCCCACATTGCCTTTTTAATAGCTAAATTCCTCATTCAATTTGTTTGTTGAGGATACAGGTGCTTGTAGGAGGTGGGGCTTTGGACAGTGATGACGCCTCACAGTTCAGCAGGAGGTTTTGACCACTACACTGATTTCTGGGGGGACATTAATTATCTTCATATGCCAGTGTCCCCTCCTGTTTGGCTTATCTATTACCATCAGTGAAATGGATGAAAGTCATTACTCTGAGTGATGAGTTTGTGTTTGCCTGGTTTACACAGGAGTTCAATTACAGCGTATAGATCTACTTTCAGCTAATGTTTTCCGAAGACAAATAAACCTCCAACTTAATGAGCAGCTCGCTAGAACAAATTTGGACTAAATTGAATTAGACCTTGTGCTGATGCTGCCCATTCAGAGTATTGTGCAGACTCAGTCGTTTGTCAGTGCCACAGAGGTGATGATGTTAACTTCACTTAAAAACAAATCTTGCTGTGTAACAAGCTGAGTACCCAGTTATGAAATGCACAATGTAATTACAAGTCATTTCAAGTCTCATAGGCAATTATTGTTAGCTATTATCAGCCACATAAAGTAGCAGCCACTTCACTGATGGACTGGAGACTACTTTCATTTGTCACTGTCACACACACACATACACACAAACAGACAATGGAAAATACATACATATATACACACATACACATACACTCTCATATAGCGCAGCAGTCAATAGTTTGGACACACTTTCCCATTTATTTAAATGAGAGTGTATCCGAACTTTTGACTGCTGCTGTACACATAGTTACAAATAATATATTTAGTCTCTTGACTTAACAACAACAACAACAACAACAACAATGTGTATTTGGTAATGATGACATTTCCAGTAAAAACAGGGTGACATTTTGAGATGAGTCTCAAGTCGCCAGTGAGTCCGAGTCCAAGTCTGAATTACGAGTCCCAGTCGAGTCCCTGTTCCCCTCATCCGAATCATTAAGGTTGCATGAGGGTATAAATGTGAATCTGCATGTAGGGGCAACACATGCCTGTCAATGCATGAAATTAAATAATAATAATAAATAATAATATTACAGTTTAATTACAGATAACATGGCTATCAGTATCTTATGAAAAAAAATTATCGATACTCCATAATACCAATAGAGGTGTGTTTTAAATATGCTTGTTAAAAAGGTGTATTATATCAACTCAAGTAAAACTCAACTGATGCGTTGTGGGGAGGCTTATAAAGAAGCAATGACGGCCAGCCAAAAACCTCCAGTTACTTAAGGAGATGAGATTGGATCTGAGATCTTTAAGATCTGAGTGTATGTAGCAATGGTATGTTTGAGCCATGAGTTGTATGAGGTGTTCTGGAATGCCTTTTGCGGATGGTTGAAGTGGCTCACTGACCATGGTTGATGAAGAACATGGTAAACAATACTAAACATGTTAACACGTGTGTGAAAGTGCTGACATTTATGTTATTATTACGATATTTCATGTGTAGTGCAGTGTAGCCCACATCTCTGGTTTTGTTCAGCTGATTGACTGATGCTGGTCTCATTGACAGCTCTTAACAGGAATCCACCAATCTGAGTTTTATGGGTGGGATTCAGAATGGCAACACCATACATAGCTAGCTACTTAGCTATGTACATCAAGCCTGCAGGATCAAAGATGGGTTGTAAGGCAACCCTGGTATACTTGCCACACAAAATGACTGTTTCCCATACACAATCATTACAGAAGGAACAGCTGTTTTTCTGATTGTCATGTGTTTTTGTACCATTGGAATTTGATCCACTTAGTCAGGAAGCCTGAAAAATGTTTTTTTCCGTGGTGAATAGAAAAAAAAAAAAATGCAAGCCTCTACAATGCATCATAACACCTCTCTCTGTATATGATTACAGAGATGTTAACATGGATCTCTAGAAAGCATAATTTCACTTTAAGATAATTAAATCTGAACAAACAGTTAATGTGTGAAAGCGTCGTAAACAAATGGAAAATGGTTCAGTCTGTTGTTTATTCTATTCCAGTCATCAAGTTACTGTAGAAGTGGGATGGCCTGGTTACTTTGCTGATTAAACCCTGAGCTAATTAAACCTCTGTTCTCTCCCTTCCTGTTGTGTTTTAACACAACCATGATCACAATTAAGTCTTTACACAGTTTCTGTTGTCAGACAACCGAATAAACAGAAAACAGTAGGACTGCAGCATATAAATGTTACTCTGCTGCACTAACATATTAATCAAGTCACTATTTTATGATTGTAGAGTCATTAGAGAAATTAAACATATAGTAAATGAGACTGCAGAGTGTCTCATCCACCATCCCCATTCTCTGCATGTCACCCTGCTGCTTCTGGTCCCCCAGTGTCCTCTCAACCACAAGCTGATTCATCATAAAAAACATTTAAACAAACATTAGCTGTACAAAACATTTGCTGGTATTCTCAACATGAACTTTATTTTATTTATTTATTTATTTAGATCGCAATACAAAGAAAAAAAGCACCACAGACATTTGTAACTGCATCCATGGATACTGTTGGCAAGGTAACAAGGAAAATGCTTCATTACATGACTGTATTGTACATCGCAGAAGAGAGACACACAAACACACTGAAACAGAAGAACTCTATCTGAGAAGATTTAGTATCATATTTGTTTTTTGTTTTTTTTTTTGAAAAAAAGAAATTAAGTCTGCCAATTTATGATGTCACATAATTTCACTGGTTACTAATTCAGTTTCTGTTGAATTTTCTAAAAATGCGTTTCAGTGACTTGGAATGAAGAGGATCTTTTTTTTATCCAAAACTAGAGAGGAAAAAAAAGTAAAACCCTGACCATTTTCAGCTTTCAGGGTGATCTCTCCATCACTCTGCGGGTTTGTTCCGCGTGGTTGTGTGTGTATGTGTGTGCGTGTATTTTGGTGGAGGGTATATTCACCTTCACCCACTTCCTTGACACACTTTTAGTGTTGTGTCTCTACTGCACCTTTTGAACGCTGAAAGAAAAAGAAATCACATTTAAATCTCCCCAACATGTCTGTTGCCCCTCCACACAAACACACACGCATAAGCATGCTCACACACACACCCACCCACACACACACACTCACACACACAGCTTGTTGTCTTCTTTCTGCCTGGCTTCACCACAGTATTTGGGCAGAACAGTTGAATTATTCAGTATCATCCCTTCCTCCACACACACACACACACACACACACACACACATCCTTGTACTTATTTACATCTTTGTGAGGACCCTCATTGACATAATACATTCCCTAGCCCCTTACCCTAAACTGAACCTAAACCCAATTCAAACATTGATCCCAAAACCAAGTCTTAACCCTCAAATATCCTTTTGAAGAAATGAGGTCCGACCAAAATGTTCCTGCTTCCCAAAAATGTCCTCATACTGTAATACACTTAAACTAAAACAAAGTTTAGTCCTGTAGTTAAAGTACATTTTATATATTTAAGACCATACATGCAAATTAAAAATGTCACCAGTCTCTCATTGAGTGATGCAGAATTATAAATGATGTGTGTCTCATATCAAGTCAATACAAGTCAAGTCCCAGAACATGCAGGCATTCTACAGATTCAAGTAAGTACAACAAGAGTTTGATTTGAAGAGGACTGGATACCGAGAGTGACTGCTTTACATGTGTAGTCAGGCCAGCAGTGTGCTGCAGGGAGGACTCTCTCTTTGAACCAGCCTAGATTTCTTATAATCCTGTGCTGTCTACCATGGGCATGCTTATTCTTAACCCTGCATCGTATTCTAGCCTCATCACAGCTGCCAAAGACAATCTGGTGTGCATGGGTCTCTCTTCCTCACTGTTCATAAAAAAGGTACAAATGTTTATTCAGTCTGCTTTGGCAAGCATGTTGGCAAAACAACTCAAAATCCTTATGGAAACCCGGCTTCCTCTTCTGAACCATCTCCAGCTCAGAAGATCTTTGAACCGTGAATTTGCAAGTGAAACACAACACATCCCCATTATGGATTACGTTATTCACAGACAGTCACAACATAGTGAGATGTTGGGGGTTCTTGTATTTTATGTGTCTTGTCTTCCTGTTTTATTTTGAAATTCACCTTCCGTCTTGCTTCAGGTCACTTGCCCCTCCCATGTGTGTCACCTGTCTCTACGATCCCTGATTGTCTCCACCTGTTCCCCATGAACCAGTCTGTGTTTATATAAGTTCTGTGTTTCCCTTTGTCCTGTGCTGAAGTGTTTTGTCTCCTGATTGATCACCCAAGCTGTTTCTTCGTCATAGCCACAGTGGGTTTTTTTTTGCCATGCCTCAAATGAGAGATTTTCTGTTGATACTTTCTAGTTTTGCCTTTTGTACAGTTTTGCCTAATTGTAGTAAGAATGTTTTATAGCCTTTTAATTTATCTTGTGAGTGATTTTGATTTCATTAGTTTTGTAAAGTGTAGTTTTTTTTGTACTCCTTTGGAGTGTTTTTTGTTATAAAATAAATCTTCTCATTGAAACCTCTGCAATTGAGTCCTGTTTGAGTCCCCGGCCTGACAGAGTGTACACTCAGTGTAGTTATACATGAAAATGAAGAAACTAGACTGGAAGTGTAAAAATACACACATTGTGAGCTGATACGTGGCCTGTGTAGGCCACTGTAACTCTTCTGTTCTGTCAGTTCTGTGATGGCTTTTTTTGTGGCACTGTCTCTAAAATTGTATTTCCCAAATTCGTTTTAGTTAAATCTTTTGATTATTTATTCTTTACATGACAACAAAATGATCTTAACACTTCTGGACTTAACTATACTTGTACATAACATTGCTCTCATCATCTTTGTCCCTCAATGTGATTTTTCTTCCTTGAATGTTAAGCTCTGTCTCGTTTTTGTTCGATTTCTCCCCTAAGGCCAAGCTTATCAGACAGGCCCTGAAGTACTGATGCCGAATCCCAGTCTAGTTTCTATGCACTGCACAGTAGGTGGTTGCACACGCACGCACACACTTCAATGGTGGAGTCCTAAGGGACAACGGCAAACAAAAAAAATCCCATTCTTGCCTGGGCTCATATGGAATTAAAGAGCTTTCTGTCATCCGTTTTAGATTCTTCTTTAACCTCCAGCCATCCTTCCAAAAGGACAGATTTTGTAGCCTGTGGTGGATGACAGCATACGCATACCTAACGGATAACTCCTTGGCTCCCAGCACTGTAGATGTCACCGCTGGGCTGATGAATTTTCGGTGTGCCAGCTTATAGCTCAAAGATAAATACAGATACATTCTATGATCATACAACCAGATATTGTTTGTCATAAATTCTTAATGCACAACTTTGAAGAAGCAAGTGTTGCAGCCCAGATTCTGACTCTTACAAAGGTCATCTTTGACAAAGACAACAAGGACTTGAAGGGTAAAGGGATGAACATGTTCCTGCACTCCATATGAGACACCAGAGAGCAACAGTAATGGTTTGTGACCCTGCGGTGGCTTTATATTGTATTAGTTCAAGTGACTGAAGACCACATGTAGATGAATCATATTAAGCTAGTTAGGATATTTCCAAATTTTACAAGTTGACACAAACCAATGAAGATTTAATCAGTTGACTCACATGGGCTTTAAAAGATTCATAGGTTGTCTTTTTTCAGGGTGTTTGCAATGTGACGGATTTTCTTAACCTGACTCATATCTATAAATGAAGATTTTAAAGGAGGCAACACCTGAACTTTGACACAGCTTATGATTCAGTACGTATCAACTCAGCCAGGAAACATGAGGCACTCGCTGTGAATAAAATTCTTTCATCCCGACAGTATCTCAAGGTCAAAGGCAGTCCAACATCACTCCACCACTCAACATTCTGCCACCACTGTACATGTATGTGATGGTGAGCAACAGATGGTCGTTTTATGACCCGATAGTCTCTTCCTTAAGCATTTAGACACAAAGACAAAATCCAAAAGACCTGTGGCAGATATAAAAAGTAGAAGCTATGCACCTGTGGCATTTATTCAAATGAATGGCAGATGGTGCAGAGCAGATAGTGGAGAAGCTAAGAGGAGAGAAAAGGAAACTATGTTTAGAGTCTGTTTGGTGTCTGCTGATCTGAACACCACAGTGTGTTGATGGATGGATCAGATGAACATTAACTGTTACACTGTAGAGGAAAGAGTTATCTTTAAGTATTTTTGGTCTCTTTCACTACATTTTAACATCATGCCAGTTATGCTGCAAATGTTGACTATATTTTTTTCTGATTTTACAGAGCTGCAGATATAGTGAACAAAAAGCCCACCTTCTCTGCCGCTCTAGTTCAGATTTGTTGAAGTGGGGTTGTATGAGGAATTAATCAATGTATAGATGAATCCATTTAAGTACCTTAACCCCACTTCAACCTTTAAAAAACACAAAGCTATTGCTAGTCTGTTTTTGTATCCCTAACATTTGTTCCTTTGACCCAGCCAAGGTTGATAAAACCCTGACTTAGATTTCAGCATTTCTCGCTCCGTTCTCTCAACAGCCTCTGATGGCTGTCACTCTTCCCCACCCTGTGAGAGCAAGCAACTCTCCATCCTGTCCTCTAACACTGCTCTACCATTTAATTTAATTAACCTGTCCAGAACCAGGAGACAGTGTAATCAGACCAACCAGTAGGATTCACTAGTGCTGAAACAAGGACATGATCCCTCACCAACTTCCCACCCATTAACACTACTGATTCTGTTTGATGAGACCTTTGTCATAACTTCATAACTGCTAGAATCACAGCAATGTAAACTTTTTTTGTTTTGTTTTGTTTTCTGAGGTTCATAAATCCAACTCAAAATCATATAAGACAACTTATAAATAACAACTTTGGGTTTTGCCTTTTAACCATCGAGGTGATTGTTGTATGTACTGTACATGGTACATGGTACATGGTATGCAGATTTGCAGATTTTCATACTGCATATTCACTTCTTTTCTTCTGTTCTTCTTTTCATCAGCCAATGCATGATATGAACTGTAGCTCTAAAACATATTCACAAATGGAAATATTTTTTCTGTACAAATGTGTACTTATCTGTATGTTTTTGAATTTTATGTTGCACTGTAGACTTTAATCTCACTTCCAAACTTCTTCCTCCCTGACTGTTTCCATCTAGCTTTACTAAACACAGAGACACTAAAAGGCAATATAACAGCTTTCCACAAGTTTTTATCCCCCATGAGATAATCTCATGCTAGCAGCACCTAAGAAAGCTGGAGAGGGTATGGGTGAATTGAAGGACGGATGGAAAGATAAATGGAGATGGAGTATAGACAGGAGGTGAGGAGGCGTAAAGCAGTTTGATAACTTTCAGACTGCACAGCAGAGATTTTCAGAAGGGGAACCAAGCATGTGTGTTCACGTCGTGTCTGTTCATGTGGGAAGCTCATAACTGGTGTGTGCGAGTGTGGGTGGATACAGTACATGCGATAAGGTTTTTGGTTTGCAGAAGTTTGAAGAATCACCAGAAGCACAAACTAGAAAACTGCAGTTCACCAGATTTTCTTTCATTTAAAACTTAAAATGTAGCTGTTTTATACAACCACACTCTGCTTGCAGGCTGCTTTTGGCTTCATGTGACCTTCACTAAAGAGGGAAGCAAAGTCTTCCAGTAACATGATGTCATCTCTGAATAAAACATGTCGGAGAAGAGCAAGAGTTCTCTGTTGGATGATCTCATCGTTTTACAGGAAAAGTCTTCTGCTGAGCACAAAAAGACTTAATTGCCAGTGTCATCACACCATATCTAAAAATATACCGTGGGTTTATTTAAATGGATGGGTATATGCACTTACACACACATACATAGAATGACTCATAGCCCATCATCACATTTTAAAGATACACTTCCTGATAGTGTTAGATTTTTCAAGAACTGCACCATATCCCAAGATTTCTTCCCACTAGTGAAGTTAACCAAGAAAAACAGTCTGCATGGAGCTGAACAGAGAATTGATGCATGACATTAAAACAAACATTTTATATGGATACAGCACCACGTCAGTTTTTAGTTGCAAACACAATGAATGAGCTCCAGACTTCATCAGAATGTCAGAAATCCTTTTTGTTGTTGATTTATCCCCAGGTTTTTTCTTTTTTGTCTGTGCATTTTTGGAGGGAATTGACACAACCCTGAATAACTGAATACTTTTTCATCCAAATTAAGTAGAAAGGTGTTAGTGTATAGACTTGTTTAGACAATTGTGGTAATTGAGGTGGTGTAGTTTTTTACCAGGAATGACAAAGATAACATCTATGAATGTCGTATCTGCTTTGGTGACTGCTTTGCTTTCCAATGCTTTGCCAACATGGGAAAGTAAAAATGATTTAGAAGTTTTAGTAGGTAGAGATAGTAGGAGAATTAAGGTTAAATATAAGAGGAAGAAATTCCTTGTACAATTTTTTTTTTTTTTTTTAATGTGTTTATTAATTTTCTTCATGAACAGACATACAAAAGACAGGACCAGATTTATATAGTCAAGAAATGTTTTCCATGTTCTTTCAAAGACATTTGTTTTGGAGTGCAGAAGACAGGTGAGAAAGTCCAGCGGCATGTATTCCATTATTGTCCTGTGCCATCCCGACACTGAGGGTGCCTTATCCATGATAAGAATGCATTTCCGGGCACAGAATGTCAGAGCATTATAGTTTTTTCTGATACATATCAGTAACCCGCTCATCTGAAAGTCCCAGAAGAAGGGAAACCGGGTTAAGTTCAAGCCTTTTTCCCAAAACCCTCTGCATTTCAATCAGAACATCAAATCAAATCAAATCAAATTTTATTTATATAGCCCAAAATCACAAAATACATTTGTCTCAGAGGGCTTTACAATCTGTACAGGGAGTGACACCCTCTGTCCTTAGACCCTCGATTCGAGTGAGGAAAAACTTGCCCACCAAAAAACCTTTTAACAGGGAAAAAGGTGGAAGAAACCTCAGGAAGAGCCACAGAGGAGGGATCCCTCTCCCAGGACGGACAGACGTGCAATGATGTCACATGTACAGAACAATCAACACACACATATTGTACACTCACAGTGAATAATAATGAATTACAATGGATGATAAGAATAGGTTACAATGAACGATGAATTATTACAGTAGCAGCAAATCATTACATAACTATAAACTGTAATGGGGATATGGCAACAATGATGACGGCGACAACACATGCAGTAGACGCCACGCAGGACCACAGCAGCAGACACAGTCCACAAGAACCTGCTGGACGAGAGAGCACAGAAACTCCGGGGAAGAAGTTTAATTTAATTTAACATCATTCCAGAACTTTTGCATTTTCATACAGGACCAGTAACAGTGAGTGAGGTCAGCAATTTCTGTTTTACACCTAAGACATACAGGAGAAACATCATCTCATTCATTCATTCATCTTCTTCCGCTTATCCGTTTGTCGGGTCGCGGGGGCAGCAGCTTCAGCAGGGAACCGGGGGTCAGAGCGCCAGGGTCCCCGCCTCCGACTGCCGCCCATCTCTCTTTGCACCTTTAGACCTCTCCCATGGGTGGTGGGCCCATGGGAAGGGGGTACAGCACGTGGTAATCCCAGGCGGTCTCCTATCCAAGTACTAACCAGGCCCGACCCTGCTTAGCTTCCGAGATCAGACGAGATCGGGCGTGTTCAGGGTGGTATGCTAAACCCCTACAGGAGAAACATCGCGTCTATATTTTGAGAGACGGTTGGGGGCAACATGTGCTCTATGCAAAATCTTTAATTGCATCGCTCTTGTCCGGTTACAGACAGTTATTTTCCTTGCATTATCCCAGATGCTGTCCCACATCTCCTCTGTTATCTCAACACCCAGTTCCCTCTCCCATACCTCTCCCAGACCTCTCCCAGTGTCCGAGCGCCCAAACTTGAGCAATCTCCCAGACTGGCATAAAAGGTTCTAATGGCAGTCTTTCCCTGAGAGAGAAGTACTTGTTTCTCTATCTGTGTGACAGTCATATCGGCAAGCAAAGATGTATCTTTTATAATAAAATCTCTGACCTAAAATTAACGAAAAAGATCATTCCTTGATATGTCATATTTCCCCATGACCTGGCTAAAGGTCATGAGGGTAGGACCAACAAAAAGATCCCCCAAGTAAACGATTCCCCTAGCTGCCCAGCATTTAAAAGCCCCATCTAAGGTTCCCGGGAGAAAATCAGGGTTATTAAAGATCGGGGTGAAGACTGACGTGAGCCCCGATCTGCATTCCATATGCCGTGTGATTCTCCATGCTCTAACAGTATTAATTGTAACTGGATTATTATATAAGTTTTTTGATACATTTCAGTTTATCAATAAAAAGTAGGTTTTTTAGAGGACAATTGGATAAGGACTTCTCAATATCAAGCCAGATTGAGGAAGCATCATCTTTGATCCAATCAGCTATGTAACGTAGATGGGCCCTCAATTGGTACCTCTTAATATCTGGGAGGTCTAGCCCGCCTCTATCACTTGATGACTGCAGCACTGACAACATAATCCGTGGTCTTTGTTTACTCCAAATAAATGAGCTAAACCACCCATTGAGTTTTTTAACTATTTCAAGATTAAATATAATGGGAATAATTTGTATTGGATAGAGCAGGCACGGAAGAACATTCATTTTCAAAAGTGAGATTCGGCCTAGCCATGACATGGGAAGGTCATTCCATCTCTTCAAATCTTGTTTTATTTTATCAAATAGTGGGTTAAAGTTAGCTTGGAATAACTGGTTAAATTTAGATGTAATATATATACCTAAGTATATGAAACCAGTGGGGGACCATTTAAATGGAAAAGGATCAGGATTATCTGGTGGACGTTTTAGATTACCTAGGGGCATTGCCTCTGATTTGGAAAAATTGACTTTATATCCGGAAAAGACAGCATACTGACCAATAATCTGGATAAGACGAGGGACTGATACCAAGGGGTTAAACATGAATAACAACACATCATCCGCATATAATGAAATCTTATGAGATTTTTCTCCCACATCCAGACCGACCATTAATGGGTCTCGTCTAATGGCTTCTGCTAAGGGCTCAATAGCCACTGCAAATAAAAGTGGTGACAGAGGACAGCCTTGTCTGCTGCCCCTCTGGACCATAAAATTTGTGGACCTAAGTCCGTTGATTAGAACTGTAGCCATTGGATCTGTATATAGGACCCCCACCCATCTAACAAAGTCACCAACAGTTTAGTTGCTGAAGGTTTCTTGATATATTCCCTCTCTGAAATACTTAACCTTTTTTCTAGTAAAAATTGTTGCTCCATGTTTTTACGTCTTTTGGTAGCAGTATAGGAAATGATCAACCCCCTGGCATAAGCCTTGGAGGTCTCCCAGAGCAGGGACGAGTTGGTAGCTAAGGGAGAGTTGGTGGCGAGAAAGTGCCTGAATTCTGTAGTAAAATTTGATATGAAGTTGTGATCTCTTAAAATCGAGGTATCCATTCTCCAACTTGCAGGTTTCTTAGAGAGGTTTTTAACTGTAACATTCATATAAACTGCTGCATGATCTGATATTATGATGTTTCCAATTGAACAGGAGACAATAGATTCCATAAGCTGTTTCGGGGCAAAGAAGTAATCAATTCTTGTGTAACAATATGAGGATTAGAAAAAAAGCTGAATTCCTTATCCACGGGGTGAAGTGTCCTATAAACATCCACATATCCCAAGTCCTCGCACAGACCAGCGATTAGTTTTGACTGCTTCGATAGAGTTAAAGCACCTAGAGGGAACTTGTCCATCAACGGATTCATGAGGAAATTAAAGTCACCTCCTACAATAGTATTTTCCACCGCGAGCTCAGATAGTTTGGCAAAAGCCTCTGACAAAAAATTGAGGGGATGGCATGGAGGGCAGTAAACATTTAAGAGAGCAAAGTCCTCCCCATATAAGGAGGCTGAGATAAGTACAAACCGTCCATATTTGTCTTTAATATATTTTGATACTTTAACTGGTAAATTTTTCCTAACATGTATTGCCAACCCTCTGCTCTTGGTGGTGAAAGATGAGAAATAGACTTGATCAAAGCCACACTGTTGCAGTTTTAAATGTTACTCATTATTAAGATGTGTTTCCTGCAACATGGCAATATCAATCTTTTCCTTTTTTAGAGATGACAATATTTTTTTCCTTTTAATAGGAGAGTGGCTTCCCTTAATATTCCAAGTGCACAGCTTCAATGTATCACAGGTCATCGCATTTCTTATTGACAATATTTAAGCCTCCAAGTGCATTATGATCTACATGCAGTTCCTGCACCTGACTGAAACCCAGCTGAAAAACACAAAACAAACAACACAGATTACAAATAACAGATGTGCCAACAGCACTGTGGGAGGAGCCTTCCCCACTCAGTAACCAGGGGATTACCATAACCTTCTCCGTTACTGGACTCTAACTCGGTCAACTTCTCTTACCGCTCCAAACTCAAATAGCACCACCTGAGCGATAATATTATCCGCCCTTGCACAAGGATGGGCAGGCCAGAAGAAAACAAAAAGAAGAAAAGGAAAAGAAAAAGAAAAAGAAAAAAGGCTCCCATCCCAAAGTCAACTTTATTGTCAATGCTGCTATGTGTACAGAACATACAGAGCATCGAAATTCCGTTTCTCTCTTTTCCAAAAAACGTATGTAAAGTATGTATAAAAAGAAAAAAATATATATATAAAATAAAAATATACAAATCTAAGAATATATACAAGCAAAAGACATGTGAGGTAATATGGTACAGTGTAAACGGAGTTATTTGTATAAATATAAATATAAGTGTGGTAATTGGCAGTATGGACAGGATTTACAGTTATTTACAGAGACTGTACACAGTGCAAATGGTGTGCAAATATATTTTGAGTCTTTAAAGTGGCAGGTGCCATTGTTATTGTTATCCCGCCACATAAATAAATTAGTAAATTAGAGTACTCTCTGTAATACTGGTTTACACACCATAAATATAGGACGGTAGGGAAACATTACCTTTTGAAATTGCTCGATTTTAGCTTTGTGAGCCCCCATTATTAATCATATAAAGTAAACATATGATCCACCCACAACAAAACAGTGTTCAGAACAACTCTTTCTTTCCTCCTAGCTCCTCCCCTCCTTCCCCCCCACCAGAGAAACAACTTGTCCATAAACCTAAACAGACCGGCTGGTGACTCACGTGTACTTTATCTGAGAGTGTCAATAAAAGCCACTGCTTTAGCGGGGGAGTCGAAGCTTCTAGCCTCTCCACCGTGGATTATTTTCAGCGTGGCCGGGTAGAGCATCATGTATTTAGCCCCAGTGTCCCGCAGCCATTTCTTCACCTCATCAAATCCCTTTCTCTTGCGCAGCACCGCGGCTGACAGATCCTGGAAGAACATCAAATCAAATAAAATTTTATTTATATAGCCCAAAATCACAAAATACATTTGTCTCAGAGGGCTTTACAATCTGTACAGGGAGTGACACCCTCTGTCCTTAGACCCTCGATTCGAGTGAGGAAAAACTTGCCCACCAAAAAACCTTTTAACAGGAAAAAGGTGGAAGAAACCTCAGGAAGAGCCACAGAGGAGGGATCCCTCTCCCAGGACGGACAGACGTGCAATGATGTCACATGTACAGAACAAATCAACAAACACATATTGTACACTCACAATGAATAATAGTGATTAATAATGACAATGATAAAATGAGAATAATGACAATGAATGATGAATTATTACAGTAACAGTGAAACTAGTGGTAAAGATACAGATGCACAGTAGCAAATCATTAACTAACTATAAACTGTAATGGCGATATGGCAACAATGATGACGGCGACAACACATGCAGTAGACGGTGGATTCTTTGTACTTCACGGTCCCGCTGCGTCTTGTAGCGTCTAACACCCTCTGTTTGTCGGTGAAGTTGTGAAATCTGATCAGGACGGGACGCGGTCGCTGGTTTAGCCCGGGCTTAGGTGCTAGAGTGCGGTGAGCTCTTTCGATTTTGACGCGGCCAGCTTTTGTCTCCAACCCGAGCACGTCGGGTATCCAGCTCTCGAAAAACTTTGTTGGGTTAGTCCCCTCCGCGTCCTCCGGTAGGCCAATAACCCGAACATTTTTTCTTCTGCCTCTATTTTCGAGGTCATCGATATGCTCAGCCATGCTGCGTACTTGGTTTTCAAGCTCTTGAACCCGCGCGTCCACCGTCTCACAGGTGTGCTCCGTGGCGGCGATCCTATTCTCTGCCTCTGTGGTTCTCTCCTCGATCTCTTTCAGCTGCTGGCCGTGGGCCTGTAGCATTTGGGATAACGGCCCAAGCTTTTCATCAATCATTTTAGTTATATTTGCCGTTATTTCTTGAATAGTTTGACGAAAAGGCGCGTCAAGGACAACCTCGGGGCTAGTTTGTAGCTGTTGTTGCTCTTCCTCTGGTGGAGAGTCAGGCATGCTAGCGGTAGCTTCTCGCCTGCTCATCTTGGTCAAATTTCGGTTCTCTTTTGGTGGCCTCTTGTCTCGACTTCTCAAAAAGTAGTCATCGATGCTCATGTTAAAAAGCACAACGTCGAGGTTATAACAAATATTGAGTTGGGCGAAGTTTTGTGTGAAATATCAATGTGGTGGTGTGGAGCTCAGAGAAAGTCAGCCACCCTCTACGCCGCCATCTTGGACCCCCCGGTACAAATTTTTAAAAAGGTTCATTTTCCTACACCTACAACGAATTTGAATCCATTTGCTTTCACTCTTGTTTTTGCATTGACTCTCTATGAACTCAAGCTGACATTAAATTTCTCATTCCTGTGATTTAACCTAAATGAATAGTTCACACTTTCTTGCTGTTGAAGCTCAAAGCTACTTTCACGTTTGTCTGGTAAATATCAATCTGGAGCCAGCAGGCAGTGATCTTTGTCTTGCTGTCAGAATGAGGGTGCCAGGCAATGAGGGCAATGATAGGGAGACTCCAAAGAGTCACCAATAAATATCCCAACAAAACTGCAAATTGTGAAAACTTTTTTAATACAGATAAAACAGAGTTACTGTGTTACTTTTAGAGAGAGCCAGGCTAGCTGTTTCTACCTTTTTCCAGTCTATATGCTAAGTTAAGCTAATCGTCTCCTGTCTGCAGCTTCATAGACATGAGTGTGGTATTATATTATCACATAACTCTGAGCAAGAAAGTGAATCAGCCTATGTTGAATTGTTTATTTAACTGATGTTTCCAGCTTGCATTGTTCTGTTGTTCCAAAAGCTGCAGGTTTGAAAATTTCAACAATAAGATAAGAAATTTGGGGATATTGTGATATAGACTGTTCCATGTAACCTGATCTGAAATACAAACACTAAACATGGTATGTTTTTACATGGATTTTTTTGTAGGATCTGAGAAAGTGAATTGGACCACACTGGTCCTCACTGCCAGTGCCAAACACACACACACACACACACACACACACACACACACTCAGAGAAATGCAATAATGACCGTGGAAGCATGATGTGCTGTCAGCTCACTCATATGGTTTGGCACAGCAATAGTACCATAAAATTATTATTGTAAAATCACACTGGAAGCCAAGCTGTGCAGATGCAAAAGGAGTGAAATGCTAACACCACCTTATCAAAACAAACAAGAAGAAAAATAGAAAAAAAGCCAATCAAACCAGAAAAAGTGACATTCAAACCTGTTCAATCAGTTTCACTGCTGATGATCTTCGTCAAGCAATCAAACTAATGAGAGCAAAGAGGAGACATTGAACATGCAGTAATTACAGGAGAACATCACAACCTCCAGCTTACGCACCCCAGGCACAGGAAGTGACACGAGAGAGCAGAGAGTGGTTAATTACTATTGGCCTTCCACAACCGTCCCACTGGGCATCAGCCTCAGTCGCTCCTGATGCTAAAATAATTAATGACGTCATCCCCGGTCCCTGTATCCTTGGCGATGAGAAGGGGGGGCCCCCTGGTTGTCAAGCAGCAGTTCGCCAATGAGAAGAGTCTGCGTGTAGAGATCGCCCTGAATGATTCAGTCTCTGTCTCTCAGATCAATGCAGATAACATCTTATCAAGTAAGAATCAATTTAGGAAAACTAAATTGAATCAAATCCTGCTGTGTGCACACTGAAAGACATACATGTGTATGATGCAGTGCGTTTCCAAGACTGTACAAAATATCTATTTGACTTTGACTTTCTGGTTTTTTCGTGTACATATTAACACATTTCTGAATGTGAAATGTGAAATAATTCACAGCAGCTTAAGAGAGAATTCACCACTTTATACAGTATATGTCCATTTAAAATTATTTTAATGCTATATTTGTAAACTTAGTAAAACTAACAAAAGTCCTTAAAACTACAATTTACAATTTAAATTCTGTATCCAGGGTCTATGGAACTTTAAACTTTCAATTACATCTGTAAAAGTGATCATCACTTTTGATTTATTCATCCACAACGCATTCAAATCAAATTTTATTTGTATAGCCCAAAATCACAAAATACATTTGTCTCAGAGGGCTTTACAATCTGTACAGGGAGTGACACCCTCTGTCCTTAGACCCTCGATTCGAGTGAGGAAAAACTTGCCCACCAAAAAACCTTTTAACAGGGAAAAAGGTGGAAGAAACCTCAGGAAGAGCCACAGAGGAGGGATCCCTCTCCCAGGACGGACAGACGTGCAATGATGTCACATGTACAGAACAAATCAACACACACATATTGTACACTCACAATGAATAATAGTGATAAATAATGACAATGATAAAATGAGAATAATGACAATGAATGATGAATTATTACAGTAACAGTGAAACTAGTGGTAAAGATACAGATACACAGTAGCAAATCATTAACTAACTATAATCTGTAATGGGGATATGGTAACAATGATAACGGCGACAACACATGCAGTAGACGCCACGCAGGACCACAGCAGCAGACACAGTCCACAAGAACCTGCTGGACGAGAGAGCACAATAACTCCGGGGAAGAATTTTAATTAGTAACATGATAGATAGATAGATAGATAGATGGATTAGACAGGTGGATAGATAAGGAGAGAGAGAGAATGAGAGAGAGAGAACGAGAGAGTATGTGAGTCCCCCAGCAGTCTAGTTCTATGGCAGCATAACTAAGGGATGACCTGAGCCAGCCCTAATTATAAGCTTTATCAAAAAGGGAAGTCTTAAGTCTACTCTTAAAGGTGTTGATCGTGTCTGCCTCCCGAACACAGAGTGGTAGTTTATTCCACAGAAGAGGAGCTTGATAGCTGAAAGCTCTGGCTCCCAATCTACTTTTAGACACTATAGGAACCACAAGGAACCCACCATCCTGGGAGCGCAGTGTTCTAGTGGGGTGGTAAGGTACTATGAGCTCTTTTAGATATGATGGTGCCTGACCATGAAGAGCTTTGTAAGTTAGTAGAAGAATTTTAAATTCTATTCTAGATTTAACGGGTAGCCAGTGCAAGGAAGCCAAAATGGGAGAGATGTGATCTCTGATTTTGGTTCCTGTCAGAACACGTGCAGCAACGTTCTGAATCAGCTGCAAACTCTTAAGAGACTTATTAGAGCAGCCTGATAGCAAAGAGTTACAATAGTCCAGCCTAGAAGTAACAAATGCATGGACTAGTTTTTCTGCATCCGCTTGAGAAATGATGCGTCTGATTTTGGCAATGTTACGTAAGTGGAAGAATGCAGTCCTCGAAGGTTGTTTTATATAGTCATTAAAGGACAAATCCTTATCAAAAACAACTCCAAGATTTTTTACGGTGGAGCTGGTGGCCAGGGTGATCCCGTCTAAGGCTAAATCTCTGGAATGATAGTTTCTAAGGTGTTTGGGTCCTATTACGAGAACTTCAGTTTTATCTGAATTTAGCATCAGAAAATTGTGGGTCATCCAATTTCTTATGTCCTTAATGCATGCTTGAAGTTTGGTCAAGTGATTGGTTTCATCAAGCTTGATCGATAAATATAATTGGGTGTCGTCTGCATAACAGTGAAAGTTAATTAAATTATTACTAATAATGTTCCCTAGAGGAAGCATATATAAACTGAAAAGAAGTGGCTCTAATACAGAACCTTGTGGGACTCCATGAGAAACTTTGGTTTGCATGGAGGATTCATCATTAACATGAACAAACTGAGAACGGTCTAGGAAATATGACTTAAACCAGCCTAGGGCGGTTCCTTTAATGCCAATTTGATATTCCAGTCTCTGTAAAATAATCTGATGGTCAATGGTGTCAAATGCAGCACTAAGATCTAATAGGACAAGTACAGAGATGAGTCCTTTGTCTGATGCCATTAGGAGGTCGTTTGTAACTTTAACTAGTGCGGTCTCTGTGCTATGATTTACTCTAAATCCTGACTGAAACTCCTCGAATAAGCTGTTTGTGTGGAGAAAATCACATAGTTGATTGGCTACGGCTTTCTCAAGTACCTTCGAGATGAATGAAAGGTTTGATATTGGCCTGTAGTTGGCTAAAACCTCTTGATCTAGAGTTGGTTTTTTAAGAAGAGGCTTAATCACAGCTATTTTAAAGGACTGTGGTACATATTCTGATAATAAAGACAGATTAATCATATTCAATAAGGACGGGCTAACTAAAGGTAATACATCTTTAAGCAGCCTGGTTGGGTTGGGGTCTAAGAGACAGGTTGACGACTTAGATGAAGAAATATTGTAAGTTTTTGTTTAATGTCGACGGGAGAAAAGCAGTCTAAATATATGTCAGGTTTTATAGCTATTTCCAAACTTGCTGTATCTGAAATCAGATGAGTGCCTGTTGAGGGCAAAAGGTGATGAATTTTGTCTCTAATATTTAGAATTTTATCATTAAAGAAGCTCATGAAGTCATTACTAGTTAGGCTTAAAGGAATAGATGACTCAATAGAGCTGTGGTTCTCTGTTAGCCTGGCTACAGTGCTGAAGAGAAACCTGGGGTTGTTCTTATTTTCCTCAATTAATGAGGAATAATAGGCTGTTCTGGCATTACGCAGAGCCTTCCTATAAATTGCAAGATTATCTTGCCAGGCTAGGCGAGATTCTTCCAGTTTAGAGGCACGCCATTTACGTTCAGATTTACGTGCTTCTTGCTTTAATTTGTGAGTGTGCTGGCTATACCATGGTGCTAACCTCCTCTGTTTTATTGTCTTCTTTTTCAGAGGTGCAATAGAGTCAAGAGTTGTCTGTAATGTGTCTGTAGTATTACTAACGAGCTGATCTATGTGTGAGGGGCTACAGGAAGCTGCTAAGTCCTCTGTAACATTAAGACATGGCATTGAATTTAATACTATAGTAATCGTTTCCTTAAATTTGGCTACAGCACTGTCAGATAAACATCTGCTGTAGGAGTTTCTGAAAAAAAGCTTATAGTCCAGTAGTATGAACTCAAAGGTTATAAAAAAATGGTCAGATAGGATAGGATTATGTGGAAAGACTATTAGATGATCAATTTCAATGCCATATGAGAGTATAAGGTCAAGAGTGTGATTCAGACAATGAGTCGGTTTGTTTACACTCTGACAGAAGCCAATTGAGTCTAACAAAGAGATAAATGCAGTACTAAGACTATCACTATGGTTGTCGACATGAATATTAAAATCACCTACAATAATTACTTTATCTGATTTAACGACCAAGCCTGATGCAAATTCAGATAGAAATTCAGAATAAGGACCTGGAGCTCGATATAATATGACAAATAATATTGGCTGTAATGTTTTCCAGGTTGGGTGAGTAAGGCTAAGCACGAGACTTTCAAATGAATTATAATTTAGTTTAGGTTTAGGATTAATGAGTAAACTAGAGTCAAATATGGCTCCAACGCCACCACCTCGACCAGTACTTCGAGGAATATGAGTATTACAATGACTGGGGGGAGTGGATTCATTTAAACTAACATATTCATCCTCCTGCAACCAGGTTTCAGTGAGGCAGAATAACAGCTTTAGAGGACAAGGACCTAATATTCAGGAGTCCACATTTAATTATCTTGTTTTGGACTCTTGGAGATGTTGATTTAATTTTTATCAGGTTTTTATGATTTACTCCTCTTCTGTTTTATCTTTAAATAATGCAGGTGGACGGGGGACAGACACAGTCTCTATACTAGATGGTTGGGTGGGCAGCTGCTCTAGTGGAGGCGCAGAGAAGCGTGTAAGACTGCAGCTCTGCTTCCTGGTCTCAGCTCTGGATTGTCATGGATTTGATCGACTAATAAACTTTACCATGTTTCTAGATATAAGAGCTGCTCCATCCAAAGTGGGATGGATGCCGTCTCTCCTAATTAGACCAGGTTTTCCCCAGAAAGGTGTCCAATTATTTATATAGCCCACATCATTGTCTGGACACCACCTCGACAACCAGCGGTGAAATGACGACATGCGGCTATACATGTCATCACTGGTTACATTGGGTAGGGGACCAGAGAAAATTACCGACATTGTTTTGGCATATTCACACACTGTGACAGTTTCACTGTCTCTGTGGGTTCTTTCAGCACAGAGTAGACGGACCACAGCTTGTTGACAACTTTAATCTTTATCTAACACATATAAATCATACACACGGCAGCCGATCACAGGCTTGTTGCTGTCGTCTGCCGTGTGTCTGTGTCTGTGTGTCTTTGGCCGTGCTCCACCCTGCTTCTCTGTCCAGCACGCCACTATATCGGGCGGCAAGAGTGATTAACCACCTGGGAACCGGTGTGTCAATCACTCTCACCTGGCGCTGCTCTCCCGAGCCCTCCCCACACCTCTCTCCTGCAGCTGATGCAACACGCCCCCTCCACACACACCGATGACACATTAATTTTAGTAACCTCCGATTGACGTAACCGGGTGTCATTACCGCCGACGTGAATAATAATCTTATTATATTTCTTCTTATCTTTAGCCAGCAGTTTTAAATTAGACTCTGCCCGCTCTGGCCCCTGGGATGCATTTAACTATGGTCCCCGGTGTCGCTAACTTCACGTTTCTTAAAATTGAGCTGCCAATGACCAGAGTTGGCCTCTCAGCGGGTGTGTCGCTGAGTGGGGAAAATCGGTTTGATACGTGGAGTGGTTTGTGGTGTACCGTAGGCTTCTGTTTGGGGCTATGCCTCCTTCGAACAGTCACCCAGCCTCCCGGCTGCTCGGGAACTACCGGGGGACGGCTAGCTACAGCTGCCTTCAGTGGTACCGCACCGGCTACAGGGGGCTTGCTAACTATAACTGATTTTTCGGTGGTGCGGTACCGTGCCTCTAAGTCGCTAACCCTCGCCTCCAGAGCTACAAATAAATTACATTTAATGCATTTACCATTTTCGCTAAAGGAGGACAAGGAGTAACTAAACATCTGACATACAGAGCAGGAGAGAGGAGAAGAGAGAGTGGGAGAGGAGAGAGAAGCCATTTTCTAGCTAGGCTAGCTAGTGAGACAAACAGCGAACTGATAAAAACTATCGAAGTGTGGTTGCTAAAGTTAAGAGACCTGTCTGTGTACAAACAGAACAAGTCTATGTGGTGGTGCAAAATTGTAAAAACACTCGCCAATGTGTGGAATATATGACAATCTAACTAGGTGAGCAGAACAGAGAGCACCGTGTCAGTAACACCAGTAACCGGAAGTATATAACACATTAGCAAATTCAAAAACACAATAGCAAATTCAAAAACACAATAGCAAATCAAATAACACATTAGCAAATTCAAAAACACAATAGCAAATTCAAAAACACAATAGCAAATCGAATAACGGAAAGGGTAGGTACCCTCGGGCGACATAAATCGTCTCTGATTGGACTGATGGTCCTTTGAACCGGAAGGACATTGTTTAGGGCATCGTTTACATGTTTTCAAAATATGAGCGCTGTTAGTGACAACGTCCGCGCTGCTATTAAATAATATTTTGATGCAGGACATGGATATGACGTGATACTGGATATGCTGTCGACAATTCACAACATAAACATGAGTCTGCGTACGCTGAAGACACGTTTAAAAGAAGCAGGGCTGAGCAGAAGATTTAACTATTCCCCACTGCCTGAAGTGAGGCGTGCCATTCTGATTGAGCTGGAAGGACCAGGCCAACTCTTCGGTTATCGGACTATGTGGCAAGTTCTGCAACAAAAACACAAGATTAAACGTGATGTAGTAATGAGGTTGCTGAAACTACTCAATCCACGAGGGACAGCTTTGAGAACACGCAGGAGGTTTACAAGACGTACCTATCATTCCAAACTACATATGGCATGTAGATGGGTATGATAAACTGAAACCATTTGGCCTGGCCATCTCAGGATGTATAGATGGCTTTTCAAGGAGAATGATGTGGCTTGTTTGTGGACCAACAAACAATAATCCATCTGTCATCGCTCACAATTATATTAACTGTGTCAAGACTGTTGGTGTGGTTCCAATAAGGTTAAGAACTGACCTCGGAACAGAAAATGGGACTATGGCAGCAATACAGTGTACCCTGCGCCATATGCAGGGTACACTGCCTATGACTATGCAGGCACTTCTAGCCACAGTTACGGCTCATCAACAGGGAATCAGCGCATCGAGTCATGGTGGTCTTTTTTCAGAAGAGGGAGGTAGGTACATCTGTGTTTGATGGATGAAAAGTACAGTGGAAGCTGTATAGTGATCACCCCTGTCTCTGTTAAACTGATTAGTGCTGGTAATTAAAACCCCCTTCCTTGTTTGTCATTGTGAATATTATTAGTGTTCTTGAACTGTTTACCTGTAAAGCAGACCACTTAACAGGGTCTCCGCAGGGTATAAAAAGTATTAAAAGGTAGTAAATCAACTTGGTGAAAATGAAGGCCCTTAAAGAATTAAATGTATGATTTCATTGAGTGAAAATTACACTAAAAAGACAAAACTTACATTTATGCATAGTCCCTTTGACATCTAAACACATCCAAATCCTGGAGCATTCTGGATCCCAGACTCCATGTTTGTCTTAAAGACACTGTAGGATTCCAAGCGGTAGCTTCAGTGTGTTTGCACATGTGTTTGCCATTGGAAAAGGTGAATCAGTTAAAAAGTCAATGCTTGGAGGCGGTGTCATTCCTGCTGGTGGAAGTGCTGATAAACCAGTGGCAAACATATATATATATATATATATATATATATATTTTTTTTTTTTTTAATTTAAAAACAGCCTTGACAAACCTTCACAATTGAGAAGAAAATCAGCCCAAAATCCAATTACTTTGACCTCCTTCTGCCGCCTGTTGCTTCCTCTTCGGCTCAGGTCTGTACTGAACATGCGTTCCATTTCGGCAGCAGTCAGGGCCTTGGAAGAATGGTATAGGGCAGGAGCCAGCACACCAGAATGCTGCTGCAGTGCAGTCAAAAATTGCAGACATGCCAGTCCATCTTTGAATCTATGAAGGACAATTATTGTGTAAGGCATACAGTACATGTAGTTTATCAGGTCTGACAAGTCTTACAATAAAAAGACATTTATTGTAAGACCAACACAAAAATATGCATGCTTGACTGCTCCTTTCCTTCATTGATACAAATCTAGGATTAAAAAAAGAAAAAAGAAGGACAAAATGACTTTTACTTCTTATTGAAATAAGTGGAAATCCATCCCTTTAAATAAATAAAACTTATCTCTTGAGAGTAGTCTTAGTAAATTCATTCCTTGAGTGATGATTATTTTCTACCTGACGTAGAGCTTTCCCTATCTCCTCATCGGTTATATCTTCCACAGTGGCGCTGAAACTTGGCTTCCCTATTATGTGTTCGACAAGTTGCTTTGAGAGGAAATGTGGTGCTGGTCCTCCGTGTATTATAGACACAGCAATCATCTTGCCTGCAAGAAAGTATTCATCTTCCCTGACAGCTGTTACAGAGAGTACAGAATTATTATGGATGAATACCATCTACATAAGTGGAAGATTATAAAATATATATATATATATTTTTTACAGTTACATATTTTTTTTGACACCAAAAAAAAAAAAAAACACCTGTGGAATTGTACACAAGGCCTTTCTGGAGGTCCATCGAAGATGGGGCGATTTCTCAGGCGGTTCATCAGAACCTGTGTCCAACCCGTCTTCAAAGGACCCAGCATCGTCAGCAAACTTAACAAAGATGTCGCTGTTGTCGGAGTAAGAGCTGCGTCGAAATCCTCTCACAATTAGATCTTGATATGTTAAACCTGCTGACTTTCTTGTGGTCAATTGCAAGTGCCAAATTTGCAATGATTTCTGGTGCCTGCACACTTGTGGGTCTAGAAAAAGTGAGAAACTTACATTAGACTTTAAAAATATACTCAAAATGTAGTAGCTACTTTGCTCAAAAATCTTTCATTCCATATTCATAAACCATATCCTGACACTTCATTGACACGAGATACACTGATGAGTCAGTCTCTAAAACAATGAGCAATTTTTTACTCTTATTAACCTAATTCCAATGCACTCTCTTCAAACACACATCTCAACAACTGGACCTGATCCAAGCAGTAAAGGCAGAGAAAGTCAGATTGGTGTTCATTTTAGTGACTTCTCACTTTTGTAAAATGTAATTTGGACAGAATAGAGACCTGGTTAATTTTCTACTTATGTCTATATGACTCACTCAGATTCTTCTGAGGGTTATTTATTTCCTCAGGAATGACAACTTCATCCTCATCATCCTCATCGTCAATGACAATAGGGGAAAACAGGTTGGTGTAATTTCTGCAAAATGAAAACATTATGTGCACACAATATAATTATGGATGCCCGATGTTCCATCTTAAACTGAACAATCTAATCTTTGTCAGGAGAGAAATGTTTTTCCCCTCAATAATGTTGAGTTTGTGATATTTTGTTATATAATGAAACAAAACACACCTGTAACAGGAGCTCTTGACATCAAGACATCCGGAGGTACCTGCATAAGCATCGTCCTCATCCAAGTGTATAATCTGAGATTAAGAAATGTAGAAATAGGCTAAATATTCAATCAAATGACAACATAATTATGTAACTAACTCTATGGTTTACTTAAAAGGGATCGTTCAACATTTTGGAAAATGTGCCTATTGTAATAATCCCTATTGTGGAGCGGAGTAGCTCGCGGTGGAGATTAAAACCTCTTGGAGAACTTGAATCACTTTAGCCTTCTCTTGGCGTATTTATTTAGACGGGAGATATGCGGCGCTGCAGCCGTTGCGTTCATCACAACGTAGCTCTTCTTCTACAACATAATTAGTGCGGGAGGCGTCACGTCCAGGACGCACCACAAACAATACTGCCCTCTGCAGGACACAATGAGCAAGGGCGCACATAATGTTATTACACTTAACACCTATAGTCACATGAGTAGGTATATTCCCAGTGCCTGTTGTTTTGAGAGCTGCTCAGTGAACCCAATGGAGGTGGATGGTACAGGTAACTCCGTCCCTCAAAACTAATCAAATACACAATCCTACTATTCCAAAATGCTCTTATAGACAACTTGTGTCCACAGAGCATCGCACATTTCTCAAAACAACAGGCACTGATAATTAAAGGGAATATACCTGCTTATATGACTATAGGGATTCGTGCAATACTCAACTATCCCTTTAAGGATGTGAGAAAATTAAGAATAGCTTCCAAATGCAAGGAGATGATGTTCAATGGACACACTTTCACATTTCCCTGTTTACTTTTATTGTTGTAAATCTTAGGTCAGGCACATTCACAAAAGTGTTGCAGTTAACAGTTCATCTGGAGTGACTTTATATTCCCCCTGAATGAAATAAACAAAATACTATGATTTTGAGCTTACTTCAATAGACTTTGGACTAATGGTATTACTATAATCATGACATTAAAAACAGATGGTGGATGACGGCTCCTCTCTCCTCACTGCAGGATGGAGAGATATAGAAGATCTTTTGTACCCACAGCCATCACTTTATAATTCTTCACTGAATAGTAGATGAGCTGTCAGACAAGTGAATTTCCCTCTGAGGATCAATTAAGTTATTCTTATTAGACCATATAATATTTACATTAATGGTGTCTATGTAAACATTCTGCTATTGTTTTGTTTCATACCTAGAGTCACGGGACAATGAAGACTCTATGCAACTATTATAATACTCCATTACCTGTTGTACTCCAGTAGACAGCCCCCCAGCACCATTCCTATGAGGGCATAAAAACATAAATCATAGTGTACTCAAATATATTGGTGACATTGCAAAACCAAACAAACATTTAGATATCGGAGTAGCAATACATTTACATATAGTAAATGCTACAATAACCACAAATTACAAAGCTATGTTGATAGCAAATAAATATGTATGCAAATGCTGTAAAAGCTAAATTTTCCATGACACACACACACACACACACTTACACCTTGTCAGACTCTTTGTGTACAGGACTGCTTTTGTGAAGAGGTTCAAATGGCTGTAGTAAAGACATAATTATTTGTTTAGTACAGGTAGACCGATGTCAAAAACCCACACAGGTTGAGGGCAGATTAATCACAAAAATGATCACCCAAATATGTTTTAAATTGCACTCACCAGTGTATCAGCTTGATCAAACTCTCTTGATGTTGTTTTTATCACAATCTCAGAGTCAGATGTGTCTGTCAATTCTCCAACTGTAAAAGATGAAAATAAATGAAGCTCACCTAAATTATAATTGCTAAAAAGGGAAGGTTAACACCTGGAGAAAATGTTTAAGATAACTCCAGCTGGTTAACAAAATATGAACATGAATGCTGAAAGCACAGTAGGGAGCAACTAATAAAATCTAAGGGCCTATTTCAAAAGAAAGCTTGACCCAAAGTGAGGGAAAGTCTGCTTTTTTTTCAGAAAGGGAAGTAAACCCTCTTAAAAGTTACTAGCTTATTATAGAATAATATTTACTTTGGTGATTGTATGGGCCATTGTTGCCTATATAGTCACTATTTCTAATCAGTTAATGACTGTGCTGAATCTGAAACACTTTTCATATTCCTTTTGTAATGATTATATGACAAATATAAATTACATTACTGATACATATTTCAGACATTTTCCATTTGTGACTTTAGTGACATTTTAGTGTCCTTGTGGAGCTGGTCAAAAGACACAGACTTCCAGTCTAATCTAAAGGATTGTTTGTGATGACTGACATTTTGCTCCGTCAACAAATTACTCCACTGTTCCGGAATAGAAAATTAAGATTTTTCAGTTTCAAGGAAGATCAACTTAGAGAAAGACTCCATTATGAAACAGGACCCAGATTTTGATAAATAAATAAAGATACAAACAATGAATAGTAGATTCCTCAATGACTAACATATAGCTGCACAGCAAGTCAAGACATCTTTGCACTGGACACAACTAGGTCATAACAACACAATTTACCTTCATCAACGTCTTTTTTTGAGCAGATAAAAATGGTGATCCGCTGATATTGCCTGCCAGTTTCTGCCTTGTATGCTTTTAAAAAAAAAAAAAATTCCCCATTGAGGGACAAAATAAAGTTAATCTTAATCTTAAAGTAAACGGTCTTTGTGTCCCAGGGATATTAATGACTTTAGAGCCATCTGGATAAAGAAGGAGGAAAGGTCCTTCATCCAAGTCTTTGTTGAAGTCCCTCATTTTTTTCACTGCCTGATTAAGCAGATCTGGGGAAGTGATGTCAGGATGTGTAGAAAGGCAAAGTGTTTTCCCACACTGTGGTTTGACACCACCACCTTTCCCAATGGTCATCAAACCAATATTTATCTGCAAAAAAAAGAAAAAGTGGACTGTTAATGGGTAATGTTTAAAGGTCAATATTTACTTAAAATGATCATTAATGCTACGCTACATGCCACACTTGGATACTAAATGGACAATTATTAACTCAAAAATGTCACTCAAAGCAGAGGGACCCAAACCTTTATTTGTTATAATTTAATTTAGCATGTCACAGTTACATATTCATCATGATTAGAAACTAGCAAATATGTACCAATGTGAAAACAGGACAGTGGCATTAAATCTGAGTAATATGGTTGTGGCACAGAAGCCCATTAGTACAGGCAAAAAATATATTGGTCACCATAAAACTGACCCTACCATCAGGCATACTTTTAAAGGACTGAGATGATGGAAGAATGTCAACAGCTAGTTAACAGTTGTTCATTCTTAGTCACATAACCAACTTACCTGGACATTACACGTTTTTTTTGCCTCCGTTTTCCCACAAAAAAAATTTTGCCTCTCCTCTGTCTTTCTCTTTCTGTACTCCAGAAAGGTCCCTAGAGTAGGGGTTTGAATGGTCTGTGATGCTACAGGGAAGCAAACGTATGTTACATTATAATGATACATTTATACAGCAGTAGCCTAATGTTTTACAGCACACAATAATTACAATAAGATAACACACTATATTTATAAACTAAAGCCTGAAGATGCCTGTCTTCAGTTTCACTGCCTATAACGTGCACTCTAATGTTACTGACCACTAAAAGATACTCTGCAAAGTGGTAACATCAATACATCTTTCACTCCAAACAGTAGCATTCATGGAACACCTGTTGTCCCCTCACCCGTAGATGACAACACGTGCCCCTTATCACGTCTTTAATTTACATGCATGCAAACAGACTGTCCCTTTAACAAGTCAACCAATATGTAAACGTAATAAATTTTGATATGTATGTATACTGTAGCTTTCATAGAGGAATAGCCGAATAAGTCTGTAAACTGACGTAAGTTAGTTAGCTAGTTATCTAAGTAGCTAAAGATACACCAACCAAGCATAAACGTTACATCCGTTAACTTACTGGAAGGTCGCGCGTCTTCTTGTAGCCTTTTCCCACAATCACTGCAGAAGTTCGCTTTTTACCTGAACTCTTTTCCACAGTTTTGGCAATACATCGCAGCGTTTTGGTTTCGTTCGTTCGTTTATGTTATAAAACAAATTATTTAATTCCAAGAAGTAAATTGTTTGCAGGAAAACATAAGCTACAAGATGAGCAAGTGAACATGGAGGTAATACTTTTTATACAGTAAGTAGGTAAAGACAAACAAATAAGTGGACTCAGTCATGTTAAAACAAAGACCATTAAAATGATGTAAATTAAAGTTAACACTTCTTGATCAGATGCATAGGCATCTACTAAAACAATAAGCGCATGAATTGCTTTCTTTTTGCTGATGGTTCTCTTTCACCTTATATCACAGAAAATTGAACCCAAGTCTTTTGCAGCTCAAGAGGGAACTGCTAAATGAAGTGCACTTGAAAACTACAAAGTTTGAAAATTAAAAAAAAATCTGACTGTGGCGTAAGAAAGAAGCGAGGTTAGCAGATCTCTGTAGCTCCAGATCTTTGCTCGAGTCTACTTTCCATATTCTAAGACAAATTGGGATCCACAAGTTGAAACATTACTTATTTACTACACGTCAGTAGGATTTTGAATAGGTTTTCTTACTTTTGGAACTGATCCCTGAAGTTCTGGTTTCACACTATATGTAGGTGTTATGTATTGACAAGGAAGAAGAATGTGTGGAATAAAAACTGTTACCTCTCTCACTACTCTCCTGCTGCATGTTGGAAACCTATTCATGGATTTATTCAGCTTCTTAGCCATGATTCTAGCAAGTAACAGGATCATATAAAATGGTATATACATGTAGATATTGTATTGGATGCTGCTAGTCATTGTATCAATGTGTCAACATGTCTGCCATACTGGAACATGGTAGACGGGCCTCTGAATGCACACAAATATATTTCACTAACGAAGACCAATCCAACAAAGTGAAGATTTAAAATGGTTTATTAGATAATGTGGAAGGAGGAGAGCTGAGATGAGGGATGGGAGTTAGGGTAGAGGGATGAAGAGGTGAGGATTGAGGGATGACAGGTTGAGGGCCAAATTAATTAATGACATTAATGTAGCCAACTATAGACAGTATATATATATATATATATATATATATATATATATATATATATGGCCTTGAGCAAACTGTGTGTTGTAGAAGGTACCAATGTGAAAGTAAACAGCAGATCATGATGTTGTAATTCATATGTGGATATTGAAATTTAAAATGCATGTGTGTTTTGCATACGCTTTGTTTGTGAATTTACTGTTTTGTTAGTGACTCAAATATAAAATTAAAATGATGATGACAAAAGCAACACAGCTACTCCTCCTGTGCTACTGCTGGGATTTTGCAGCTTTGCCCTTTTCTCCTTGACATGATGTCAAATATTCTTTCCAACTTTCTCACCATCCCCCTTCCCAGAGACCTGTTTATGGTGGCAGAGTCTTTGAACCCTGACAGTCTTTATAGTTCAGAGGCTGTGTGGTGGCAGCTGCTAATGTCAATGCTAATGACATTGCAATGCTTTCCCAACCTTGTGAACACCCAGAACACCTCTGCATTGCCAAAGTGGCAACAGTCCTGAATTCTCATTTTCAGAAAAGTCAGGTGGGGTGAAGGTTTGAGGATAGCGGTACCAAAAAAGGAGTTGTTTTTGTTCAAAATGTGGTGCTCTATGAATGTATTCATGGAAAACAAAAATGAATGAAACAAAAACAGCCCAAAGAAACAGAGTTGCTAAGCTTTCAAGTTGTTGCAGAAAATAAGTGGAGAGACTGCATTCTTTAGCTAGCATGTCAACACCAAATTAGCATTGCAGCTGGAAGCCCCAGGGACAGAAACACTGGGAAGCCCCCTTTTCCCCCGCTAAAGAAAACCTGAAGAGGGAAACAAAGCTGCAGGCATAAAGAGAGAGAGCGGTCATAATGAGGACTGTTCGTACAGAGTGTCTGCAGCTGTGTCCCAGTTCAGGCTCTGCCTCCTTTGAAGGATGCAGCCTGTCCTTAAGAGGGCTGAAGGTCAGAGGATTCACTACAGCGTCATCTTCAGCTCATGCCCCTCAGCCTTCTAGACATAGATAGATAGACACACAGACGGACGGACGGACAGACGATAGATAGATAGATAGATAGATAGATAGATAGATAGATAGATATACTTTATTAATCCCAAAACTGGAAAATTAGTAATATAGGGTGCAGGGCTCAGACCAGAGACAACGAGCAGAGGAGGTTTATGTGACCAACATGCCCCAGGTTGGAGTGAATGTCTGACTGACTTGCCAAGATCATGGCATGATTTTAAGGTGGTTCTGGGGACTCTTTATCACAGAAAATTAGCTTTGTGTTTATCACAGGTCACAATAGGGCTGCATTTCACTGGTTGCACATTTAAAGGTCAGGACAAACCAAGTCAGAAGGAAAGATGATTGAACTACGTGTACACCGGCGAGGTATAAAATTAGAGTGACACGCAACGCCCAAGGTTGCACAGCCACAATGTTCAGCATCTCTCCTCTCTCCATAGGAAAACAATGGTCTATGCCACTGTCATGGAAACAAGCAGTACTGGCAAAATCAATCATTTTTAGATCTAGGGGAATCAATTAACACCAAGCATCCCAGCCACAGTCTTTTCACTCCCCCGGCAGAGTCGCCTCCCTCGACTGGTTCTCTTCCGTGCATTCAGCTCAGTGTTGGTTTCAGTTCGTTTAAGTCAACATACAAACCCACAGTTAGAATCCATTGCCTGTCACGGTCTCAACAAGTCTCTCACTACCATTAACACACCACTCTCTTCCCCTCTACCTCGTATCTCTTCCTTTCATTTCTTCTTGATGTTTGACACACAATCGATAAGACCTGCGACAGTGACACTGAGTGCATGTCATGGGAGTGACCAAGATTATCAATTTCCAACTTGTAAATCACTCAAGTCCACATTTAAGATGTGGACTCAAAAACAGTCCATCCAAGTGTGCTCTCATTTAATGGCATAATTGGTCCTGTATGTATGAACAAATGTAATTGCTTGAGAGGATTCTTTTAATATATATTGCAGCTATATAACAAAGTTACAAACTTATGACATGGTTGAGTTGGTACATGGGGGGCTTTTACTAAAGGAAAACACACATGGTGCAGTGAAATGATCTGATTCTCCAGCATCTCAGTTGTATACCTGTACCTTTAACGCTTTTCATACTTTGTGTGCACTGTTATGCTCATTTATTGCTCCTCATTCTTTATGTCCCCATATCCCCCTTCCCCTCACTGGCTGCTCTGCTCACCTTTTGTATCAGGTGAGTCACTCTTTCATATCCGTGAGGTTTCATATGAAAAACTTGAATTCAGTGTTGACTGCCAGCATCTAGTTATCTCAGGAAGCACATACATCTTAATACAACTCACCCCCCTATGCGTTACTGACTCAGGTTTATCTTTCATCCATTTATGCTGTGATTGAACCTAGTTTTCCATTCCCATGTTAGCTCTACTGTTCTTCCCAATTAGCTTCCAACACTAAATGGTTCTTAGTTCGCAATTAGTGCCCTCTCCCACAATACAACACTCCAGTAATAAGTGCAGGTCTCTTCCTTTTGAATTGAATTATAATATGTAAAACGTACAGTAGACACAAACTACAAGAAATACATTTATTATATAGCCATTTAACTATAATGTATGGTACTTCGATTTCTTCAACAAGCATTCATCCAAAGTGACTTCACACTTTTTTGCTCGAAGGAAGGAAGGAACGAAGGAAGTGCAGCAGGAAGGAATTGCAGCATGTGAGGTTGTTTAAATGATCTTATGTGTAGTTTAAATTTTTATACGTTTTCATGTTTATCAGCCTTCTTAATGCTTTATTTGGCTGCTAATTCTACAAGAAGTTGATGTAGCTATGTAGCTAATGCTTGTTGTACCTGCTGTAGTAGCCATAGTATTTTTTATTTACTCACTTGTTATTGCTATTTTTCTGTTTTTGCTATTTTATTTATTTCATATAAACCTATAAACTATTTTAATTGACCTACTTTTACACATGGAATCACTTTTACTTTGCTGAAATGTATTTAAAGTAAGTAAAGTTTACTTGAGTAAAATCTGTCTTTCCATCATTGATGGCACAAAAAGTATATTTTGAGTTTTGGAAAGATGTAAAAACTCCAAATGTATCCTAAAGGAAATTGGGAAATGATAACACAACACAATATGTGAGATCCACGACAGTCTGCAGATCTGTTAAACCAGCTGGACCAGTGCATACTGGCGGGAACAAGGTATTATATAGTTATATAGTTGTTGGTTTCAGACAGCACTGTGCACCACTCATTACCAGCAGGTATGATTAACATGTCAACATTGATCTCTGTTTCCTGATAACAGGCTGAATGACTGAATGAGAAAAAAAGAAATTAATCAATCAAATCGAATCAAATCAAATTTTATTTATATAGCCCAAAGTCACAAAATACATTTGTCTCAGAGGGCTTTACAATCTGTACAGGGAGTGACACCCTCTGTCCTTAGACCCTCGATTAGTGAGGAAAAACTTGACCACCAAAAAACCTTTTAACAGGGAAAAAGGTGGAAGAAACCTCAGGAAGAGCCACAGAGGAGGGATCCCTCTCCCAGGACGGACAGACGTGCAATGATGTCACATGTACAGAACAAATCAACACACACAAATTGTACACTCACGATGAATTATAATGAATTACAATAAATTTCAATGATAAAATGAGAATGTTTACAATGAATGATGAATTATTACAGTAACAGTGAAACTAGTGGTAAAGATACAGATGCACAGTAGCAAATCATTAACTAACTATAATCTGTAATGGGGATATGGTAACAATGATGAGGTGACAACACATGCAGAAGACGCCACGCAGGACCACAGCAGCAGACACAGTCCACAAGAACCTGCTGGACGAGAGAGCACAGATCACTGGTGAGGGTTATCACTGGCAGTGAACAAACAAATTATCCTGCTTTTGTCTAAAAACATATGAGATAATCCCAGTGGTATTATGTGTTTTCTTTTATGCAGAAAATAGCAAATGAAAAATGATGAGACACTAAGGACATGAACAAAAGTTTTGTTTCCTTTTGTTTATGTTGGTCGTCTTTCCACCAGAAGTTCATTGATTCGATTAAACCAGTGACTGGTGTGATATATGGCCTGCAGCCTTTGATACCAAATTGCTTTATAACACACCTGGTCCAAAACACACACACACACACACACACACACACACACGTGTAGAAACATTTTAACAAAGCAAACCTAACCTGAAAGTAAACACAGACAATAAATGATGTGATTTACAACATGCAGACCAACCTTCCTCCCACATTTTAATGAATTCTAATGAAAGAATGCATGTTGTTTACTTGCTTGCTCTCATTTGCTTAATTGCTTTCACTTAATTTGTCCAAACACATCAATTAACTTCAGTTCTCATAATTAGTTGATATTTTTGTTGTTCGAGTTTAATTAGAGTGATATCAGTGTGGATAGAAATGTTTTGCTTCATGTAAAAAGCATGAATCATGAAGCATTGTCCACTAAAAACAACTGCACAGGACACATGCTTGTCTTTTGAAGAAAAAAAATCTCAAAAATCGCAGAGCTGTAGACCCAAACCAACAATGAACTGATCTACTAACAAATCGTGTGTATAAAAATGCATTATATTTAGTGTTGCTCCGATTGATCGGCTGCCGATCATGATCGGCCGATATTGTCTAAAAATAGCCTGATCGGCGATCGGAAAAACATGCCGATCAGGAAGCCGATCACGAGACGTACATTATTAGCGACGTTTCAAATAAAGGCATTCTGTACATTTGAAGATTTTTACTGTTTTTTATAGTTAATTACGGATTGGATTATAAGCCGCTACTTTTTCCCCATACTTTGTGTGTGTGTGTGTGTGTGTGTATGCGCGCGCGCAGGCCGCAGTCATTGACGGAGCTGCTCCGTCACAGGTATATAATATTACACCCTCACCCCCTCAAAATGGAAAACCGAAGCAATTCCTATGATGCAGCTTTTAAGTTGAACGCCATCAATCTGGTTATCCGTGAAGTAAACAGTAAGGACACGTAAACTTGCCGTTAATGAATCTATGCTATAGATTCATTAACGGCAAATTTACGTGCAGCCGCGGTGAGACGATATGTGATGAAGATTATCTGACGCTGTTCAACTCTGACACTGAAGAGGACGACTTCAGTGTCTTCAGTGCGCAGAAGAAATGAAGTGACAGTGGTTTGGTGTTCATTAGTTTTAAATGTTCAATTCATTCTTTGATCTGCAGTGATCGGCAATCGGCCGATCAAGTTTTTTGGTGATCGGTATCGGTGATCGGCCCAAAAAATGGCGATCGGAGCATCACTAATTATATTCATCTGTGTCATAGAGCTTGTTAAAAACACATCAATGAATACCACTTTTACACTGTGTACACACACACACACACACACACTAGAGTTTATTTAGACTCAATCCCACACACTGCCCTGCTGCCAGAGATACTCACTTAACCACCAAATGTGGATTCATCCACTGCTGAAAACAGTCCCCAGAAAATGTACTATAACTTCCTGTTTGAGCTGAAGACTACAATTGTCGTGAGCTCCCTCTCCCTCTGCCTGGTAGGAGCACTAATTATCTGCCACTCTGCTGATTACTCTCACCTGTCTCTGCTGCCACTCCCTCGTTAACCAGCCAGCTGTTCCTCATTTCCTGCTAACCATGACTTGTATAAAGAGCCCTGTTTCCCAGCACACATTGTCAGATCGGCTGCTATGCCAGCACCTTTCCTGCCTGCTTCCTGCTACTACTCTGACTCCTACCTGTGATCCCACCTGTGATCCCGAACCTGCCCGACCACCCTCTGCTCTACAAACCCGGTAACTTGACCTGCCTTCTGCCTTTTTGACCACGATTTCTGCCTTGCCCTTGACAGTACTACTGCCCTGGAAGTTTTGCCCTGCCGCTCCTCTCCTGCTGTGTGTGTGTGTGTGTGTTCCCCCAGGACTTCCAGTCCCTTTCGGCGAGAGAGCCTGGACCCTCCACCCCCGTCTACACTCTACGCCTCTCAGCCGCTGGGACACACACACACACACACACACACAAAGACTCACTCCCATCCCCCAAACCCTATAATAAACTGTTGAAACGTATTGCTCGTGTGGTCCTCGTCTGTCCAGATCCGTGACAGTACGATCTGACCAACATATGGACCCAGCGAACGTTTCACAAGACATGGACTTAGAACCACCCACCGCCATGCAGCGCCTGGGAAACGCTGAGAGGGACCTCCATCGGATGACGGGTGACGTCTCCTCTTTGCTACGGCTTGGCAACCAGCAGCAACAGCAGCTCCAGCAAACACAGCAGTTGTTACAACAGCAACAACACCAGATTCACGAACAGCAAGATCACCTTGCTCATATAACTCGACTGCTTGCCCAACTCATTCCTCAGTCCCAGCCCGCTCCGGAACCCAGAATCAGTAACCCAGAACAGTTCAACGGCGACCCAAAGCAAGTGCGCCTGTTCCTGACCAGCTGCAGTCTTCAGTTCTCTCTGCAACCCAGAACCTTTGCCACAGAACGGGCTAAAGTCGGGTACACAATCACTCACCTGACAGGCCAGACCCGACTCTGGGGAACAGTGGAGTTTGAGCGTGAGACCCCTGCGTGCACATCTTTTGAACTGTTTGCTGAGGAGATGCTCAAGGTTTTTGATCTGGGCTCATCATCTGAAGAGGCATCCCAGGACCTTCTGAATATTCGGCAGGGTCGACGGACGGTGGCAGACTACTCTAACGATTTCCGGACTTTGGCAAGGCGCAGCCCCTGGAACATGGCAGCGTTGGTGGACGTGTTCTTCGCCAGCTTGGCCGACTACATCAAGGATGAGTTGGTCTCTCATGAACAGCCCTCCACCCTCGATGACGCCATCGCCCTGGCTGTGCGCATAGATCGACGGATCCAGACCTGCCGCCAAGATAGGGGGCGCCAAAATCGCCCAGCCACCAGCTCTTGTCACGTCCCGACTGTCCAGCCGTCTTCCCCAACTACTCCTCCAAACCAACCAGACCTGTCTGAACCCATGGAGATTGGCCGGGCTTCTCTTTCTCCTGCTGAGCGTTGGCGCCGTATCTCCTCCAACCTATGTCTGTATTGCAGAGGAGAAGGACACTGTGTTGCCAACTGCCCTTTAAAAGCCCAAGCTCACCAGACATAGGAGGAGTCCGGCTGAGCTCAATGACCATCCAGTCCTCCAACCACAAACCGTTGGTGCAGGTCCGTCTTCATCTTTCCGACTCCACCCACACGTCACTTGTCCATCTGCCCTTGCCTACTCCCGCCGATGCCGCCGCACCTGGGCCCAGGCCCGTGCCACACTCCTCAAATCCATCTCCAGCTACACCACTGGCGCCAACCGTCACAGGACCCCTGCACCCGCTTACCGTGTTGGACAAAAAGTGTGGCTGTCGGCAAAGGATCTACCACTGCGGGTGGAATCACGAAAGTTGGCACCTCGCTTCCTCTGTCCATTCCCCATTCAGAGGGTAATCAGCCCAACTGCTGTTCAGCTCCTTCTGCCCAGGTCCATGAGGGTCCATCTCACGTTCCATGTCTCAAGATCAAACCGGTTCATGAGAGCCCGCTGGTTCCAGCTTGGCGGTGTTTCTTGGGACTTCTGGGGCTGTCCCTTGAGGGGGGGGGTTCTGTTGTGAGCTCCTACTTGTGATCCCGAACCTGCCCGACCACCCTCTGCTCTACAAACCCGGTAACATGACCTGCCTTCTGCCTTTTTGACCACGATTTCTGCCTTGCCCTTGACAGTACTACTGCCCTGGAAGTTTTGCCCTGCCACTCCTCTCCTGCTGTGTGTGTGTGTGTGTGTGTGTGTGTTCCCCCAGGACTTCCAGTCCCTTTCGGCGAGAGAGCCTGGACCCTCCACCCCCGTCTACACTCTGCGCCTCTCAGCCGCTGGGACACACACACACACAAAGACTCACTCCCAAACCCTATAATAAACTGTTGAAACGTATTGCTCGTGTGGTCCTCGTCTGTCCAGATCCGTGACAACAATGGCCTGCTGTTTTATGAAATTTGCTAAAGCCAACCAATTGGCTTGAGGCTGAGAGCCACAGAGAGTGTTGTTAGACAGTATTATAAATTTTAGTCTTTTCATGGAATTTATGAATGATAAAAATATAGAATAATGCAGATCTTATCCCTGTCATCCCTACCAATGTCCTCAAAACATTTCAACTCTCTCCAAACAATATAACCATATGCAACTCGTTTTCAGAAGCATCTTTTTCATTTTTCAAGCCACACCGTTGCATCAGGTTCATTGTGATCAACATTCACCTCTGGACTGCAGCGCTACATCAGGCATGACTGAGCATGCCAGTCTGTCGCGTTTCTGAAGGAGACCCAGAAGCAGACTAAACAAGATTTAGATTTGACGAACTGGAGAATTAGAGGAAACAGGGTTGCAGGCAGGTGAGGTGGAGATTCAGGCCATCTCTGCTTTCTGGATATCAGGCTTGGAGGGTAGAGATCCACACACTGGCTTCACCGGCGTTGACTGAGCTGACTGGACTGGTTTTCTAAAGCAGAGAGCACAGGTTAGTGGAGAGGCAAAAACTCAAAGGACGAGCTTAAGGCATAAACAGGTTCAACGTAATTTTCGAGCTAGAAGGTTGCAACATACGGATACTTTACAACAATCCAGCAGAGACTGGATGTGTGGTTGCTCCTTATATACTGCAAGCAGCAGGTACAGTAGGTCAGGGGTTGCTGTTTGAAAACAAGTCCACACTGCAACAAAAAGGAGCGACAATGTCCAAGACTTCCATCATACCTCTCAAGTGCAGGAACCCAGGGTTCCTAATCTGAGGCGGTGACCAGAGGGGAAGTGGTTGGCAGGTGAAGGCACATGTACTGGGGGGGGCGCTGGCTTGGGAGCTGAGTTAAGTGTGGATAGTGGACACACTGGCGGTGAGACTCTGTAACCCAGTTGAGAGCTTTCGGAGGATTTTTAACAGACATAGACCTACATAGGACCCAGTCACTCCGGCCGGGGATTCGTGACACAGGCACGTTATCCATATGTCACCCATTACAGCAGTGTGACTCTTTAATGTTTTTAATAGTTTTTGGACATAAGTTAAGTGGAGCTCTATGGCACAGAGCAATATGATATGACATGAAGTAACTGCCAGAAAATCATTGTTGGTTTCAGTCTCTTCTTAAAATGAAAAAGAAAATAAAAATCCATTTTAAATAAATTAAAATAATACTATTTATGTAACACATCAATGCATTCCATTTCTAAAGAGACCCTTCTTCAATGAGTAATTTCACAATCATTTATATTGCATTTGATGCAAATGTTTTTGCATTTTTATATGAACTTTAAACTTACTTGTAATGAGTGTTACTGCTTTTGCTTGAGTGAAGGATGTGAAGGCTTTATACACAGGTGAGGTGCAAAGGTCTGAAAATAATGATCACCCTCTCAATATAGGCCACATTAGCATCGCATTAACCTTTGTGAGGCGCATGTTTGTATGTCTGTTAGCCAGGGGTAGAGGAGAAAAGGGTCACATTTTTTTCTCTCCCAACACCCTCCCACACATCCATCTTTCTTTCTAATTTTATTGAAGTGGATGTTCTGTACTCTACTCATTTTCTTCCTCTCCTCTTTTCCTCCTTCACCTGTCTGTCTTTTGCATGTATGTGTTTACAATCAGGGCAAAACACACAAGAAATTTTTCTACAACTACCCATATGAATAAAAATCTGTTGTTTTCAGAGATGCATTGTGTAAACCCCCCCCCCTTAAAGTTCTCCTTTATTTCTGGCATATTAGTATGATACTATATATTAGTAGAAGTGTGCCGATAAGTTAAGGCTTTGGCAAAGATTAGTTCATGTCTAATGTGGGTATTTATTCCATACATTATTTATAACAACACCTGCAACAACCAAAACCTCCAACAACCCCTTATTTACGTGCTCCCACTAACTACCTGATGTGGACTGAAACACCAGGATGAAAAATAGCATGCAAGCATCAGATCTGCACGGACTCAAACAGATCAGTCAAATTCATACATGAAACAAACAATACTGACATATTTCCTAAATTGTTTGCACACCATTTGAGGTTTGACTGACATTCTTTCAATTATATCATCTTGGTGCGCCTTCTTCTTGACAACCCAAATCTAAATATTTGCATAATAGCAGTAGATATTACTGCATGTTAACATCTTGACTTTTCACAATGGAAAAAACATCAAAATATCCATAGAAACCACAGTACTGCATGCAAACGTCACTGCTTTTCAGAGCCACCACCATTTTGGTGAATTATTCCTTTTAGGAATTTAGGAATTCTGCATGTTCAAAGACATATGTGGTTATTTTTTTGGTCAAAGAAGCAAAGTAAAAATTGAAAAACAAGGTCTTTTTTAAAAATGCTCTCTTCGTCTCTGCTCGTTCTTCTTCTTGTTCCTTTGTCTTGTAATCCTATTCAGCTCAAAGTCACACCCCAGCCTGATTACCAGACAGCTTCTGATGATTTGAAAGCAGCCAGGTCCAGGCTCTCTCGCCGAAAGGGACTGGAAGTCCTGGGGGAACACACACACACACACACACACAGCAGGAGAGGAGTGGCAGGGCAAAACTTCCAGGGCAGTAGTACTGTCAAGGGCAAGGCAGAAATCGTGGTCAAAAAGGCAGAAGGCAGGTAAAGTTACCGGGTTTGTAGAGCAGAGGGTGGTCGGGCAGGTTCGGGATCACAAGTAGGAGTCAGAGTAGTAGCAGGCAGGAAAGGTGCTGGCATACCAGACGATCTGACAATGTGTGCTGGGAAACAGGGCTCTTTATACAAGGCATGGTTGGCAGGAAATGAGGAACAGCTGGCTGGTTAACGAGGGAGTGGCAGCAGAGACAGGTGAGAGTAATCAGCAGAGTGGAAAAAGGTGGAAGAAACCTCAGGAAGAGCCACAGAGGAGGGATCCCTCTCCCAGGACGGACAGACGTGCAATGATGTCACATGTACAGAACAAATCAACACACACATATTGTACACTCACAATGAATAATAGTGATAAATAATGACAATGATAAAATGAGAATAATGACAATGAATGATGAATTATTACAGTAACAGTGAAACTAGTGGTAAAGATACAGATGCACAGTAGCAAATCATTAACTAACTATAAACTGTAATGGGGATATGGCAACAATGATGACGGCGACAACACATGCAGAAGACGCCACGCAGGACCACAGCAGCAGACACAGTCCACAAGAACCTGCTGGACGAGAGAGCACAGAAACTCCGGGGAAGAAGTTTAATTAGTACCATGATAGATAGATAGATGGATTAGATAGATGAATAGATAAGTTATTTTCCACTCTCCTCCCCTCTGCTCCACTCTCCTTGTCGGCTACTCCCACCTCATCAGCCAACTCTGTTCACCTGTGCACTCAGGTTCTTCTCTTCAGTTTCAGCCTGTATCTTAGCCTCTCTGGTTCACAGACGCATTGCTAGATTGTTCTCAGCCTTCATGCTAGACCTTCCAACAATTACACTTGGATTGATCTCCTGTTATCGACCCTGCCTGCCTTGTACTAACCTGCCCATCATTTTCCCAGTAAACTACTCTTTTTTATCCAACCACAATCTGTGTCTTGCCCTTTCTGGAGTTTGTCTGCTGGTGTGGTGTTCTGCTGCTACTCTCCTGTTTAACATCTAAAGTAAGAATAAAGACTCTTTATCAAATAACCCTTTGATTTGGGTTATTGCAATTGGGTCCTCACACACCCGTTACAGTACATTGTGGCCAGTCATGGATCCAGCACACCCCAGCTCACCACAGAACAACTTTGAGAAGATTGAGGCTGCCCTCCAGCGACATGAGGCTCAAATGACTTTTGCTGCCACTGACGCCAGACAGTCAGCAGCAAAACACAAGCAAGCATTTCCTGCTCAAGTGCACCAGCTAGCCGCTGCGTTAACTCAGGCAGCTACTCCAGCAACTACTCCAGAACCTCCTCCAGTCCAGTCACCTCAGGCCGCAGCCATCTCTGTCCCTGATCCTGTCCGCAAGGTCAAGATAGGAACCCCAGAACGCTACACTGGGGACCCAGAGAGCTGTAATCCTTTTTTGATTTTGTTTGCCCTGCAACCCCACATGTTTTCCTCAGAAGAAGTCAAGGTGGCCTTCGCCATTAATCATCTGACAGGGAGAGCTTGCCTTTGGGGAACTGCTGAGTGGGACAGACACACTCCTGCCTGCGGTTCCTTCCTGTCATTTGCTGAGGAACTCCGGAAGGTGGCATGGGGAGTTCTGGGATGGACACCGCCCAAGCACTCATGAACATGAACCAGGGCGACCAGATAGTGGCGGACTATTCCATTGATTTCCATGTTATGGCTCGTGACTGGAACACTGTAGCCTCAGATTCACTTTCTTGCACGGGCTTGCTGATTATATTAAAGATGATTTAGTTTCACATGAAATCCCGTCCTCACTGGATGGAGTAATAGAGCCTACCAGCTGGGCAGGGAGAGCCGGAACCCATGAAACTTGCGCACACTAGACTCTCCCCGGAGGAACTAGAGAGGTGTCGCCAAGCCAACATCTGTCTCTACCGTGGCAAGGCCGGTCATTTTGTCTTCTGGTATTCATTCATTAAAAGACAGGGGTCACAGGTAGATGGGAGTTACTAGTGAGCCACTCTTCAACTTAGACCTCCCAGGGTCACCAACCCCTTATACAAGCCAAGCTCCTCCTGTCTAGAGAATCTCACACCCTTGCCATTTTCATTGACTCTGGGGCGGATGCCAGCACAATGGATGAAGAACTTGCTCACCAATTGGGGATAGGGCGTGTCCGGTTGCCTGGTCCTGTTCCTGCCAGTGCTCTTGACGGTCATCTTCTAGGGAAAGTGACCCATCGGACCACCTCTGTCCATCTCCTATTGTCCGGTAATCACCATGAAACCATCCAGTTTCACATCCTACAGTCACCACACATCTCAATCATCCTAGGCTTACCCTGGCTTCGTCGTCATAATCCTCACATAGATTGGACAATGGGAGTCATCCTAGGATGGGGCTCATTGTGCCACCAGATCTGTCTGAAGCAAGCCACCTCACCACAGCATTCGTCTTCCACCAGCATTGTACCGGATCTTGCAGGGGTCCCCCTCGAGTACCATGACTTCAAAGAGGTGTTCAGCAAGACCAAGGCTACTTCCCTGCCGCCTCACTGTCCCTATGATTGTGCCATCGACCTGCAACCCGGCACGTCACCTCCCAAGGGACGGCTGTATTTCTTGTCTGTTCCTGAGAGGGAGGCTATGGAGGCCTACATCAATGACTCATTGGCTGCTGGCATCATTCGCTCCTCTTCATCACATGCAGGGGCAGGTTTTTTTATTCTTCCTTAACTACCAGGGTTTAAATGAGATCACGATTAGGAACCGCTACCCTCTTCCTCTTATCTCTTCCGCCTTTGAACTTCTTCAGGGAGCCATCAATTACACCAAGCTCGACCTTTGCAATGCGTATCACCTGGTGCGGATTCGAGAGGATAATGAGTGGAAGACTGCCTTTAACCTTTAACCCCACAGGACATTATGAATATCTAGTCATGTCCTTTAGGCTTACCAGTGCCCCGGCAGTGTCCCAGGCCTTAGTGAACGACGTGCTAAGAGACACATTGAACCGCTGTGTTTGTTTACCTGGATGATATCTTCTCCAAATCCGGTGAGGAACATGTTCACAACATGCCCTCCGTCTGGAGAACTCACTCTTTGTCAAGTCTGAAAAATGCGAATTCCATGTCTCCTCTGTCTCTTTCCTGGGGTATGTCCTGGTGCAGGATAGTATCCAGATGGATCCGGCCAAGGTTTCAGCAGTCTTGTCCTGGCCTATCCCTGACACCCACAAGCAGCTACAGAGGTTTCTGGGCTTTGCCAACTTCTATCGTTACTACAGCTCCATTGTAGCCCCTCTTACCGGTCTCACATCCTTCAGGTGGACCCTGGCTGCAGATGAGACCTTCCGCATCCTTAAGATCCAGTTCACATTAGCTCCTATTCTCCAGGTGCCTCATCCTGAGCAGCAGTATGTCGTTGAGGTCGATGCATCGGATGTAAGGGTAGGGCTGTCCTGTCCCAACGCTCAACCTCTGATCCAAAGCTTCACCCCTGTGCCTTCTTCTCACGTCGACTTTCAGCGGCCTAACAAAACTACGACACTGGAAATCGAGAGTTACTTGCGATCAAGTTGGCACTAGAGGAGTGGCGTCACTGGTTGGAGGGCACCAAGATTCCTTTATATGGATCTTGGACCCAAAATATTTCAGAGGTGCCCCTGAATTTACAATTAAGATACAAAATGTAAGTTTGATCACACTTAACATGCATCAGTTACTCAATTAAAATAAACGATAAAAATGCACAATTTATCATAATGTTCTAACATCCAATTAACTAAGCATACCACACTACAAATTATTCAAAAAGCGATGTCACATATAGTTTATAAAATGTCATGTCAATGTATATTAGTTATTTGAGTTGGCATAGACCCATGTATAGCATTAAAAACACAGTCAGGACGTCTTGTTGATTAATAGCCTGTGTGAACCTGCACTGGTTGTGTTGCAAATATAAGTCTCTGGGTGATACAGCTGCATGACACGATGCCTCAAATTCTAATAGTTGGTAAAACAAAACAAAAACAACTACTAAAAACCAAATACAGTTGTCTTTTCTTCCAGTAGCTAGGTGGCAACTTATTAGCAAGAGGCTAATAAACAGCGTATAAGCTACTCTGTTATTATATGTACAATTAACATCACCCAGAGAGACCTGCATACCTTTTATCTTTCAATCTTTTCTCCTCTTCTTCCTTTCTCGTGCACAAGTTAGTATAGTAATAGTAATAGTAGTTGTTGTTATAGTTGTTTTATTGTACAAATCTTTACTTGTTTATTTATGTGTGCACACTATGGGGTAGCTTGTAATCTCATTATACTTGTATAATGACAATAAAGGCATTCTATTCTTTCTTTTCTTTCGGAATTGGGCACCTGATGGTTTCTTTGACATTTTTTCCATGATTAATCCAACTACCAACAGTTACCTCAGCCTCTGCAGCTGCAGGTTGACCCCCTTCCCCCACCTTTTCTTCTGACACACACACACAACCTGTATGACTCTCAGCAGAGAGTTGATAAGACAGTAGGGGCACATCAGCGCCCGCTGCACCAACTTCTAGAATTTGGTGATTTGTGGTGCCCCCAATATAAATCCCAGCAACGTTCCCCGTGATTGACTGTTTGTTCCCCCGGCTCTGCAGTCTGACATCCTCCAGTGGGCTCATTCCTCCAAGCTTACTTGTTACCCAGGAATCCAGAGAACCAAGGACATGGTACAGCAACGTTTTTGGTGGACCACTCTTGACGAGGACATCCGGGGGTTTGTCAATGCCTGTCTGGTCTGCAATCACCACAAGCCATCCCATCTGGCTCCTGCTGGGTTTCTGCAGCCCCTCCCTGTTCCTCATTGTCCGTGGTCTCACATCTCTCTAGATTTTGGTGCTGGTCTTCCTCCTTCCAAGGATAATACGGTCATCCTGACTATTGTGGACCGATTTAGTAAGATGGCTTATTTTGTGCCCTTACCCAAGCTTCCTTCGGCCAAGGAGACAGCTCAAGTGGTCCTGCTCCATGTCTTCTGGCTCCATTGTCTCCCGGTAGATGTGGTGTCTGATCGGGACCCCCAGTTCACTTCAGTTTTTTGGAAAGAATTTTGTGCTCTGCTTGGGGCTACTGTCAGTTTGTCTAATGGTCAGACCAAGCGTATGAATCAGGAAATGGAGACAGCCCTCTGCTGCATGGTTTCACAAAATCCCAGGTCCTGGGCCAAGCAACTCCTGTGGGTAGAATATGCTCACAACACCCTGACCAGCTCTGCCACGGGTCTGTCTCCATTCCAGTGCAACTGTCAAAGTCAACTTTATTGTCAATGCTGCTATGTGTACAGGACATACAGAGCATCGAAATTGCGTTTCTCTCTTGTCCAAAGCAGCATGGACACGCATATAGTACAAGATAAAAAGAAAAGTATATAAAAAAAATATATATAAAATAAAAATATACAAATCTAAGAATATATACAAGCAAAAGACATCTGTGAGGTAATATGGCACAGTGTAAATGGAGTTATTTGTATAAATATAAGTGTGGTAATATGGCAGTATGGACAGGATTTACAGTTATTTACAGTATACATGTACAATCAACAATGAAATATTTGAACATTAGACTGTACACAGTGCAATTGGTGTGCAAATATATTTTGGGTCTGTTTAGTAAAGTGGCAGGCCATTGTTATTGGGGGGGGGTTCAGCATCCTGATGGCCTGGTGCGTGAAGCTGTCTCTAAGTCGGCTGGTTCTCGCCCGGAGGCTCCTCATTCTCCTCCCCGAAGGCAGGGGGCTGAAGAGTTGGTGATTGGGGTGATTGGGGTATCTTTTTAGCTACTGACGCTGGTCACTGTGTTGTCCTTGTACTTTTAGATTTGACTGCTGCCTTTGAAACAGTCAACCATGACATTTAGATTGCTCGTCTGGAGCAGTGGGTGGGCATCAGTGGCACGGCACTCCAATGGTTTAGGTCCTACTGTCACATCGGACTTTCTGTGTCAGCCTTGATGACTCTGTGTTCTCCACTGCTCCTCTCTCATGTGGGGTCCCACAGGGCTCTGTGCTTGGCCCTCTTTTATTCTGCCTTTACCTTCTCCCACTTGGCTCCATCCTCAGGAAACATGGCATATCCTTCCACTGCTATGCAGATGATAGCCAGATCTATGTCCCTCTCAAAAAGGCAGACTCTTACTCTGTCAAACCGCTACTAATGTGTCTAGAGGATCTTAAATCCTGGATGGCTTGAAATTTTCTGAATTTTAATGAAAAAAAGACAGAAGTCATAGTCTTTGGTGGCACTTCCGGGACCCCCCCTCTAGTTGATCTGGGTCCCTTGGCACATTACCGCGTCCCAATTGTTAAAAATCTAGGGGTAAAAGTGGACGCCGATCTGAAATTCGACAGCCAGATTAAAGCTGTGGTAAAAGCCAGCTTTTTTCAGTTAAGGCAGCTAACAAAAATAAAACCACTCCTACAGAAACAGCACTTTGAGGCAGTTATCCACGCCTTTGTGACCACTCGGCTTGACTATTGCAATGCACTTTATTTGGGGGTTAGTGGGTCCTCGATTAGTCGTCTTCAGCTGGTCCAAAATGCTGCTGCACGTCTTTTAACTGGCACAAGCAAATTTGAGCACATTTCTCCTATTTTAGCTTCACTCCACTGGCTGCCTGTCCATTTTAGGATTCATTTTAAAGTTCTCTTATTTGCTTTTAAGGCCTTGAATGGCCTTGCCCCACCCTACCTCTCTGAGCTGCTGCACCCCTACATACCTAGCCGTTCTCTCAGGTCTGCTGACCAGCTGCTCTTGACTGTCCCTAAAGCTAGACTTAAGCTCAGAGAGGAGCGAGCATTTGCCATTGCAGCCCCGGAGCTCTGGAACAAATTGCCGCTGCACGTGAGACAGGCCTCTTCTCTGTCTCATTTTAAAACTCTTCTTAAAACCCACCTCTTCTCTTTGGCTTTTAACACCTTGTAGATGGTTGATTTTATGTGCATACATGCTTTTTGTTATTTACGTACTTATCTTTGTCTATTTTTTATTTATTTTATCTAGTGCCTTTTATTCATTTATTTTTTTATTGTTTTATTGTTTTTCTAACTTCTTTTATATACTTGATGTTTTATATTGTTATTTATTGTGTTCTATTGTATTGTGCAGCACTTTGGAAACCCTGTGTTTGCTAAAATTGTGCTATATAAATAAAGTGGATTGGATTGGATTGGATTGGATTGGGGTGGGTGGGGTCGCCCACAATGCTGAGAGATTTGCGTTTAGTCCTAAACAGTCCAGTTTTTGTATCAGCTGCTGGGGGATGATGGTATTGAAAGCTGAACTGAAGTCCAAGAACAACATTCTCAAATACGAATCCTTGGTGTCCAAGTGAGTGAGAGCTGAGTGGAGAGCGGTGGCGATTGCATCATCAGTGGACCGGTTGGCCCGATATGCAAACTGGTAGGGGTCCAGGGACGGAGGAAGGATGGATTTGATGTGCTTCATGACTAACCGCTCGAAGCACTTCATAATGATGGGGGTCAGTGGCACGGGGCGGTAGTCATTGAAGCAGAAGGGAGAGGCCTTCTTTGGAACCGGGATGATGGTGGTGTACTTGAAGCAAGTGGGGACAACAGCTTGGCTCAGGGAGGTGTTGAAGATGTCTGTGGGATCATGTGTGAGCTCCTCTGCACAGTCCTTTAGCACACGACCAGGAATGTTGTCAGGTCCTGCAGCTTTGCGAGCGTTAATCCTGGAGAGGGATCTCCTCACACTTGCCGAAGACAGGGACAATCAATCAATCAATCAATCAATCAATCAATCAATCAAATTTTATTTATATAGCCCAAAATCACAAAACACATTTGTCTCAGAGGGCTTTACAATCTGTACAGGGAGTGACACCCTCTATCCTTAGACCCTCGATTAGTGAGGAAAAACTTGCCCACCAAAAAACCTTTTAACAGGGAAAAAGGTGGAAAAGACCTCAGGAAGAGCCACAGAGGAGGGATCCCTCTCCCAGGACGGACAGACGTGCAATGATGTCACATGTACAGAACAAATCAACACACACATATTGTACACTCACAATGAATTATAGTGAATTACAATGGATGATAAAATGAGAATGTTTACAATGAATGATGAATTATTACAGTAACAGTGAAACTTGTGATAGAGATACAGATGCACAGTAGCAAATCATTAACTAACTATAATCTGTAATGGGGATATGGTAACAATGATGATGGTGACAACGCATGCAGAAGAAGCCACGCAGGACCACAGCTGGACGAGAGAGCACAGAAACTCCGGGGAAGAAGTTTAGTTACTAACTGGATGGATGGATGGATAGATGGATAGATGGATCTGTTCTAGTGGGGTGGTAAGGTACTATGAGCTCTTTTAGATATAATGGTGCCTGACCATGAAGAGCTTTGTATGTTAGTAGAAGAATTTTAAATTCTATTCTGGATTTAACAGGTAGCCAGTGCAAGGAAGCCAAAATGGGAGAGATGTGATCTCTGATTTTGGTTCCTGTCAGAACACGTGCAGCAGCATTCTGAATCATCTGCAAACTCTTAAGAGACTTATTAGAGCAGCCTGATAACAAAGAGTTACAATAGTCCAGCCTAGAAGTAACAAATGCATGGACTCGTTTTTCTGCATCTGCTCGAGAAATGATGCGTCTGATTTTGGCAATGTTACGTAAGTGGAAGAATGCAGTCCTCGAAAGTTGTTTTAAAGTTTGTTTTATAGTCATTAAAGGACAAATCCTGATCAAAGACAACTCCAAGATTTTTTACGGTGGAGCTGGAGGCCAGGGTGTTCCCGTCTAAGGCTAAATCTCTGCAATGATAGTTTCTGAGGTGTTTCGGTCCAATTACGAGAACTTCAGTTTTATTTGAATTTAGCATCAGAAAATTGTGGGTCATCCAATTTTTTATGTCCTTAATGCATGCTTGAAGTCTAGTCAAGTGATTGGTTTCATCAGGCTTGATCGATAAATATAATTTGGTGTCGTCGGCATAACAGTGAAAGTTAATTGAATGATTCCTAATAATGTTCCCTAGAGGAAGCATATATAAACTAAATAGAAGTGGCCCTAATACAGAACCTTGTGGGACTCCATGAGAAACTTTGGTTTGCATGGAGGATTCATCATTAACATGAACAAATTGAGATCGGTCTAGGAAATATGACTTAAACCAGCCTAGGGCGGTTCCTTTAATGCCAATTTAATATTCCAGTCTCTGTAAGAGAATCTGATGGTCAATGGTGTCACTAAGATCTAATAGGACAAGTACAGAGATAAAGAAGGACAGCACCTGGTCACCTGGAGGGGGTGTTGTCTTCTGTGCAGGGGTGCTGTTGTCAGCTTCAAACCGTCCAAAGAAGTGGTTCAAATCGTTCAGCAGAGTGATGTCTCTGTCACAGGTCTGTGGTCGAGGTTTATAGTCCGTGATGGTCTGTAACCCCTGCCACAGGCTCCTTGTGTCTCTGCTGTTGGTGAAGTAGTGGGTTATCCTGCTGCTGTACTGCTTCTTTGCAAGTCTGGTGCCACGGGACAGGTTGGCTCTTGCGGATCTCAGAGCAGTCTCATCACCTGCGCTAAAAGCAGCGTTCCGGGCTCTCAGTAACCGATGGACTTCCCCCGTCAGCCATGGTTTCTGGTTGGTCCGTACCGTGATGGTCTTGGTGTCCGTGACATCAGCAGTGCATTTGCTGATGTAGGCAGTGACAGTGTCTGAATATTCCTGTTTGTTGATCTGGTGGTTGTAGGTGGCTGCCTGCTTAACCATGTTCCAGTCTGTAGTGTCAAAGCAGTCCTGGAGTGCTGAGTTGGCACCCTCTGGCAACACCTGTACCTGCTTCTAAACCGGTCTGGTGACTTTGACCTTAGGCCTGTATGCTGGCATTAGCATAACAGTGATGTGGTCCGTAGCGCCGAGATGGGGGAGGGGTGAGGCCTTGTATGCTCCTCTCAGTGTTGTGTATACCTGGTCCAGTGTGTTGAAACACTGTTTTGAGATTTGCATGGTTGAAATCTCCAGCCACGATGATAAGTCCCTCTGGATGGGCAGTCTGCTGTTCACTGATGGAGCTGTACAGTTCACTAAGTGCCTTGTCTCTATCATTGTTGTTACAGCTGGGAGGGATGTAGACTGTCACAAGCAGGATGGCAGAAAACTCCCTCGGTAGATAGAAAGGCCGGCACTTGATGATCATGAACTCCACAAGACATGAACAGTGTCTGCAGACTACCACAGTGTCCTGACACCAAGAGTCCCTGATGTACACACAGATCCCGCCACCGCGGGTCTTACTTCCCTCAATTAGGGCTCTGTCTGCTCAATAGCAAGTTAGCCGGTCGAGCTGGATGGCGGAGTCCGGTACGTTGTTGTTCAGCCATGTTTTTCGTAAAAACAAAAACACAGCACTCCCTTACGGTCCGCTGGGTCAATCTCAGGAGGTGTATGTAGTCCAGTTTATTGTTCAAGGAGCGTACATTGGCTAGTACCATGGATGGTAAAGCCGGCTTGTGTGGGTTAGCCGCTAGCCTGGCCTGGATACCTCCGTGCTTTCCTCGCTTCTATCTCGTCTCGCACCGCCTGCGGCGCTTCCTCTGCGGATGTGCTGCAGTAGTGGGATTCGGTGTCGAAGCTGGCCGCCGGAGAAGGTCGAGGTTGTGTAGCTCCTCATTGGTGTCGGGTTTATTTTCCAGGAACAAGTATTGCCGATGTCAAAAAGAGTCCCACCGCTGTATGTGCGCCTTAGGACGGTCAATTATGACAAAAACATAAAATCACATGAGCACGCAGACAAAGACAAACATGTAAAACACACCATTTCAGAACAGAGAGGGGCCGCTGCGTCCGTACGCGCCGCCATCTTGGTTACATCTATGGGTTCCAGCCTCCCCTTTTTCCTGCACTAGAGAAGGAGGCTTCCTGTCCATCAGTACAAGCCTTCATCCACCACTGTCGCTGCACCTGGAGCCAAACACGGGCCTCCCTCCTCCGCTCTTCAGATCGTTAATCTCTCAGCAAATCGACAACGCACCCAGGCTCCTGCCTACCAATTGGGTCAAATGGTGTGGCTTTCCACTCTGAACATTCCACTCAGGGTGGAGTCCGAGAAATTGGCTCCTAAATTCAACAGCTCATTTGCCATCCAGAAAATCATCAATCCTAGTGCAGTAAGACTGAGACTCCCACAATCTGTCAGGCCGGGACTCAATCAGGACTCAAATGCAGAGGATTCGAAGAACAGATTTATTTGTTATAACAAAAAAATCAGTCCTATGGAGGAAAAACCAACTAACAAAATCAAAATCACTCTTTACAGAGGAGAATCACTGTGACTAAGGAAATTTCTCAAGACAATAAAGTAACAACAGAAAATCTCTCTAAAGAGGTGACAAAAACTTTTGAAGAAATCACTGACTATGGCTGTAAAAGTATCAACAGAAAATATCTTCATCAAGGAAGTACATAAACTTACAAGATCGCTATGGCAGACAAGAAGGCTTGGGTGCAACGACAGAAAGTACGAAGACACTTCGGCACGAGACAAGGGGAAACACAGACTATATATACACACATGAGGGAAATGGGGAACAGGTGGAAACAATCAGGGCGGGGAAGACAATCAGACTGGTGACACATGAGGAAGGGCAAGTGACCTGAAACAAGAGGAGAGTTATCTTTCAAAATAAAACAGGAAATGACAAGACATAACAAAAACCCAGCTTGACCTCACCGTGGTGTGACACAAATGCATGCAAATCTATCCTACATTCCATGTGTCCAGAGTGAAGCCAGTCAAGGATAGTCTACTTGTGCCTGCAGCTCCCCCTTCTCCACCTCCCCAACTAATTGATCAAATCAAATCAAATCAAATTTTATTTATATAGCCCAAAATCACAGAGGGCTTTACAATCTGTACAGGGAGTGACACCCTCTGTCCTTAGACCCTCGATTCGAGTGAGGAAAAACTTGCCCACCAAAAAACCTATTAACAGGGAAAAAGGTGGAAGAAACCTCAGGAAGAGCCACAGAGGAGGGATCCCTCTCCCAGGACGGACAGACGTGCAATGATGTCTCATGTACAGAACAAAATTGATGCGGACAGACTTACTCTGTTCGGCACCTGCTGCGCTCCCGTCATCGGGGTCGTGGTCTCCAATATTTGGTTGACTAGGAGGGTTATATTCCAGAAGAGAGGTCCTGGGATTCTGATCGTCACATCCTCGACCCCCAGCTTATTGCTTATTTCCACCAACAACATCCCAATCAAAGTTCCATGCTTGGTCATCGTCAGAGACTCGTTTCTTCACTCATGTACAACATCTCTGATGAAGAGGAGCCAGTGTTGGATAGGACTGAACACCCATTACAAAAGGAACATGCCAGCAAATTTGGGAAAATGTCTTTAGTGTCTGTCAATATGAATTTAATCATTTGTCCAGTACAGAGAAAGGTGCGGGACATTTTAAACCAAGAATGGGGTAAGGTGGGAAATTCACCTGTCAACAGTAACAAACAATTGGGCAATTTGACTTGATATCATGGTTTTGTAACATATTTTAACCATGAATGTACCTGTATCTAACATATTTGTAGTTTGATTCCTTGTGAAATCCTATGTAATGTCAATACAATATTTCATAAATATTTTTTCCTCCTAAATTCAGTACATGCAGTCTGCACAGATCATGAGAGTAAAGGAGGGATGCAACATACGACAGCTACAATAATTTCTTGTTTGCCCTATGCCTACTGAGTTGGTTAATGTATGAGTATAGTGCTCATTCATGCATTCACTTATTTTAAAGGGGCAGTTTCCCAGTGCATTAATATTCATACCAAACCAAGTTGTTACCAGTAATTATTTGCTTTGACTTCTATGCTTATGATCAAACCACCCTTTATCAGTAGTTTCATAGAACTATAATTGAATGACATGGAAATTATTAGCACTTCAATTCTTAGATTTGGTTTATTTAACATTAGGTAAAGAGTTATAATCCAACAACAACAAGCTAACAATAATGTGAATTGCGGTTTATAGTTAAAACCACTGATGCTAAAGTCATTTTAGAGGGAAATGCTGAAACTAATATAAAAATTCATTCAACCATAATGTTTTATGGCATAAGCTAAGGTTGGTTGTTCATACCTCACAGTGCAGTTCACACAAAAACAGTTTGCAAGGATTATACATGACTTCCATGGCTAATTCCCAGTGTGTTCAGTTTTCTTAGTGTTCTACAGTAAATTTGGAGTGATGAGTTTGGGTAGGGAAATAATACAGAGTGTGTGGGATGAGGGATGACTGGCTCAGAACACTTACACTGGCTGTGGAGGCTACATCAACAAACTATAAAACAGCATGATTTACTACTTTCCTCATTATTTACTTGAAATGTCACTTTGTCAAATCCATCTGTACATGTTCAAATATGAAAGTGGACAATGCACACAACACATGGAAAAACCTTAGCAACAACCTTAGCAACCAAAGCTAATGAATGGCCAACATCAGTGCAGGTTGAAGCCCAGCAGCATTTCTACATATGTTCACCTAAAGTTTTGGAACTTTGACAATGTTTAACATCTCACATCAGAACAAGATATAAATAACAGAAAACCACAAAAAGCATAATATGTGACATTTGTTGTTCCTGTTGCATGATGGGTGGCACATCAGATATGTCTTTGTTGTCCATCACCTACAATGTGTCAAAGTCATTCAGCTCTGTGTGTGTGTGTGTGTGTGTAGCAGGCTGCTCCCTGGGATGTTGCTAGTAAAGCGTGGCGTGTTGCCCTAACAGGCTTGTCCTCCATTAGGGGTTCAGCACTGGGCTTAACTGGGAGGGAGGAGAGAGAGGAGAATATGGATACACACACACACACACACACACAAAATGAAAAACACACCTATTCATGTAACAACACAACAAATAGAAATACACCAAAATAGAGAACACATACACACAATGAACAACAAGCATTCCGTTTCTATAATAGGCAACACACAAACACACACACACCAACCTTTAAACACACCCTCACACACATCCCAGTAGACACCACCGCCATAGCAACAGCCTGCAAACAGCTAATCCATTCAGTGATGCAGCAGTCGTCTCCCAGGTTGAGCAGAGCCTCCAATTATACCTTCATTTGTTCCTCACTTGTTTTGAAGTCAGCATGAGGAGCCACAAAACGGCAGCTCCACAGTTTAGAACAACAGTGAACACATCATACAACACTGCTTTATGCTGATTGGCTGGTTTGTAAATGTGGGCTGTTACAGTGGTGGTAAATTACTCTTAATCTGCAGATTGTAAACTTCATCAGTGTTTTTCACTTCTCTCCTCTCACAGCTGAGGAAGCCCAGTACTGTACATATTGGTCACCGGAGGGATCAATTATCTCTTCCAAACACAAAAATGGACACAGTAGTGTATCTCCTCTGAAACATGAAACTAACTTGATCTGAAATACATCATTGTGTAAAGATCCTCTTGGAACAACTCAAAACGTATTTTAATATTAGTTAAACACTTGCAGCAATCAATTATTATTAGTATTATTATTATTATTTAGTGTGATCTTAGTTACATGTTATTTGTGCTATGTTATTTTCATGCCTTGAACTGCACATACATCATTGCGCACAGTGAAGAGACACATCCAAGAGAAGAAACAAAAAGCAAAAAACTCATGTCCTATTATCTACATGATTTCATTTTATTGATATACAGTCACTGTGTACCATCATCAGTGGGCAGAGTTAGTTCAGATAATTTGGATGACAGCAGAGTGTTTTGGAGGAGAAAAACAAAGCTAGGGTAAAATTTATTTCTGCCTAAGGCACTATTTTGGGGCCCCAGGCTTACACCATATTTATATCACTCAGATGTAGCAAACTAGATGGTGAAAAAAAGTAGAGACGGAACATAGTAAAGAGTAGAAGGAGAGATGCAGATGAGAAGGAAGGAGGGTTTCAGAGACACAGCGGTGTTAACAGGAGCCAGCCATGGCAAATTGGACCAAATTTTCCGCCTGTGCGATTATAATACACAAACGCGGGCGTACATATCCATGCTTAATAAGTGCCGGGCTAATGCATTGTATAATCGCCTCTAAATTAATATGTTAGACACAATTGCCTAATTAATTCATGTCGGAGCATATCCAAATGAGAAGATTTATTTGAATCTGTCAATCATAAAACCCTGGAGCCTGGGGCAGATTATTCCCAGCACAACGTGACACAGTAAAGGGTGACGGTGTGGTTATGTGTGGAGGTATATGTCTGGTATGTATAAACATCCATTACCCGTGCCTTTAAAGAGCCAGAGCAGGTCATCAAACCAAGGTCATTGTGATGAAGAGATAAAGGGGAAGGTGGCGTGTTTTGTTTTATGGCTTCATAAAGAACATAATGTCTCCATGGGCTCTTCAACCATCTGACATCCACCTGCACCATTCAGGTTCAGGGCTTTTCCTTTCCCACACTCTGCCTTTCTCCTTCATTGCTTCTTTGGATTCCCTTTGGCTAAAATTGTATCATCTGTTCAGTTGAACTCTCAAATGGAGAGCATTCATCAGTAAGTGTAAACTCATTACTGGTAAATGGAGCGATACAGCTAAATGAAGCCCATGAAGTGAGTTGTGGAGTTTCTCCAAATCCTGTGCTTTATTTGACTCTATCTATTTCATTTTGATACATTGATTATATCCTTGATCTAAACATCAGTAACACCACATAAAAACATTACATGTAAAATAAACAACTTAAGTATTCATATTTGCATTTGTATTAAGGGAGAAACAGATAAAACACAAGATTTGAAACCCAGGAGGGAGACTTTGCTGTATATTGCTTGGCATTGCTAGCATTAAAATACATTTATGGAAATTTGACCTCCTCAAGCCTCTAAGTACTATTCAAATAAAACAGAAAAACCTGATCGTACCCTATAAACTGAGCACACATTCTATCTTGCCCACTTCTTTCAGACTCCAGCCTCAAAACTTGGATGTAAATGTTAAAACTTTTTCTTACTGTTTGCGTCCAGCCTGTTCACGACTATTCATCACTCTCCCACCACAACCCTGACCCCCAGAAATGATGTTTACATGCTACTAGTGAGCAAGAGAAAATATGTTTTACAGCAAACAATGCTGATTTTGTTTCAACATAATGAGAAAATATTATTATTATACATATTAGGTGGAAGATAATGTCGATACTGAACATATAATATAAATGTTCTGTGAATCTTGCAGTGCAATATTATGTAATATATTATTAACATTTAACCCAGACCACAATCTTTCACCAACATCAACCAAATTAAACCGAAACACAAACTAACTCAGGATGCCGGCCATCTACCTCAACCTCCTCTGTTCAACTCACCTGTGGTGCATAAATGTTTCACTTCATTCACGCTTAAAAACGTTGCCTGCGAACATAAACCAGGCAGTGATTACATTTGTCAAAGCAACACAATTTGAAAGAGAGCAATAACCAATATTTTAGTTAGTTTCAACCCTATTTAATAGTAACTAAGGGTGAATGACTCCAGCTGTGACTATACCACACACACACACACACACACACACACACGGATGTTCAAACACATAATAAACCTCCCTCAAAGAATGAGGCACGAGTTCCTGTCCACACACACAGTGCCAAAAGGTATTTCGCTTTTCAACAATTTGCTCATGTCTGGCACTGGTTTAAAAACAGTACATACACACACATGCAGGCCTGCAGGCATGTGTTTTTTCTTTATTAAAATCCAGAAAGCGCAATTAGCTGCAGAATATGCTTAACCCTGTATCGCTCCCTCAGCTCGAGGATATATTGCTTCTTCCTCTCCTTTATTAAAAATATCACAGACATGAGTGGAGGAGGGGGGGAGGAGGAAGAGGAGGAGGCAGGAAATATCACAGCTACATGTTTAGCAGGTGGAGGCTGGGAAATACTGAGGAGGGCTATATTTAGTAGAAGGAAGGCAGGTGTTACTGTGTGTAAGTGTGTGGAGGAGACATTACATGTGTCTTCATCTATATGCTATGTGTAAATGTGTTTAGATGTCAATAATAACAGTGCTGGACTGTGGAGGCAGTGCACACTATGACTACTATGTGTTTGTTTCCTCACTGATTGACACATACTGATTGACTTACATTAACATACTGTAACTTTGACTTTGACTGGTAGAAGGATGTACAACAGCCCTCTCACAGCTGTAATATAGAATATATCTTATTTCATTTTTTCTGCAATAATTCTTTTCTCTTTGCTTTAATACAGTCAGTGGTGTCTGGAAATGTAATGTCGTGATGTAGTGATTAACTGTGTTAATGATTGGGATGTCTGCCCTTGATATAACCTATTTTTAATATTTGAAGGTGAAAACCGACTTCTCAGAATGCATGGTGAAGATAATCTATTAACCTACTGCGGACTATATTTCAGATTTTTTTCCAGATGTTGCTCGAAGGTTTGCTCACGGTTCACAGCTTGTGGTTTCAGACAGAAATGTTCTGCTGCATCCTGATATCCAGTTGAGTGATCCAGCTGTGACTCTCACAGCAGAGCGTGGTGTCTGTGTCGCCTCCCTCTGTCAGGCCCAGCGACAGAGAGGTTTTGTGCGCTGCTCGGTGTGTTGTCCATTCTGACTCAGGGAGTTTACTGCTGTGCTCTTCGCTCTGCAGGGAGGAGGACTGTGCTATAGTGCAAGTAGATCTCTGGAGACGGGAGAGCTCAGGCCTCAGACCTGCCTCAGGGTCCCACTCAGCTCATATAGCACCAGCTTCAGTTGTTATGTCATAAAAAGATGAACTTTCATAAGTTTTTCTCACTTAAACCATGATCTGTATTTTTCTTGAGTATAAATAAGATGACGGTAAAACGTTGTGGAGGTCACAGACAAACAATGTGGTGCTGATAGTAGTGTCAGATCAGAAAAGGCTTCTATGTTTTGTTCATGGACCAAATACATATTTTGTCATTTTATGTGAAGGACGTGTTGCTATCAACAGTTATCAATCATTATCAGGCTTTGCCTTCCAAAACTGCTGAAAAATAAAAGTGCTTCACACTATAACAACGCATATGCTTAAGGTCTGCTTATCTTTAGGCATAAAAGTGACTTGTTTAGGTTTAGGGAGAGCTCATAGTAAAAAAAATAGACAAGACTGTCATCAGACGATTCTTGAAAACAAAACACTACTAATTGCTGTTTAGGTTTTAGTCTTAAGGTTAAAATTTCATCATAATTTGCATCCTCTCCAACATCCTGAAGTTCCAGCTGTGATTAGACAATGACATCACAGATGACTTTTTCCTTCCCTCAACCCATTTCCCCTCCTCCGTCTCTCCATCCTCCCCCTTTCTGTGCCAAAACAACACAACACAATACAATAATAAGATTACAACACTGAGTGTGTGTGTGGAGCTTTTAAAAGTGTGTGTGGCAGACCTACACACACACACACACACAGAATCAGAATTACACTGGAGATCAATTTTACTGTGAAATTCTTTCCCTCTGAGTTATTTTCTCTTAATCCTCTTTGTGCCTTTAAAATAATTTCTCTCATTTCTCTCTCATATTTCTCTCAACCTGTTTGAAACAACAGAGGAGGCAAAGAAAGAAAAAGGCAGAGCTGAGGTTAAAAAAGAACAAAAACACGTTGTTGCTACTAGTGGTAGTACTTATAGTAGTAGCAGTAGCAGAGTCGTAGTAGTAGTAGTACTGTGTAGTAGTGTTACGACCCTGCTGTTGGTAATAAAAGTAGTGATAGTCAAAGATGAATAATTGTTTCTATCCCACCAGATGTTGCATTTGAATCTGTTAGTCAGTATTGATTGGCCTCCAGCTTCCTCCTTCCTCTCTTCACTCGGTGGCAGACTGAGCTGTAAAAATCAATGGGGAAAATGTCTTGAAACAGCCGATCTAGAAGCCATCTGGTCCTCAGAGTCTTCAGAGACCAGCAGTCTGTCTCCAGGGACGAGACACAGAGCAGCAGAAGCAGAGAGCTTGACAAGGAGAGAAACATCCACAGTACACAATGCATGTGGCAAGTCAATAACATGAAAATCTTCAATGTGGGCTCTGCAACATGTGACTTTTCTTTTCATTCTTAAAAACTATGGAGTAGTATTATATAGCCACATATTTACATGTAGTGTCTCCATTCAGACCCATGCAAGAAGTAATAAGAATGCTGGGAGGTATGGGAGACATCACAATTGAGTTTCAGATTTTGACCTTTAATTATTGCACCCTTATTAAAGCAGTGAATGTAATCTGTAGCAGTAGCTGGATGTGTGTCGCAGTTTGTGTCAGTCACACTATTAGTCTGAGAAGAACAGACTCAGTGTCGGAGGTAGAGGTAGGTTTCTGGGGGAAAACATTGCTGTAAACAGCAAAATGTATGAGGAACAGCAGTTGATGAGAAAATGAAAGAAATAAAGCACAACGTAAAGAGGCAAAACAATCAATAAAAGTGGAATAAAGAAGAGATGGAAGACATGAGAGGGAAGAGTAGAATATGGCAGGAGATGAAGAAGAGGGGGGAAGAGATAGGAACAGAAGAACAGAGGGTGGGGAGGAGGGATGAAGAGGAAGAATGGGAAAAGGAAGGAAAAAAGAAACAAAGGAAAGAAAGAAGGGAAAGAAGTGAACAACAGAAAAGCTAGTTCTGTACAGCTCAGCAGCTCATCAGATGTTTCCAGATGCCATCCGATCCTTTAAAAGCATGATTCTCTATAACAAAGCTTAAACAGGAAGCTGTCTGTCCACAGGGGTCATGTGATCATCATTAGAGAAGATATCATTTGACGTAACAGCACCACCAAGTTTCCACCCAACATTTACACATTATTTATAATTCTTTAGTACTAAAAATACAAAATAAAAGCCCCACCAGCAGAGCAAGAAAAGCCTTTCCAGCATATTTCAGAGATTGATCACTATCAAGAACAATTATTATGAACTGAGATTTCATAATAATTGAGGACACAATAACTGATGAAATAACTTAAGATGCTTTTTTCTTTGTATTTCCTTCTGTCCTTCACTGCACACTACTTAAAGAAAAAAGAAAATACTATTTTACTTTCACCACAATCTTTAAATAGAAACATCCAAATATCCAAATGTAAGAAACAATATCCCAGCTATGTCAGGTTAGTGTCTGGCTTTAATTATCACGTTGTGTTTAGTATCAGCACTATACAGGTGTGAGTTAGTAGTCAGTCCTAACGAAACAAACTGCTGATGAAGGTGAACAGGTGGGCGGATCGAAACACATCAGCACATGTGAACCACATGGCGGAGTCATATTATCTCCACATCCCTGGCGCTCCTGACGCTCAGCTGTGTGTGTGTGCGTGCGTGTGTGTGTGCGTGTGTGTGTCTGTGTGTGTTGCTCCACACATTCACTCTTTACGTTGTGTTTTGTGTTTGTCTCCTCTTCTCTCTGCTTCGTGTCGGCTGTAGTGACTGAGAGAGGAATGCTGCTGCTTTTATATAGGCCTCTAAAAATAACTCACCCCCCTCACTGCCATGTAGGGCCGGACTGACAGCCTCCACAAGCCAATGGCATCGTTGCCTCTGTCAAAGCTCCGCCCTCAACTTTACTCTGAGCGCCTCCTTAATTGGACGCTAGTGACATCATCAACCCTATTTACCTTATTAGGTCACGCATGAAATTGATTGGCAGGTGGCTCCTCCCCGCCTTCCTCCCCGCCTTCCTCCCCTTCTCGCGCCGGTGCCTGGATTGCAGCGGGGTCCAGTCTGCTGCTGGAGGAGCGAACCTGGCAACCTGGCACTTTGTACGGAGATTGGCAATCTGGCAATGCGGAAATAGATCTGGCACCCCGATCCCGAATTCAGGAAGAAGAAGAGGCGTGACAGAGCGAGCAGAGAGGAGAGGATAACATTATCAACTCTTTCTTTCCTGTTTGATTTAGTTTAATTCAAAGTGCTCAGGTGCGCTCATCTGTAGCAGCTGGGTTTCTCAAGCACCCAGCATTTGCTTCTTTTTTCTCCATTTATCAAGTCTGAGAAGGGGATAGAAGAAGAGGGTTTTAACGTTTGGATTCCGACTTCTTTACTGACTTCTGTTTTCTGCATCAAGCATGGATGTGTTGGCGAATTACAGTATTTTCCAGGAACTCCAACTCGTGCATGACACTGGTTATTTCTCCGCGATGCCTTCCCTGGAGGAGAACTGGCAGCAGGTCAGCGATGATGCGTTTTCTTTTGCTTCTATAAAGGTTAGAAACTGGGATGAATATGTGCGCTGGGTGATGTGTTCACTGCGCTCCGGAGCGGAGGCAGCAGTCCCGTGTAGTTGCGTCTCTTCTTTTCACTCACATGGATCACGGCAAGGTCCGCTGACAGGAGAACACACGCGCGCGCACACACACGCACACACACACACAGACAGACACACACACACACACACACACAGACAGAGAGAGAGCGGGGCGGGGGGACACTAATAGACAGCACGCATTCATTTAAAGTGCGTAAAACCTCCTAACCAACTCTGTATTTAGGAATACAAATGAATGATTCCTTAACGGTTAATTAACTCCTTCACCTTAAATGTAAAAGCAGATGCGTGACGCTGTTCTCCTGTGAAATCCCCCGTGATGACATGTTCTTATCCATCAATCCCAAAGTGTGAATACTGAATGCAACTCTTCAGAGGAGGACACGCTGCTTTTCTATAAAAGTTCAGTAGTACAAGATTTGATTTCAGCCAACATTTGGTCTGTATGATCATATGCAGCTCTTCTATCATCACTACCACATGTAGCTTATGTCATGCATATTGACTGTAATGTTGTAGGGTCTCTAAGGAGGATTTTGCCCGTTTGTCTTGCTTAATTGCATCAGTTAGACTTGATGCTGTTAATGTATTTAACTGGCAGTTCAGATTTTGGATTACAGTGAACGTGGATTAATATCTGCTTTATGATGGAGAATTCAAGTATTTGAAACCTGGAGGTGTGATACTATTTGACTTCTCTGATGGATAGACCAGCCTGTCTGCCTGATATGTGTGACACACACACACACACACACAGCCATCATGGAAGATGGACACATGCCTAATAACTAGTGACTTGTTCTTAAATAATATATCCACATCTGCCACTGTTTGTTTGCAGATCATCCTGCTGAATTATGTATTACAGTCTACTGTAGAACATACAGTAGACTGTGCATGAGAGCCCAGAGAATATTTGACTTGTAAAACCTTTATTATAAAATCTTTTATTAAAGTAAATTATAAGGATTCATACATCTGTCTACACTTCATACACGAGTCTAGTTATGGTTTCAACATCTGAACAAGCTTTTGAAGATGTTTTATGCTCACAGTATGATATACCATGATACCTAGTACCTATTTAACAATTTGAATAGGAAGATGTATTAATGAAGGACCTGGTGATGCTAATAATTGAAAGTTTCCCCCCTTGAACTTGTGAAATTGAAGCTGTTAGGTGGAAACCATGTTCAGCCTGGTATGTGTTCTAACTAGAGTCATATGGCTCCCTGCGCTGGGAGCTTTTGGACCACGTGTGTCTTTATTGTTGTGGTCCTGAATGAAGCTCACTCTACACTTTTGCTCTCTGACTGACTTACTGACACCAATTCAAGCTGCCTCATCCTATTTTTAAGTTTCATCCCCAGTAACCCATTTTTCTGTCTGTAATCATATTGTTAATTGATTGAGAGGTTTCAGAGAGTTTCCAGTTTTGATGTCACAGTGTGGCTGGAAAATGTTTGAATTGGTACCTATAGGCAGGAATGTAGAGCAGTCTGTCCATTTTCATTTGCCTGTTTTAGCCTGCTGTGTGACAAAACTGTGATTGCAGGGTTTACATGGATGACAGCACCTGTTTTCTGTAGCAGTCTCAGCAAGAGTTTGATGTTTATTAGGATGACTAGTGATCACTGGCTACTGAAAGGTAACTCTGGGCTCCTTGAAGGGACATGCGCGTTCATGTTCTTATACTGTAAACTGCTAAGCCAGCTGCATAAAAGGTGGCTTCCAACAAAATGAATCTTTTATAGTCACATGTTGTTTGTATATATTTAACATATATTTATATATACATATATACATATATATTTAATTGATATATTTAAGGCCTCTTTTAGCTCCGTTTAGTTTTTTTACTGTTACCAGGAAAGTGTTTTCAGCATATAAGCTCTGATAAACCCTCTGTACACTACATGCCCAGAACATAGACACGCTGAAGAATATGCTAGATGTTACTCTTTTAACAGAGGCTAGCAGTTCCCCCTGCTTCCAGTGTTTGTGCTAAGCTATGCTAAACACTTCCTGGCATCAAACACACATCCAAAACGTCAGAATATTCTTTTATTGTTGCTGCTTGTTGGATATTTCCCATCACTGAATGCTAAAAGCCACCAGCAGAGTTTTGTATTAATATTCTTATACAAAATAGTATGTGAGCTTTCGTATTTAGAATGGAGAGAGTTTTTTTGATATAAGGAGGAACTAGGAGGAAAAGATGTGTTTTCTCAATTTTATTATGGGGACACAGTCTCAGAGAGAAGAGACAAACACTCACACACATACACACCCATGCTTTTCCACTCTTGTTCCTTCTGTCTCCTCTATCCCCTCATTCACTCCATCACACACATGCACGCACACACAAATGCTTGGCTGGCATGCACTAATGGAAAGCTATGGTCTGGCAGGACTCATCCCGCCACTTTTGACAGTAATTGGCCGTTTGCTGTCAGACCGACAGAGAAACACACACACAGGCACGCACGCACACACACACACACACACACACACAAACAAACAACCAGATTTGTGTGTCATTTATCTCTCATGTCTGTCCCTGCATCATGCTCTTGGTCTTTGTTTCCTTGAACAGGCTTTTTCTTTTATCAGCTGCTTTGCATCATGACTAAACATGTGGAAAACACCCACCCACTCACACACTCACACTCACACACACACACACACACACACACACAAATGCACTCTCTCTCTCTTTCCTGTCTGTCAGCCTTGTTGTCTCTGACAGTGGAAGCTCTTGCTCTGCGTATAATTGCTGCATCTTTGCAGGTTTGGAATGATGTGATAGTCTTTAGGGATCTGTGTGTATTTCTGTGTGTATAATAGATTAAATCCATTTATTTCAAAGCACAGCCATATAGAGACAGTGAAAACAGAGCGATGACCTACACAGGTGAAAAGAGAAGCAGCTTGTTGTGGATATAGATCCTGATACATGAACACAACATGCAGAAAAATAGCCTCATTTAGAAAGACTACTAGCACTTTAAATGCTGCTGATTCTCTCACAGCCTCTTTCTCGTCTTGTCTCATAGTTTACATGCTCTGTGCGTCTGCAGTTCTTTTCAGGCTGATTGATTTATTTGCTGTGGTGTCGTTATAGCTCTATGCTAGATCAATCAGCTCTGTGTTACTGATATAGTGTCTCCATTAGAGCTGGCCTGCAACCTGCAGTCTTGCATTTTCTGCTGTAATCTGTGATCACAATAATGAATGCAGATTGAATCAGTCCCTGCATTTTTTTCATGAGATCTTGCAGTTGTAGTTTTAATCAAAAACAAAAAAAAGCTTGTAAATTTGACCAATTGCAACTGTTTATCCACATATTAGAACATATCAAGTAAAATCACAACCTCATCTTCAAAAAAACGTTATATGTGAGCCACTCCTCTGAAGTTGTTTTGTCAGGCATATACGTTGTGTATCGCCCTAATAAGAACCATCAAATAAAACCTCAAATGCATTTTCAGCATTCTACTGCAATCAAACTCACGTAGGTTGAATTCAGGGCAAAAAAATCTCTCAAATGTGTTCCAACTGCTTTGGATCAAAATCAACCAGAGATATCATCTTTTGTTTCACCACACATTCTTCTTCCTTGTTAAAACCTGTCACCTCCATTACTCACAGTGCAGTTCCAGTACAGGCTGAGGTGTGTTATGACAGTAGTGGGTTGAAAGAAATTCAGAAATGTTGGTGCTAATTCTGGCCATAAAATTCACTACAAAACTTGGGTGCTGGTTTTGGTGACCTACGCTTAGTTCAAGAGCCCATATTACTTCATTCTCCATGACACCTGCAGGTCTCTGTACATGCAAGGTTTCCTTTTTAACAAAACACATCTATACACCAAAAATAAGGTCAGCAGGCTGTGCCACTTCTCTTCACAGCATCTATTGTTTCCATTTCTCTGTTCTCTTCAGTATCTGCACAGACCATTGTATGAACTGCCTCTCTCTCACTGACTCTGCGTGGCTTGAGGCAGGCCCAGGGAAGTTTGACAAGATAATGAATTGCCATGCATGCTGCAGTTTTTCACATTTCACAGCCCAGTAACTCTGTAGGGATGGAGGGAAGGATGTGGGTGGATGGCGAAAGGACGAGTGGAGGAAAGGATGAGTGAGAAAGAAAACAACAGACACAAGAAATGAGGTGACGTGAATAGATGCAGGTGAAAGTTAGTCAGGAACTTTTTTTTTACACCTTTCTTCACTCCATCTTTCTGTTGTTTCTCTCCCATGTGTCTTGTTTTACCACACACACGCACACACACGCACACACACGCGCATACAGAGTTATGTAATAGTCTGTGAAGCACAGCTGCTTCCTCATAGTCACAGCAGACAAAAAAGAGGAAGAGGGAGCAAAACAAAGGAGTGAAGCACAAAGAAGGAAAGTGAGAGTGACACAGAGAGACAGACAGAGAGATTATTTAATAAGTAATCAGAATATCAAAAAAATATTTGTGATAAATTAATCAGCTGGGACTTTTTTAATAGCTACTTCAGTTATTACATGTCAGTTTATTCCACTAACATATTTCTGCTGCGGGAGCAATAAACTATTAATTGATTAAAGTAAATAAATGAATATCGCTTCATTCAGTTAACCTTGCTTTGTGTGCCATGAATTACTTTTAGTTGCACCTAGTTGAGCTTCATGTTCTTTCAAAAGATGAACCTTCATGGGTCTAGTGGTGATGGAGAACCACCAGTGAACTTCATGGCCACAGCAGAGGAATGGACATTAAGCCTAAAGTAGAGTTTTGTTAAGTATATGTATGCAGTATATGGAGTAGCTTCATATCTGATTTTACTGAGATTCAACGTGTAGTTCGTTTCAGCAAGTGGGAGATATTATAGCTGTCAGATATTCCTCATATTTATAATTTGGAATTACAACTAGAATGAAACTCTGCTGCTCATACTTATGTTCTGTACTAAGGGGACCTGCCACTTTCCCAATGCATGCTGGGACTGACTACAGTAGGGCTGCAACTAACTATTAATCCACTAAGTGTTTATTTAAATAGTTTATTTAATTGATTCACTGTTTAATCAATGACATGCCCATCACAGCTTCTCAGAGTGACACCTCCAACTGTCTCATGTTGTTCAACCCAAAACCCAAAGACAAGAAATAAATGCTTGTCTTTTTTCATTAATCAAAGCAGGTAAATACTGAAAACAGAAGCCTTCAGTCCCAAACTCATAATCATCTACAGTTCTTCCAGTGTGAAGGCTCACTATGAGCTGCTCTGATCACTACATTCCTTCTTTTATTTATCATGCTCCCAAACACATAATTAGGTAAGTGAATAAGGCATTCAGTCTATGGTGAGATTAGATAAGAACGTGAGCAGTCAGACTGCTGCAGCAGGATGGCAGAACAAATAAACTGCACTTGTGATGGAGAGAGCTTATAGCGTGAAAGCCATAGCCCTGATCTTTCAAGATGAGTGGTTTTCTATGGAGGGAAACTCTCCAGCACTATTCACCATGACACCAGATTACTACAGTTTACAAGGAGGTTTACCCATTCATCTCTTCATTCCTCAAACACACTATATATCTACTATTCAAGGTAACATGATGTGTTTGCATGCTGGTCCGCATGATGTAGATTTTGTCATCAGAAGGTGTACATGTAGGGTCTGTCTGTACATCCACGTACCTCCAGTTTGTTGTGTGCGGCCCATTCTTCAACCAATAGATGCTGATCTACTGCACATGTACAGTCGAGGGTCTAAGGACAGAGGGTGTCACTCCCTGTACAGATTGTAAAGCCCTCTGAGACAAATGTATTTTGTGATTTTGGGCTATATAAATAAAATTTGATTTGAATTTGACATGTGTGGAAGATGCCCTCCATGTGGACTCCAGAAAGCAAGCATAAAGCATAAAGATAAACCGAACGTCCGTGTCCGCAGCTGCATGCTTCTATATTCAGGTCTTGAGTGTGTCTTAGTTTGTTCCAGGCATTTGACTGCATATATACTTATTACCTAGTATATAACAAGAGATTTAGTAGCAAGCAAGTAGTAGTGTCTTTTTAACATATATATATGTATATATATTCATCTCTGAGTCTAATTTCCAGGTTGATCATCACCTGGGTTTTCTTCTGGTCTGCGGTGGAACAGTTGATACATCATTGAGCCTGCTTCTCCTCTTATTTTATTTCTCCCTTCTTCTTCTTTATTTCTGTCATTGCAGAAAAACGAAAGAAAGCCCAGAAAATAAACAGGCTGACAAAAACATGGTGCGTTTGAACAGAGGAGACAACATAATTCATTAAAGTAACACAAACACCAGCCGCTGTGAATCTGTATGGAGTCGTCTTGTTGTGATCGCTGGAGCAGATTGATATTTTATCTAGCAGACTTTTGTTTAATAAGTCAACATCTGAACTAACACTGCCACCAGGGCACTGTGTGTGTGTGTGTGTGTGTGTGTGTGTGTGTTTGTAATGACATCATTCATAGTGTCCAGAGGATGTTGATGACAGTGGTAGAGGAAGTGTGTGTGGGCCTACATTTGGCAGTACACCATCTATCTAGAGACAAGTTGCTGGTTCAACAAAGATTTAGTAAACTGTTGTGTAACATGAGTATAATGTAAGTTTGACAGCTGTACAAAAATACATTCTTACTTTGAATCCTGAGAAGTTCACCACCCTGTCCCCAGGTTATCTCAAAGCTCAGAGCTGTGTCTCCATGGTAACAACCAATGTCTGACTTCAAGAACACAGCGTGCCTGCTGTTCATCTTTTATTTTAGATTTGTGTTTGGTACTTTTCAGTGTCATGCTGAGGAGGAAAGGGCAGAGATTACTGTAAATAAACCAATTAAAAGTATGGTTTTCATGAGCTGTGACATACTGTTCTTTATTAACACGATAAACATAACCATACCTGAAGGCACCATGAGTCAGCCATGGATTTAGCCTAATATAGTCTAATAATAATAATCAAATTAGTCAGTCAAAACTGACTCATCTTTGAACAGAGAGAAAGATCTCTGTCTCTAAGGTCAGGAGGTATGGCCTTAATCAGTTTTTAATTACTATTTTAATTCACATTAATTTGTACAACAAAATGTAGTGAACAATTTTCTATCATAATAGATTTGCCTAAAACTCAATATAAAATAATATTGAACTGAGCCATCCAGCCCCTGCTGAAGAGTTTCACTAAGGATGTCACATTGCATCTGGGCATTTGAGCATAATACAGTGTGTGTGTGTGTGTGTGTGTGTGTGTGTGTGTGTGTGTGTGTGTGTGTGTGTAACTGTGTGTTAAGACAGAACATGAGACAGTGTTGCAGTAACGATGGAGCGTTCTAGCGCTCCATTGCACCTTTATGCATGCATGATTGGTGTGTGTGTGTGTGTGTGTGTGTGTGTGAGCAGAGTGGGACACGGTACTGTAAATGGGTCAGATGCGGTGGAGGAGGATGACCTTGGGAATTTGTCCTGTTTTTCCTTACGAGCCTGCCGACTTGTTTCTTTGTCTCAGACAGAAAGAGAGAGAAACAATGACAGACTGAGAGTCAACCGATCTCCTCAGAGCTCGATCTGTCGACAGGAAATAGAAAACTGTTGCCACAACAGTTGGAAGTACACTATTGTCTTAACCCTTGGATGCATGACCAACCAATACATACACTCTTCCATGAGTGGGGTCAAAAATTACCACAATTAGAATCAATGTGTTTTTGGAAAAGTTAAGAAATGTCTTTAATTTTGGTTAAAGATGATGATTTTAAATATATTTTGCTCAACAAAAGAATTATTTCATTTTTGAAATGTTCAAAAAGAACAACCAATCATTCAAGTATCAAAACAAAATGCAATAGCATCATGTCACAAACATGTTTTATGAGGAATACCTGGAATATGAATACATTTATTTCAAAGATTTTGAAGAATAACAACCCTTGACCCCACTTATGCATCTAAGGGTTAAATAGGGTAGCATTAATATTTCCCTTTTTTGTCACCATGAAAAAGCACCAGCCTGCCTCCTCTTGCACTTTGTCAACAGCAAACTTTGTACACGTGCAATGCTGAAATGCAGTTGCTTTGCTCTTTGCCTCTTTCTGGTGTCACATCTGCTTTCACATTTTCTCCAGCTAGATCCACCTCATCTAATTAATGGATCAAACAAACATTAAAACAGCTGTAGGAAAGTTGCCTAACTGAGTCACCGACTGGATCCGCATTATGTCATTACCTCTAATGTCTACCGATTGCATCTTTAAGTGATTTAAGTCAGTATTTTGGATGAATCAAGTATCGAAACAAATATACACCTGATTTAACCTTTCAGTTTAGAAGTTGACTTCTATAACGTTACTAGCACTGTATTGCTTTTTCAAGCCAATTATCAACACCAATCAATCTTACATCCAATATTCAGACAAAAGTTAGTGTAAATTATTTATCATCAGTGTTTGAGCTGTGCCTCATTTGTCATAATTGCATGGAATGCAAGTATTTCTGAATCAGGTCAGCTGTGTGTGTGTGCTGCTGTATGTGGACAAATGGTTGTGGTGTTGTGGTGGCCCAGTGGTGCCATGCCTGCTATACTGGGATATGTGGGTTGTCAGCTATTTTAATCCACAATGTTGCCAGGAATACCTGAGGGAATAGACAAGTGCTGCAGTATGTGTGTGTGTGTGTGTGCATGTACGGTGAGGATAAATGTGTTCCCCGTTCCTTTGTGCATTTGCACAGAGAAGTAAAGAGTGTAGAAAGACAGCGTGCATGTGAGAGGAAAAAAACAGGGGATGGGAAGAAGACATGTCCACAATAATTCATGTACTTTTAAAACTTAAATCTCTTATTTCTTCCTTTTTTGAAACAAACCAACGTGTGGTGATGCAGCTGATCAAACAATACAGTTTTTTTTGTATGTATGTATGTATGTATGTATGTATATATATATTACTCTACTTTTGTTTGTTTTTATTGTTATACTGTAAGATTACACAAATAAAAATAATGATAAGATTGAGCATCACACATGCTGCCTTAGACTGCATAAATGTGATATCAATCAATCAATCAATCAATCAATCAATCAAATCAAATCAAATTTTATTTATATAGCCCAAAATCACAAAATACATTTGTCTCAGAGGGCTTTACAATCTGTACAGGGAGTGACACCCTCTGTCCTTAGACCCTCGATTAGTGAGGAAAAACTTGCCCACCAAAAAACCTTTTAACAGGGAAAAAGGTGGAAAAGACCTCAGGAAGAGCCACAGAGGAGGGATCCCTCTCCCAGGACGGACAGACGTGCAATGATGTCACATGTACAGAACAATCAACACACACATATTGTACACTCACAATGAATTATAATGAATTACAATGGATGATAAAATAAGGTTACAATGAATGATGAATTATTACAGTAACAGTGGAACCTGTGATAGAGATACAGATGCACAGCAGCAAATCATTAACTAACTATAATCTGTAATGGGGATATGGTAACAATGATGACGGCGACAACACATGCAGTAGACGCCACGCAGGACTAGATAGATAGATAGATAGATAGATAGATAGATAGATAGATAGAGAAGGAGAGAGTGTGTGAGTCCCCCTAGCATCTTGAGAGGCAATGTTCTAGTGGGGTAGTAAGGTACTATGAGCTCTTTTAAATATGATGGTGCCTGACCATGAAGAGCTTTGTATGTTAGTAGAAGAATTTTAAATTATATTCTAGATTTAACGGGTAGCCAGTGCAAGGAAGCCAAAATGGGAGAGATGTGATCTCTGATCTTGGTTCCTGTCAGAACACATGCAGCAGCATTCTGAATCAGCTGTAAACTCTTAAGAGACTTATTAGAGCAGCCTGATAGCAAAGAGTTACAATAGTCCAGCCTAGAAGTAACAAATGCATGGACTAGTTTTTCTGCATCCGCTTGAGAAATGATGCGTCTGATTTTGGCAATGTTACGTAAGTGGAAGAATGCAGTCCTCGAAACTTGTTTGATATAGTCATTAAAGGACAGATCCTGATCAAAGACAACTCCAAGATTTTTTACGGTGGAGCTGGAGGCCAGAGTGATCCCATCTAAGGCTAAATCTCTGGAATGATAGTTTCTAAGGTGTTTGGGTCCTATTACGAGAACTTCAGTTTTATCTGAATTTAGCATCAGAAAATTGTGGGTCATTCAATTTTTTATGTCCTTAATGCATGCTTGGAGTTTAGTTAAGTGATTGGTTTCATCAGGCTTGATCGATAAATATAATTGGGTGTCGTCGGCATAACAGTGAAAGTTAATTGAATGATTCCTAATAATGTTCCCTAGAGGAAGCATATATAAACTGAATAGAAGTGGCCCTAATACAGAACCTTGTGGGACTCCATGAGAAACTTTGGTTTGCATGGAGGATTCATCATGAACATGAACAAACTGAGAACGGTCTAGGAAATATGACTTAAACCAGCCTAGGGCGGTTCCTTTGACGCCAATTTAATATTCCAGTCTCTGTAAGAGAATCTGATGGTCAATGGTGTCAAATGCGGCACTAAGATCTAATAGGACAAGTACAGAGATGAGTCCTTTGTCTGATGCCATTAGGAGGTCGTTTGTAACTTTAACTAGTGCGGTCTCTGTGCTATGATTTACTCTAAATCCTGACTGAAACTCCTCGAATAAGCTGTTTGTGTGGAGAAAATCACATAGTTGATTGGCTACGGCTTTCTCAAGTACCTTCGAGATGAATGAAAGGTTTGATATCGGTCTGTAATTGGCTAAAACCTCTTGATCTAGAGTTGGTTTTTTAAGAAGAGGCTTAATCACAGCTATTTTAAAGGACTGTGGTACATATCCTGATAATACAGACAGATTAATCATATTCAATAAGGACGGGCTAACTAAAGGTAATACATCTTTAAGCAGCCTGGTTGGGATGGGGTCTAAGAGACAGGTTGACGGTTTAGATGAAGAAATTATTGTAGTTATTTGTTTAATGTCGACGGGAGAAAAGCAGTCTAAATATAGGTCAGGTTTTATAGCTATTTCCAACCTTGCTGTATCTGAAATCAGATGAGTGCCTGTTGAGGGCAAAAGGTGATGAATTTTGTCTCTGTCTTTGTCTTATCATAAATAAAAACATTTAAGTACAAAAAGCAAGTCCCCTTAATGTAAATCACTGATTTTAGGGTGAGCATTCTGTGCAGACTTTTCACATTATTGAACGTCAAATAAGCCTTTAATCATTATTTAAACTTCATTCAGAAATGTCACATAGAGGTATAAGTCAATAATCTGTATGCTTGTATACGCAAAAGTGGTATTATTTATTTGGTGAATGAATGATCAAAAATGTGATGCAATGGAGTACTCATTGAGTACTATAAATACTTACTGCTTACAATTAGATTTGAGTTGCTGCGTTCACACTGTAGACTCAATGCTCGAGATGCTCAAGATCTTTTGATAAAGTAGCGGTGAGATAAAGAGAGGGTTGTAGGCTCCAATGCTGCTGTATTAACTCCATATATGGAAGTTATACTGCTACAAGAACACACACAGACACATATAGAAAAACATCAGCACGCCTGTGCCTAAGAACAAGTCACAGTACTCCAGAGAGTACAATGTAGAAGTGTCGGGGGAGAAAAGGGGAGACGTCTGAATTATTTATGTTTGAACTGCAGGACACAGCAAAATGGAGATCTGGAGGGGACTTTCTAATGCAGTGAGGGCTTCACACACACACACACACACACAGAGGCATGTGTGAGTCATGTGTCCACACTCTTTGCTTTCCAGCAACGCCAATGAGATCAGTGGCTTCCGCAAAATACAAAGACTTCTGTAGGTAGAGACACAGAGGGAGAGAGAGATAGACCCTGGCGTTACAAAGAAGGTGTGATGACAGGAAAGGCTTCCCTGGAGTCACACACACACACACATACACACAATCTTGTACGTCTATCCTTTTGAGGGCTCTCAATTGACTCAAGTCGATCGCCAGGGTACCACATGAACTCTTCATTTGATTCTGCTTGTGTCAGTGTTGGCGATAACTTCTATGTTCTCAGTTCTCAGACGATATTTGTGCAAGACTTTGGGGTCTTGAACTGTACTGAAGAATTTTTTTAATGACCTTTACAGACTTTGTTTGTTTAGTTTGTCAGAGAACATATTATATACATGACAGCAGCATAAAAGTTGCTAGCAGAACAATATTTTTTTCAGTTTTCTTCTGCAGGCTATTCCAAGTGGCTGTAGCAGAAAACATGAAATCTTTTCTTTTTTATTCTATCTGAGCTTTTAGGACAGACAGCGAATCTACATTTTGGGATCAGACATAGTGAATGTAAAACATGTAGACCTAAGGCGCTGCAGATAGAGAAGTCGTCAGAACTGTGTTGGGTTAAGCTGCCGCTGCATATTGCATGATTTTGGTTTGGTTGTGTGTTCTGAGACAACGGTTCTGTTTAGATGTTTGAGCTTCTTCCAGTCATAGCAGCTAACATATCGTACATTATTCAGCATGATGAAGATGTTTTGTCTTTGTGTTGCAGTTTGTCTGTTAATTTTATGATTTTTAGTTTCCTTTTGTGTGCATCATGTGTTTTGGAGGAACAGTTTTCTGGTCTGGTGAATCTGATGTGGATCTTAAACAATACAATGAAATACATGTGGCTCTACATTGTGTTTATGAATACATGTCAACTGTGCACAACACAATACGTCAGGTAGTCATTCTGATATGACTTGGTTCTCTTTTAATAGATTTTCATCAGTCTATTACAATGAAGCGGAGTAAAGCGAGCAGAACATAAAGGAAGGGATCAGCTGCTGTTGTGTCTTAATGGATGAACCCTTTCTGTATCGGGTTGTGTGTGCGTGTGTGTGTGTGTGTGTGTGTGTGTGTGTGTGTGTGTGTGTGTGTGTGTGCACTATGGGGTGGAGGAGGGATGATGTGAGGGATGAGGTCATTGTGTAGTGTGAGCATGCGTGACTCTGTGTGTGTGTGTGTGTGTGTGTGTGTGTGTGTGTGTGTGTGAAACAAAGGCTGCTTTGAGTTTGAGTGTGTGTGTGTGTGTAAATGATGACTTCACTCGTTATGTATTTATTTATGATTAATGTTAGACCTCATACTCTGTGTGTGTGTGTGTTTGTGTGTCTCCCTTTAAAGGGTAAAAAATATAAAGTACAGTTAACAGCATGATAACTGTTGTTAGTGTGGTTTCGTTCGTTTACCTTTTAAACACAGTTGTGGATCACATGGATGTAGTTGATGCGTGTCGTTGTCCAAAGAAAAGATTTATTTTAACGTTTCTGTTGAACATGACACGAATGGATCTAACCTTGGTAATGCATTTTATTTTTATAAGCATTCAACTCTCTATGAAAGTCTGTTTTTCCCAGTAATTAAGCATCTAGCTGCAGCATGTGTCCACCAGGTGATGTTGTGTAATGGAGCCCTGGTCTGAGTCAGGGCACAGATGTGAGCACAGATGTGCTTTAAGAAGTTCAATGTCTGAGTGGAGCGTGCCAGCGACTCTCAGTGTGACTTTGTTTGGTTTAGGTTCCTTGAGATGATAATGACCAGTGCTGAACCCGGCAGGATGGTCCTTCATACTCATTCATACTCATTAGTCTGTAAACAGTTCACCAAGCAGCAACATCGGCTGGTCAACAATTTTGTTGACTCTGACGGCATGTCAGCATGTTCTCCCTGTTAGCTCTGGAGCAGCTTCGGCAGGACAGCACAACACAAAATACACACCAAATAGAGGTTTTCACCCTGACAGTAAAATGACAGCATATAACAGCAACACTTTTTCATTTGATTGACTTTACCAAAATGCCTCTGAAATGCTGTCCTTGATGATAATTGTCTCATGGTGACCAGCTCGTGGTCACACAGGTGGACGGATGTTCTTCTTCATTTGTTTCCACTATAGGACATAATGTAAAGATTCACCCTCTATAGTGTTGGCTTGTTGCTGTGACTCCACATAGGGAAAAGATGACTCTATCATTTTCACACACACACACACATTTATACATGCACTTTTGTGTTTGTAGAAATGTGAGGAAAGTCTGTGTCACCATCAGTGAAGCACATCAGTGTCTTTTGCATCTTGATGACCTAATATTCATTCACTGCAAAACAGTTTGTACCTTAAACACTTCACACACAGTCTCTTTGAAGTTAGACTTCAGCCCAAATGATTCCTACACAGACGTATATTTCATATCTGCCCACCCCTCACAACTCTTCCTCTTTAGGCTGCATTCAGATGGATGATAGCTATGTCGAAAACACTAAACTAAATTCAGCCCCTCTGCTGCCTCATGAGAGCAATGTAAACAGAAACATGCTCCTACCTTGTTGTTATTGAGACAATTGAATTATTACAGGTTTTCAGAGTTATGAATTCATGTCTCCAAGTGTTATAAACAACCATGCATTGTTTGAGTGTCTCATAAACCTTCAAACTCATGACTAGGTTATACCTTATACAGGTAGTAACACACCAATATAATCCACCAATGGAATCGTGTGGCCTCATACTCTAAAAGAAGGTTTTGTCTTCTTCTGCACCTTAATTGTTCAACTAACAATTGGCTAACAATCTTAGGCTTATATAATAATACTTGAAGGGTCTTAGGGTCTTAACTTGCTTATTTGTTACTGAGTTTTTGTGGATATTTCCTGTTACCTGTTTCCTCGTCTCACTTTCACAACTTGTAAATATTAAATCTTTAAAATGATCCCAACACCAACATCTGAAAGGCTAGCTGTAGGGTCGAGGGTTATGCTCAACAGAGCATCTCTGCTGTGTTTATTCAATTTAATCTAGTCCATCAGTTCTCGGTAAAATTAACAATCACATAAGTCATATTGTTGTGTTCTGATCTCAACTCATGGCAGCCATTAAATGAGTGTATTCTTCAGACTGCAGACTGTCAGCAATCCATCTGGGGCAAAACACACACACACACACACACGCGTACACACGTACACACACACACACACACACACACACACACACACGCGTACACACGTACACACACACACACACACACACACACACACGCGTACACACGTACACACACACACACACACACACACACACACACACGCGTACACACACACACACACACACACACGCGTACACACAGGGCACCATGGTGCTGACAACACATCATCATGTAGAACATCAGCTTGTGGTATCTACTTGTGACCAGACTGATGTGTGGGTGATAAAATCAGGCTTGTTCAGAGTAGCAGTGATTTAAAGTAAATAATCTTCACTAACAATAACCTCACATGACTGAATGAGAAATAAACCAAATAAACTGCTGGATGAGCTAAATAAGCTCTCTGTCTGTCCGGGGATGGAAACAATGAGTTGTAGCTGCAGAAAGGATTAATGACAAGTGTCTGCTTTATTTATTGATTCATTCACGTCTTTGTCTACAGATTGAAAATAAGATAATGTCCATAATTTGCATGTTGTTGCATTTGGTGAGAAAAGGGATAATCCACTCCATGACAATATCTGACACAGCAAATTCATGCTCCCCAGAGAAGGAACCCTTTCCTTTCCATCAGCTAAATAATACATGAGTTTTTGTTTTTGTCTCCCAATTTCATATGTTGTGATGCAGCCTAAACAAGCCACTGGTGTGTGTCTGCCTCCTGGGTGTTAGTTGGTCCTCTTCCTGTTTAAAGTTGTTTTTTGTTTTTTGTATTTTGGTCTTGCACATTGTTTGCCAATTTCTGAAACATAGATTTAATTTATTGTAATGAATAACGTTTCTCAGTCATGATCTAATATGGCTACAGACATATATATATATATATAAAATTGTATCTAGATATATAGATAGATAGATAGATATTATATCAGCTGGTTAGTACAGTGGTTATGCTCACTGAGTACAACGCGGGGTTAAACATCATCCAGTTAGGCAACACCCCTCATATATCAACCTATGAGTGAACACATAACTATTAGCCTAGTGTTCTAACATCCGTAATTGAAATCTACTATCACAACTAGAGATTAATGAAATACAACAACGATGCTACGACAAGGGGTTAGTTGGTTAACCCCTTGGACATAAGAGCTGACCACAGCAATCAATGCCATAAACATGGATACTGGAATGTCTGGAACTGTATAAGATCCACAGGAACCTCAGGACCTTCATCCAGAACTCAATGGAAATGTGTTAGACAACCCTAGAGGCCAACTCAAAACCCATTGACCAAGTCAACATCAAGAGCGGCATATACCAAGGAGATGCGCTATCACCACTGATTCCATAGTGGGGCAACAATCAGCCACCTGCTCTATATGGATGACATTAAGCTGTATGCCAGGAACGAGCAAGAAATAGACCTACAGCGATGACATAGGGATGTAATTTGGATTAGAAGTCAAATCAAATCAAATCAAATTTTATTTATATAGCCCAAAATCACAAAATACATTAGTCTCAGAGGGCTTTACAATCTGTACAGGGAGTGACACCCTCTGTCCTTAGACCCTCGATTAGTGAGGAAAAACTTGCCCACCAAAAAACCTTTTAACAGGGAAAAAGGTGGAAGAAACCTCAGGAAGAGCCACAGAGGAGGGATCCCTCTCCCAGGACGGACAGACGTGCAATGATGTCACATGTACAGAACAAATCAACACACACATATTGTACACTCATAATGTCAAGTAAAATCAAATCAAATGAAATTTTACTTTATTTGTATAGCCCAAAATCACAAAATACATACAATAAAAGTGAGGCAAGATGATCCGGACTAAGGGGATTGACCTACCATAGGGCCATATAGGTGATATCCAAGACAGCTACAAGTACCTTGGCATCCCACAGGCTAATGGAAATCATGAAGAGGCCACAACATACATTCATAGAATTAGGGTTACAATTTAGTGTTTTGTCCTCAGGCCTCATGTTTTCACTTCCTACCGTGATGCCAACATTTCATAAAAATATATCTGTGAACTCACGCCACGCAATGCAGCCCACTCTCCAGGACGCTCCATAGGGGGGTGGGATGCTAAAGGCCATACTCAACACAGCTTGACTGAACTTAAACATGCTTCTCACACACACACACATACATACAGTTACAGATGGGTTGTCATATTGTCACACACTGTAGAAAATGCAGTAGTAATCAACATTTTCCAGTGCAGAATTCAAAGAAGTGCTGCTACCTGCTGACAGCCGCTGATACTGAAGTTGAACTCATCTCAGTCCACAAAGCACAAGTATAAAAGTAATCACATGTAAATTTGCATACTTATCATGATTGGACCAGCTGTCATGCACATGCCGCGGTATGCCTTTCATACACCTAAATAAAGCCAGAAACCCCCTGTGGATTTGGATGGAAGATACAAGATGTTGTCAGGTATGCAGTTTCATATCTCTGCATTAACATAATGTTCTCCTTCAGTGGGTTCATTGAGTTTAGTGCAGTGTTGTGCACACAGAAATAAGCTCTGTAGGACACAACTATGTTGTCTCCGTGTTAATGTTTTCACAGTGTGTATTTGATGCACATATATGTGCATTAAAGACTGCTGCACTGATTCAGGCGACAGCAGCTTTATTCCTTGTGTTCAGACATTATTTATTATATTTTTTCTCAAATTCTCAATGGATTTTTCAAACATTTCTTATATATCTAACTAACTATTCTGTTTTGTCTGTGTTTTTGTTTGTGGCTGGATGGATTTCTATGGCATTTGTTTGACAAAAGAAGTAAATTATTTGTCATGATGAATAAAATCTTACAAATACAAGAAGCTTTTGCACAATAAATTATGATGTATTTACTTAACTCAGTTGTGCAAAGCAGCATGGACTGCCCAAATCATAGTTTTCCATTTTGTGCCTCACGAGAATTCAGCCTTGCGTCAAGACATTACACAACGCTATATCAACCTGCTGGCAAACGATGGAACAGCACCAATTGATTGGGACCAAAGCAGGGCCAGAGGGCACATTTCAGACCTGGTCCCAGTGTGTCTCGGCACTGACAGACAGGGGAGGGGACAAATGAGACAGTGTCAATATTGAAACAGGCTAATGGGCTAATGAATGTAGAGAGTTCTGCCTAATGTTCCCAACAGAGCTCCTAGCGAAACCATTAAAGCACTTTTATAGGACTAGACAGGCACAATGCAGTAACTCAATTTATGGGGTACTTTCATGGTCAATTAGGAAGGGAGAGAGAAAGGCCTGAAAGGAGAGTTTAGTGTGTGTGTGTGTGTGTGTGTGTGCGTGTGTGATATTAACTTATTAGCTTTGGAAAGGGTTATGCCTGCTTTTGTCAATATTGTTGCTACTTGTGATTGTGAGATTGCAATCGACACAGATTGAACAACTAGACAATACATATTCTGTCAGTCAAACATCATCTTAACTGCCTTATAATGACTTACTGGACATTTTCAGTAAAAGAATAATTTCAGTTATAAAAGTGAAATCCTTCTGGGAATCCTTCAAACCTCAGACTGAATAATAAAGTTTATGAAAACAGTGGCTCATCTTCTTTATTGCCTTACACAGCTGACTGCAGGTGTGGCTCAATGTCATTTTCACTTCAGAAATGTCCAGATGACTCTGCCCTTGAAGATCTTATATCAAATGACAAATGTCTGACCTGCAGAGACAAAGCTGACTGCTTGAATTTCAATGCAATACCAAGGATATTGGAGAAGAAAAAGTATGTTTATGTTGACATGAAATTTAACCAGTTACAAAAGTGTCTGAAAAGACTGTAGGTTGTCATAGTTTCAAAGCTCTGTCTCTTCAACCCTGATGTATTACCTGGTCACACCAGAAAATGTCTTTCTTTGTATAGCTCAGTAAGCTATAGGAAGCTCAGTACAGTAGTGACTTGTGCTGTGTTACCATGACAATTTGTACATTTTAAACAGCATAAATTTGCTTGTCAGACTTCACCAAAGATGAACTTACCTTGCTCACCCTGAAGCAAATCTACTGATGACACGATTCAACTGAATTGCTCAGAAATGTAGCTTTTATAAGTTCAACTAGCCCCTTGTTGTATGCACTCTGGTAAACTGGGTGTAGTACCTTCACAGAACTCTTGGAGTCCTCTGAGACACCTGTCAGTGTGTGTTTTGACTTTTGGATCTGAGGTGGGTTTTTTGGATATAGGTATCATGTGTTGTGTATTTTCTTGGTCTTTGCATGAAATCTTATATGCTAAAGCCTACACTGCTGCTTTGCTTCAGTCAGCCATGACAAACCATGAAAGCGAACATGTTTTATTCCCTGAATATCATTTAAAACACAACAAAACAACACATACATTTGTTTATGTTCTACCTCTCCACTCTTGTTGCGTTACTGTAGTTTCCCTCAGAGAATTGTTGTGGCAGACAGTCAGAGGAGGATATTTTTGCAAAAGATGAAGCATTTCCATTATCCATTCAGAGAAAAAATGGCTGAGTGATGTGTTCACTGCTTAGAGCAGCAGTTCAATGTGTCACATTTAACAGCCAGTATGAACAGGGCGGTTGATTACAGTCACCTGACTGTGAAAAAAACATGAACCTGTCCTTTAATGTGAATGAGTGAGCTGATCATATTGTTGAAAATCAACCAGACTGCATGAAGCTTTTATCAAACCACTTGGCAGAAGTGTCTCTTTACGTCTCACATTTAGGACTTCAGTCAATGGTTTTTACTGAAGTCAAGTGTGTAACATTAACTTACAGTCTGCAGCTCTCAAACTGTGATGTGAATGAAAGTGAACGAAAGCGCTCGCAGAGAACACCACTCAGTGATCTGAGATACACACTGGCTGATAAAAAGCTTATTAACATCAGAAGGAAGGGAAACACAAGTCTATTCTCAAATGAGATAAGATGCTTAAATGATCCCTGTGGGGATGTAGAGTCAGAGTAGCAGAATACTGGATGAGATACCGCAAAGACAAAAGAATATCAATTAGAGTGAGGTTAATTGGTGTACTAATTATATTATATATTATTATATATATTTATAATATATATTATTATAAAAAGCCAAGTAGTAAGACCTATAGATGTGCATAGACAGCAGCCTGAATGAATGTCTCATGGTGGAGAACATGTACACACATACACAGAGCCAGGGAGACAGATAGAGAGAGAATGGTTCAAATTATTCTTCAAATTAAAAGGCCGTACCTGTCTCATCCTGTGAAAGGTCTGTGTGTGTGTGTGTGTGTGTGTGTGTGTGTGTGTCAGTGATTAAGCTGTTAATTAATTTTATGTCCTTGTATTTAATAACCATGGACAGTGGAAATTGAAGTGTGTTGGAGAGAAAGGGGGCGAGTGAGTGCGCTCTGGCTAATGTTTTCTGTAGTGACTGTAGTTTAGTCTGAGGAAGAGGATACAAAGAGTAAAAACACACACAGACACACACACACATTATCTGAAGACAAAGATATTTATTTGTCTCCATCCATGTTTCTACAAATGCATCCATCCCCAACACAGACATGCCAGGCTCGCTACTTAATTAATTAATTTAGCATTAGGAGCTGGACAATACTTGACTGTGTTACAGTTTATTGACGTGTAGATGATGCTGTATGAACATGATGTATGAACATGATGTATGAACATGATGTATGAACATGATGTATGAACATGATGTATGAACATGATGTATGAACATGATGTGTTATTGTTTTACAATTTTTGGTTTTGTGTGCAAAACACAAAAACTTTCCACCACACAGTCACAGCTGTAAATAATACATGTTCTTCATGTAATACTTTTAAATGAACTTTATATAGTGCTTTCTTTTTGTCTTAATATCAAGGATGTAATCTGTCTGCTACTCTACACATCACCTTGTCCTGTACGCACGTGATTGGCTGCTGACTGTAGCAACAGTCATGCAGCAAAATGTATTAGTCACATTTCATTTCTTGTCATTGTGATGAGCCAGAGTGGGCCTATGCAATTAATTTAATTATAGTAAATTCTTAAGATTAGTTGTGAAAAATGAGCTAGTTTTAATTTTCTCTTAGGCAGTAAAATGGTTTCTATAGTTACCCCATGTTGGAATGATGATCCAGAGGAATGAAATAAAAGGGAAAAGTGGAGAGAAGAATGAAGAGGAGAAGGGGAAAGAGAAGCAGGAGACCTTTGCTTTGTGAATAAGGAATAAGGAAGTGAAATGTGTGTGCTGACGGGAAAAAAGAGGAGGGCGGAGGTCTTTTATATAGGTGGGGGGTGGGGGGGGCAAGCTTATAGGCCTGAAAAAATAGAGAGAATAGAGAAGATGGAAAGAGGGAGAAAGAGCAGTTACACAGCAGGAGAGTCTGAGTGCTCTCCTCCATCAGAGACTGTTGATTAAAATTTCATTGGCTGAGGCTGGAGGTCGGAGGTGTGTGTGTGGGTGTGTGTGTGTGTGTGTGTGGGTGTGTGTGTGTGTGTGTGTGTGTGTGTGTGTGTGTGGGTGTGTGTGTGTGTGTGTGTGTGTGGGTGTGTGTGGGTGTGTGTGGGTGTGTGTGTGTGTGTGGGTGTGTGTGTGTGTGTGTGTGGGTGTGTGGGTGTGTGTGTGTGTGTGTGGGTGTGTGTGTGTGTGTGTGTGTGTGTGTGTGTGTGGGTGTGTGGGTGTGTGTGTGGGTGGGTGTGTGTGTGTGTGTGTGTGTGTGGGTGTGTGTGTGTGTGTGTGTGTGTGTGTGTGGGTTTGGGTGTGTGGGTGTGTGTGTGTGTGGGTGTGTGTGTGTGTGCTCACTCCTGTACTCTCGCTAATTACCTGCCTTTGTCTCTCGTTCTCTTGAGCTCACTGCTTTCTAATAGTCTCTCAGCTGTTAAACTGCTCTCTCTCTTCTTGCTTTAAGACTAAGAGCACTGGTTTGACATGCTTTTAACTTCTAGTTTTCATGTGCAAGTCCAAACCTTCCTCACGTATCCTGCATTGCTTCTGATTGTTGGTAATGACTTCACTGTATAATAATACTAACGTTCAGTCAGTTCCTTTGGACTGTTGTAAGAACTGCTGTAAGACAGTCAGTTCACATCAGATCAGAGAATTTATTTATTTTTTTCATTCATATCAAAAATATTTGATAATACAAAAATATATCCAAACATTTCCCCCCAGAAACAATAAACCAAATAAACTACTGAGATCTATTCATGGATTTCTGAACACTTCTGCAATAAATATACAGTCAGTGTATCATCAGTCTTTTTCTTTTTTTTTTGATACAATACATATTGTGCTTTTAATGAAAGCATGTTTGGCTGTTTGTGACATTTGACAAACTAAATGAACAATTAGTGACATGGGGAAAATGATTGATAGATGAATTATTGATGGAGATATTCATTTGTTGCAGCACCAGACTGAGCCGTTGAAGCTTCATCCTGCTTTTCGAATCAGACCCCACCGGACTCTCTTCACCATCATCCGTGCTGCTTTTTCAATTAAGGCAGAGTGAGAGGGTACCTGAACACAGCACCAGCACACACAGCTGTTCATAAACACAGTGTTAGTGTAGCAGCGTTGTGTTGGCTGTCTGTGATTGATTCACACAAAACAGATTTGGTGTTTCCGTGTTTCTGGATGTGTGTTGGTGTTCAGTAAAATAACTAATAAAAACTATCCACACTGACTGTAGTATGAGAGCAGAGCTTTGACCGGTGATCTCATGGCAACATGTAACTCCAGGAAGAATATGTGCTTTCTAAATCAATGATGTTTTAGGACGTGACAACACGATGGAGAAAGTCTGGTGTAGTTTAAGGATAAAACCACATGGTTATGTTTAGGGAAGTAAAAATGATTTAACTTTGTGATGATCTGTCTCCGGTTGGTAATTTGACTTTGACGGTTAGAAACAGGAAACATAAAGGGGAGCTGAACACTGATGATATAAGATGAGCTGCAGCATGTTCTCTTTAAGTAAGAATGTGGTCTCTGTAGCAATTTTAGTGCTGTCTGCTGCTTTATTTTCTTTACTTACAGAAAGAAATCAATGAAAACAAACTTCCTGCTGAAGAATAGCAAGTGACAAAAGCACACTTTTGTATCAATTTAATTATTTGTATTTACTTCAGTTGTCAGCAGCAGGTTGGGATCTATAGAAATGCATTGTGAGACATTTGGGAAACACAGAAATATGCAGCAAAACAACTGTCATAACCACAGCAAAGCACTGTGATGATCAGAGTGGTTTTACTGGGAATGAAAGCAGAAGTAGCAGCTGTCCATAAGTAAGCCTGTGCTAAACTATATGGCTGTTCTGGGTCTGTTTCTAATGCTTTGGGCTGCAATTATGGAGACATCAACCCCATCTAAAACCTTTAGGACGAGCTGAGACACAGACTATGAGCCACAACCAATCACCCAGCATCAGTGTTGGACCTCACTGATGCTCTTGTGGCTGAATGGGAGTAAATCCCTGCAGCCAGGTTCCAACATCTGGTAGAAAGCCTGCAGAGAGTTTAAATGTGTGTAAAACTTCATGTACATCAGGTGAGTGTTAAAGAATCTGGTTGAATGCTATTTTAATCACATCGCAGGCTGTTATTGCTGCTGCTCCAGCATCTTCACACAAACTGCACATCAGTCTCTAACAAAGCATCAAGCACACACTCACTCTGCAGCGCTGATGCTTGTTCAGACATAAAGGAAGTAGCTTGCTGCCAATGGCTCCTGTTTGATATTGTACACACTCCCGAGCATGAACCATTACATATTCACACACACTTCTCACTCTTACAAACACACACATCAGCATCAGCAAATTAGCTGAATAAAGAGCCCCTTTTTGCCTTTTCTTTTGAGTGGCTAATTAGCCTTTAGAGCCCGCTGTGTGGAGAGAACGAGATCCATCAAGAGGTAGAGCTTCAAAGAGTAGTTTATGGAAGCCAAAGCACTTGTAATTAGGACCTATTTGTAGGAGAAAATGAAAAAGAAAAACATAATTTGAAGCCAAAAGCTGTATAATGTGGAGGGGAAATAAACACACTCTAATGTGCGTGCAGATAAGGAGAGACAGGAGCAGAAGGGATTAGACTTGAAGAGATGATATCCTCACAAGGAGGTTTTTTACAGCAGCATGAGGGGAAACTGATTCCACCTACTGAACATCAGTAATCTGCTGCGTTAAATGTGAGACATGCAGAATCTACACTTATTTTACCTTGCAGATGCTGTTACCAGAGACCAGTCAATGTTCACACTGTTATCGTGTTTATTTAAAGGACCATACCAATGTTTTTGCTTAAATCACATTCACTTTAAATTATGGGAGATCATTTTCTAAAGGGCATTTTAATAATAATTTCCCACCTCCTACACAGAGCTGAAATGTGTTTGATAATCTATTACCATTAACATTTTGTCACTGTTTAATTGGTCAAAATTGAATTTCATCATGTGGGACGACAAACCCAGTTGTGTTTACTCCCTGTTGTCATTGTTCTGGCTCCTTTGATCAATTTTACTCACCAAGCTTATAACTAACAAGCAGGCAAACATCGACAGGACCTTGTGGAGTGCATGGTTATGCATGTATGCTGGCAGTTATAATAGAACTGCTAAAGAGGTCTGGTTATCTCATATCCATGATGGTGATGATAAAGATGTGGCTGCTGGTAACAGCACAGATCCCAGCAAAGAAAAAGGTAGCAAAACAAGATCTAGCAGCGTAGAAAAAGATTTTTCCTTTTCTGCTGAGGCCTTCAGGCATGGACGCAGTGCAGTGTGTTTTCCATCATGTTTCCAGATTGACGAGTGTGTGTAAAGTGCCCATACACAGTATTAACCAGCTCGTCAAGCGAGTCTTTGAAGTAAAGGCTGTTGTCTTTATCTGCTCAGGGTGTCATTGACGTTTACATTTACATCACAAGATCTCCAGCATATATCCCTGAGCTGCTTCGTCTGTCCGCCGGATGTTAAACTCCATGTCTTAACCATGAGAGCACGACAAATAACTCTCATATATCTCATATATCAATATTAAAAAATAAGCAGATTATTTTATATTTTTCCAACATGAACTGAAGAGCAAACGTAGAGCTCGACTCAAAACCTGATGTAACTGATGCCATTTCTATCTGAAAGTAATAACCACATGCGCAGCATATCATTATAGGACGTTTTACCTAACACAATGGTAAATTGTCCTAATGGGAATGTTGGTAACGGTTATATAACTGTGTGCATGTAAACAGACAGAGCATCTCCTGCTGAATCCACTTCAGTCTGTTTGCTTAGCTCCGTCCTCGATGATCCTTTGTCTGTCAAAAGGTCTTAGTGCTCCCATCCAGAGCCCTCTGCTCTCTGCATTATTCACTATTAATGGACCTCAGCAGGCTGAGAACACGCACGCACACGCACGCACACACACGCACACACACGCACACACACGCACATCACAGGAAGCTATTTTAGATGAGATATTAAATCAAACACTCAAAACATGAAGGGAAAGAACGGTCAATGAAGGAACAGGAGATGCAGGAGGACGAGATGGAGTTTTTCTTTTGTTTTTCTCTTCAGCTCTAGTCACATGAAATACATCCACACTCACACACACACACACACACACACACACACACACACACAGCCATCACACACCAAATGAGTAGGTTTTACCAGAAAACATAAACTAGAATTGCTCTATAGACATTTAGAACTTTATATATTATACTATTATGATATGAAGTACAATATGCTGTGGTTGGTTTTCACTCCAGATATGTATTTGACCTTGACTTTGACCTCCAAAAACAAGTTAATCAATCAAACAAATCACTGAAAATATTCAGGAATATATAGAAGTGAGTGTGTTAACTGTGATTGGGCAAGCATGTTTATATCTGACAGCTTATGTGAACAGTTTAATGGCCTTCAGTGATGACTGATGTCCTACACTGATCTAATAATGGAAACGGTGTCCTTTGTGTTTCTCTCCATGGATATTCCCATTTCAAACGTTTTCCTCAACACAGAAACACTTGACTCTCCTGGATAATTTTACAATGTCACCGAGTTATAATATCAAAATCAAAATAATTTTTTTCCTTTTCATATTTTTTCAATCAGTAGTCCCCCTAATGTTTATCATTTAGGACTTGGTGTATTATTATGGTTAACTTAGTGTAAGGGTTAGGTTTCAGGTAAATCTCCAAGAAATGAATGGAAGTCAATGTAACGTGTGTGTGTGTGTGTGTGCCTGTGTGTGCCTGTGTGTTATCCGATGTGACCTTTCTCCATATGGTGTGGGACTGAGCTGGGAGACAGGAGGTGAGCCCTACACATGCTATCAGTCTGAGCTGTTAGCCAGCAGCCACTGACACACACACACACACACACAAACACACACACGCTGTGGGCCCTACATGTCATTGTTACCTGATATTTATGGTGTGTAGGAGTAGCAGTGGAAGAGAAGGTCATACGTATGATGTCAGAGGCGATGCGTTCACTGCCAGTCGTGGGTTTGATTGCCGCTCGCTCCTCTCGCACTGCCTTGGGCTCTCTCTACCCTCTGTCCTACCACCTCCCACAATCCTCAGCATCAGTCAAGCCCCCGCCAAGAGACACACAGACCTTTCTATTTTTGATTTCTAGTCAAGTACAAACAATGGTACAGTTTGCCTCCAGAACTAGAATAGAATTTAAAATTCTTCTACTAACATACAAAGCTCTTCATGGTCAGGCACTATCATATCTAAAAGAGCTCATAGTACCTTACCACCCCACTAGAACACTGCGCTCCCAGGATGGTGGGTTCCTTGTGGTTCCTATAGTGTCTAAAAGTAGATTGGGAGCCAGAGCTTTCAGCTATCAAGCTCCTCTTCTGTGGAATAAACTACCACTCTGTGTTCGGGAGGCAGACACGATCAACACCTTTAAGAGTAGACTTAAGACTTTCCTGTTTGATAAAGCTTATAGTTAGGGCTGGCTCAGGTCATCCCTTAGTTATGCTGCCATAGAACTAGACTGCTGGGGGACTCACATACTCTCTCGCTCTCTCTCTCTCTCTCTCTCATTCTCTCTCTCCCTATCTATCTATCTATCTATCTATCTATCTATCTATCTATCTATCTATCTATCTATCTATCTATCTATCTATCTATCTATCTATCTATCTATCTATCTATCTATCTATCTATCTATCTATCTATCTATCTATCTATCTATCTATCTATCTATCTATCTATCTATCTATCTATCTATCTATCTATCTATCTATCTATCTATCTATCTATCTATCTATCATGTTACTAACTAAACTTCTTCCCCGGAGTTTCTGTGCTCTCTCGTCCAGCAGGTTCTTGTGGACTGTGTCTGCTGCTGTGGTCCTGCGTGGCGTCTTCTGCATGTGTTGTCGCCGTCATCATTGTTGCCATATCCCCATTACAGATTATAGTTAGTTAATGATTTGCTGCTGTGTATCTGTATCTTTACCACTAGTTTCACTGTTACTGTAATAATTCATCATTCATTGTAACCTATTCTTATCATCTATTGTAATTCATTATTATTCATTGTGAGTGTACAATATGTGTGTGTTGATTTGTTCTGTACATGTGACATCATTGCACGTCTGTCCGTCCTGGGAGAGGGATCCCTCCTCTGTGGCTCTTCCTGAGGTTTCTTCCACCTTTTTCCCTGTTAAAAGGTTTTTTGGTGGCCAAGTTTTTCCTCACTAATCGAGGGTCTAAGGACAGAGGGTGTCACTCCCTGTACAGATTGTAAAGCCCTCTGAGACAAATGTATTTTGTGATTTTGGGCTATATAAATAAAATTTGATTTGATTTGATTTGAACTGCTCCAGAATAGATCTCATGGCCGCCAATTCAGCAGCGACGTTATCCTTAGATGGGCTCTTAGATGCAACAGGTGTCTCCGCCGTTGTATCTAACAAAGAAGTAGCCTGAGAGTTGTGAGGAACTTTCCCTCGAGAGGCAGGCTGATTACGCGTGAAATAGTGACTTTTTTGACTCATCCCACTTCACTAGCACGACCTAAATCAAAATAATGTAAAACTATGGATGTTAAGTTAAATTTTATGGAGGGTTTGGAGGACTGGCGAGCTCCGCTTTAACTTACGCTGCCATCCTGGGCAGGTGTACCACGTGACTCCCGTAAGTGGACATCCTTAATGAAAAAAAGGCATTCTTTAAAGGGAAGAAAGAGAGAAAAAAGAGGGATGGAAATTCAACTTATCTCAACAGATGTTAAGACTAAACATGTAGGTTTGTCTGCCACATCATTGAGGCTGAGCAGAGTAAAGCTCCAGCGATGGCCTGACTAAAAGGACTGAGTCAACAAGCTGCAGCTAAGACAAAATATTTCTATAGTGGCTGTAATTTGTTCCAATAACAGAGTTGGAAAGTGGCAGAGGATCAGGATGAAAGCGTTCAGCTGCCACAGACCTTTGGTTAAAAGGAGGTAGATACAGTAAAGGGATTGTGCTGGCAGCATAAGTAAGTGCTGAATGGTTTGTATGTTTCTTCTCTGTATTTCCTGACCAAAAACATCATAGAAAACAGTTTGTTATATGTTGATGCACGATTTAGACCTTAGAACTGTCTTTACTACCTTCTTAAGACAAAAAAAATGATCAACGGATATCATTTTGTATATGATGTAGTAACAGAAAGCACTGCTTGCAATTGCTGCTATGTTAAACGATTTAAACCTATGAAACAGGAAGATGATATAGAAACATTTTCAATCTCTTTATAAGTCTTTTTTCAGTTTGTCTTAAGAAAAGCTGTGTAAACTGTCATCAGTCATTCATAAGGGCTAACTGTGTCCTGCTTTCCCTGCAGACTGAGGACAGAACTTCAATTTAAAAAACAGTGTTGCAGGCAGTTGAGATCAAATAAACAGGCTCATGTAAAAGTGTGGAGGCAAATATTACAGAAAACAATAGTTTGGAGCAGAGAAGAGTAGCTGTGAGGTTAGAAAAGTAGGGTAGTGAACTAAAGGTTTTTGGCTCATATCCTCTGAGGTGTCAGGTGCCCTTGACTAAAGCACTGAAATCCAGCAGACCAACAACTATGGCAATGCTGCTCTGATGCCAAAGTCTTGAAAAATAAACATGCATAAAAACCTTATTTATTATTTTTTCCCTTGTTTTCCTACTTCTATGTTTCCCCTTGTTTCTTTTTTTCCATCACTTTGCTCTCCTCATTCCATGTTGCAATAAAACGTCCATGGCTGGTTGATTTGGGTGAGCATAGGGACACAGGCAAGGTTTTCACAGTTCAGGGCTCCGGAGAGCTCAGCCAGGCAGCAGCAATCAATCACAGACTAAATCCCTCCTCTCTCAGGACTGCCATGTGCCAGGTGACATAGTCAACAGCTGTAGAGAAATACTGCATAAAGCCTACAGTGGGTATTTGAATTTAAATACAGCCTCTGAAAAGTCTACAGGTAGAAGAAAACCACCAGATATACTAGAGAAAGAAAAACTGCACCATCAGTATTTGTTCAGACACTTAAACCGAGCACTGTTTAATTAACAACCTCTCACACTTCTAGTCTTAACCAAGTAGCTTAACCAGATATTAACCATAGACACTGCAGATCACATCATATAGGTGGCTTTAGAAGGCACAGACCCAAGTGTCTTTTGTCCTGACTGGTACTTGTTTGTGAGGCAGGGTTTACAGACACCTTCATTTCATGTTTTGCATGCTGTTTCAGTCAGAGACATGTTAAGGAAGTCAATTAAACACATAAATCATAACATACAGTATTCAGATTGAACTGTGTATATTAACATTAGAATATCAGATCTTAAAATAATAAATATTTAAAACACTAAGAGGTTTGGTTGGTGGATAGCATTGGCATGAAGGTATCAGCAGAGTAATAGTGACCAGATTATAAAGACCATCCAGCACACCTGTCTAAAATGATTGGATGTTACTAATAGCTGATGTATCAATGAGCCACGTTTGGTCAAGCATGACTGAAACACTGATGGCCAATCAGCTGATACAAGCGCAAGGTCAGTGTTCTGTCTGAAATAACATGGTTGTATGCTGTGATAAGGCCAGTTAAACCTGGCACTTACACAAGAAATGATCTAACAGGTGTAATGTATATTAATCTAGTCTTTTTTTTTTGTCTGAGTATTATTTTTACACACATTATATCTTCCAGTCTTTGAGAATAAGTGTTTTGCTAGTACCATGCTCTTCAATAGAGTTGCTTGAATGTGTGCAGGGAGAGTTAAAGAGTCCTCTACGCATTCAAAGAGAACCAAGTGCCTATCAGGAGGTTTGTTTTCTGACTCTGGGTCCATGTGTGTTGTTTTCCTGCAGACATGTCTAGAGCTGGAGCGGTATCTACAGACAGAGCCCAAGCGTCTCTCAGAACTGTTTGATGAAGAGCTGGACTGTCTCTTAACGCCGGCCTTCATGCAGGGTGGTGACAGTGATGAGGACTTGATGGACCCCCTACTCCCCAGCCTCCCCGACCAGCCCAGTCCGCCTCCACTACTGGTAACTCTCCCCAAGGTCCAGACCAAAATCCTCCAGATGCCCAACCCCAGCAAGACCCAAGCAGAAGCAGGAACTGAAACCCTTACTACGAAGGAGCAAGTGCTCAGAGGGGTCAGTGCCGCACAGCTTAGTGCCGCCGTCACATCTCTAACGCCGCCATCATCGCCAGAGCTCGGCCGCCATCTTATCAAACCCACACAAACGCTGACTGCCACTGCAGATGGCACACTAACACTCAAACTAGTGGCGAAGAAGTTAGGGTTAGGGACGGCTAAACTGGTGGCAGCACGAGCATTACCGTCCCCACCGAGCCGAGGAGGAGCCCTCAGTGACAGCGAGCAGGGAGGAGGAGGTAGTCTGGGCGGAGATGTACCAGAGAACAAGAAGAGAGTCCACCGGTGCCAGTTTAACGGCTGCAGGAAGGTTTACACCAAGAGCTCCCATCTGAAGGCACATCAGAGGACCCACACCGGTAAGATACATTTATTTACCTTTATTCATTTTACCTTCATCACTGCTACTTTAGGTTGAAGTGCATACTTACAACTGTAACATCTATATTAAGTGAGCAGTGTAGGAGTCATACATACACTAATTTCATGACAATATTCTTAAACATGTGAGCAATGATACCAAAAATATGTTTCCAACAACCGGCCAAGTCAGTCACATGACCTCAACTGATCATTTGTTTTAATGCTGAAGGTAAACACCCCGAAACAAGCAATAATTGAAGCTGGCTGCTGCAGAGGTTGGTAGAAGAATTAGAGAAGGATCTGCAGCTCTAATTGAGGGACCCTGTCCCAATACAATGATGTGAAACAGAATGCTAAAATGTGTGTTTGGGTTAATGGAAGATTTATTCTAGGGTGAAATATAATAATGAAATAACTGGAGCTGCTGAGCTTGGTTTATAAGTACCATCTGACAAAAGCAAGAGAAAAGACCACAAATGCCTGTTAGCATCATTAGTTTTTGCTGCTTGTATTTGTCTTCTAGCTTTTTCACTTTTAATGTCTCACAGTAGTGTCCATGATGCTAATTTATAGTAGACCCACCAACTTTTATATATGGTGACTTTCTTTAAACAACTTACCTATTTAACGTCTGTCCCCAAACATTCGTAACATTGGAAAACTATGCATAGAAAGGGCTAAGAGTCCTACATTGATGTAAACACCATCAAATACCATCGTAGTCATTATATAATTTTGAATCTAATGTGCTGGATGGACAGAGCCATCTCAACCTAACATGTCTGACCCTGACAATACTTTCTGACTGTGCTGTTTCTCAGTCCACAGTGCTGTGTTTAAAACCGAGAGCTTTGATGAACAAGGCTAAACAAGATGCACATAAACCAAAAAATACTTTTCCTGCAATTTGCTCAAGATTTGGTGTTGCAGAAAAAAAATCTGATGTTGGTAATTTTCAGAAGCAGTAGGGGATTGTGTCCTCTCGGATTTATTTATTTCCTCATGAGTCTTTATACCATCTCAGTGTCAAAAGGCCCTGCCTCAGTAATTGCCTAATGATTGACAGACAGAGCATGAGCCAGGGAAATGTATCCAGGGGCTGTTAACCACAAGCTTAGCATGTGGGTTGAAGCAGATACACAAGAAAGGATGGATTTAACTGATGCTGATATTATAATGAATTTAGTTCAAACAGCAAAAAGTAAACCTGAAGTCAGCCTGAAAGTTTACTTCTGTCTGAAGTTAGTCAACATGGACCAGCCTGTTATATTTTTCTGGATAAGTTACCGCTCATACAACATGGAAACAGAACATTTCAATCAATTCCACTGTTGTCTGTAGACAAAGCAGAGGAAAATATTTGTTGAGTGTAAAATCTTGGGTCATGCACTGAAAAACTATTCATATTTTTTTCTGTTTCAGGCAGTAAAAGTAATTGGAGCAATGCAAAAAATTGCTCCAACTTTTCAGCAGATTTTATTAGTGTACCAACCAAAGTAGTGTCCAGAGCAGTGAAAAGAAAGACTTCATGCATTCAGACCGAAAAATGTCTATCATTTAACATTTATTTAAAAAAAAGAGAGATTAAAGTCTTATTACATGTGAAAACACCACACTACAGTAATTTCAGTACTGTGGAAAATTATCATCATTCATCATTTTATCTGTAGTAGTTACAGTACGACAACCAGTGAATACACACGTGGACAAAATTGTTGGTACCCTTCGTTTAATGAAAGAAAAACTCACAATGGTCACAGAAATAACTTCAATCTGTAAAAAGTAATAATAAATAAAAATTCTAAGATATTTAACCAATGAAAGTCAGGCATTGCTTTTCAACGATGCTTCAAGAGAATTATTTTAAAAAATAAACTCACGAAACAGGCCTGGACAAAAATGATGGTACCCTATAAATTAATTCATTTTAATATTTTGTTGCACAACCTTTTGAGGCAATCACTGCAATCAAACGATTCCTGTAACTGTCAATGAGACTTTTGCACCTCTCAGTAGGTATTTTGGCCCACTCCTCCTGAGCAAACTGCTCCAGTTGTCTCAGGTTTGAAGGGTGCCTTTTCCAGACAGCATTTTTCAGCTCCTTCCAAAGATGCTCAATAGGATTAAGGTCAGGGCTCATAGAAGGCCACTTTAGAATTGTCCAGTGTTTTCCTCTTAGCCATTCTTGGTTGTTTTTAGCTGTGTGTTTTGGGTCGTTGTCCTGTTGCAAGACCAATGACCTGCGACTGAGACCAAGCTTTCTGACACTGGCCAGCACATTTCTCTCTAGAATCCCTTGATAGTCTTGAGACTTCATTGTACCCTGCACAGATTCAAGACACCCTGTGCCAAATGCAGCAAAGCAGCCCCAGAACATAATAGAGCCTCCTCCATGTTTCGCAGTAGGGACAGTGTTCTTTTCTTTATATGCTTCATTTTTTCGTCTGTGAACATAGAGCTGATGTGCCTTGCCAAAAAGTTCCATTTGTGTCTCATCTGTCCATAGGACATTGTCCCAGAACCTGTGTGGCTTGTCAACATGTAGTTTGGCAAATTCCAGTCTGGCTTTTTTATGACTTGTTTTCAACAATGGTGTCCTCCTCGGTCGTCTCCCATGAAGTCCATTTTGGCTCAAACAACGATGGATGGTGCGATCTGACACTGATGTTCCTTGAGCTTGAAGTTCACCTCTAACCTCTTTAGAAGTTTTTCTGGGCTCTTTTGTTACCATTCGTATTATCCTTCTCCTTGATTTGTCATCAATTTTCCTCCTGCGGCCACATCCAGGGAGGTTGGCTACAGTTCCATGGATCTTAAATTTCTGAATAATATGTGCAACTGTTGTCACAGGAACATCAAGCTGCTTGGAGATGGTCTTATAGCCTTTACCTTTAAGATGCTTGTTGATAATTTTCTTTCTAATGTCCTGAGACAACTCTTTCCTTTGCTTCCTCTGGTCCATGTTGAGTGTCATACACACCATGTCACCAAACAGCACAGTGACTACCTGTAGTCCTATATATAGGCCCACTGACTGATTACTGCTTGTAGAGACATGTGATGCTAATTAGTGGACACACCTTGAATTAACATGTCCCTTTGGTCACATTATTTTCAATCTTTTCTAGGGGTACCATCATTTTTGTCCAGGCCTGTTTCATGAGTTTATTTTTTTAAATAATTCTCTTGAAGCATCGTTGAAAAGCAATGCCTGACTTTCATTGGATAAATTTCTTAGAATTTTTATTTATTATTACTTTTTACAGATTGAAGTTATTTCTGACCATTGTGAGTTTTTCTTTCATTAAACGAAGGGTACCAACAATTTTGTCCACGTGCGTATGTCATTCACATAATGAAGTAATCTGTGTTTTTGTATTGTACATATTTGATATATGGCATTTTGACAGGAACCACTGTGTGCCCCGGATTTGTACGTTCTTACTCATCTGTTTTTAAGTCGAAATGGCTGCTGGATCAGATTTCTTTTAGCTTATGAAACTTATCTACAGCATTATTCATCATCATTTATAGTATGGACTGGTTCATGGCCTCCATTTGTTATCATCCAGTGATAGCAGTTTCCTTGGAGTTCATCAGGATTGCAATACATAGCCTGCAGACCTCCACTGTATTAATACTGGCAACCTTGGCATCAATAATCAATTAATCCAGCGTGTTACAGCCTTATATGATCCCAGTGACCATCATATGGCTTTAAGAATAGCATTACATTCCAGAGCAGCACCTAGCATAGACAAGAGGAAGCTGCTCCTGTAACTTTAATTTAACTAATCCAGGACAGTGCAGCACAACTTCTAGCTGCAGGATCTTTAATCTTCTGATGAGTCTACACTCAAGCCATGCCAACCAACAATGAGTTTTTAAAGGCAGATTCATTCACTGAGAAAAAACAAGACTCTGTGGCTGTGTGTGTGTGTGTGTGTGTGTGTGTGGTAGAAATGTGGGGGGCGGTATATTCCCTCCCAGTGTGTTCATTACAAGCACAGTGCTGTGGTTTAATTAGCCTAATCCTCTTTTTGGGTTATTATGACCATAAATCATTGAACATACATGTACAGAGGGATTAACATAGCAGAGACTACGGAGAGGAGCAGCTGCAGAAGGCCTGCACAGCATCAATACACTTACTGTCACATAATGCACGCCAGGGACCATTAGAAACATCATTATAGGGAGGTCTGTCAGGAGTACACTGTACATGTACGGCAATTTCACATAATGTTGATAATGCTATCCCTAAGTTCAAATCCAAAAGCTGTTGCTCCATACTGCAGCTATGATGTGAAGTGAGGTTTATTTTCTTATAAGAACTATTCAATTAACAATGAGCTGTTACATTATTAAATGAATTTGGTAAATCTCCAAATAATTCAGGGAGAGAGCCAGAGATTTGTCTCTTGTATCTCTAACAGCTGTAATTACCAATACTTGTATCCTGGTTGTGATTCAAGCAGCTGCCCCACCAAAAACATGACTTAACTACAGACTTGGCAGCAGATTAGGGGTGTGTGTCTTTTAAAAGCCTTAGCTGCTCTTAAGGACATTTTTGGGGGCAAGCATCATCTCAGTGTGTGGACACCTTTTTCCACACAATATGTGGATGTGCATACGCTGCATTGCAGCACACAAGAACACGGCCAGTGAAATGCACTTAGCTGTGATCTACATAGAACTATAAAAAGCCTAGATTAAAACGCCAATTGAGAGCAAATGTCTATTATATAATGTCAATATTCAAGGCAACATTTCAGACTTTTTACTCTTGACATGTTTAATAGATGACATTTAATATCACAAAACAAAATGTTTTATCTTTTGGACTTCTGTATTACAGTAACAGATATAATTATAATATATATTTAAGATATAAGTATACAGGTTATTGTTACATTCTAAAAACAGATTAATTAAATATAATAAAAAATAAAGAAAATGTACTTTTCTTGACTACAAATCATGCTTTACACATTTACATATTTGCTGACCATTCTTCCTCCCATCCTCGCCAGTGATTTCCTTTAACAGACTGTTCTACTTGAGTTGTGTAATCACACTACAGCCACATCCAGGTCGCTTGAAGTTTTGTCAGTGTTACATTATCATCACATGGTAATGTAGAGTGCTTATTATTATTAATCATAATGGTTCATAGAACTGAAGTTTTAAGTGTGTGCCAATTTATTTTGGAGGCAAAATATACAATATGAATATACAATATATTTTTCGCACATAGTTTGCAAAATGGTGATCTGTGATGTAATTATATGATATGTGGAAAAGTGGCTGAAACATGAAAAAATCACTGGCACAGTTGCTGCAGTTTGAGTCTGACTTTCCAAAATGTCGACCCCACCCCCACCTTCCCATGTGGATTCAGGAAAAACCCTCCTCTAACCTCAGCCCTCAACACACATATAACCATATACCTCTACACCCACCCAATCCAACCTCCAACCCTCTCCCTCTCTGTCTTCCACTTGCTCATTCAGTTTGGGTTGCCAAGCAACTGCATCACACTCTTCCATAATTGGTTGGTGGCTGGTAGATTGTCCATGCCTGTTAACCCCCACCCCACCCCCCCACCCCCCCACTCCCTTCTCTCAGTTGCTAGGTGACTTTATCACGCATCCTTGCCTTGCTGCGCTATAATTGGCTGGCGTCACGGTTGCTGTGGCGTCAGGCCCGAGCTGGCCTTGCTTCATTCCACCAACAGTGTATGTGTGTGTGACAGAGAGAGAGAGAGAGAGAGAGAGAGAGAGAGAGAGAGAGAGAGGGAAAAAGAGCATGTGTGTTTGAGCGTGTATATGTGTGTGTGAAGGGGGTCCTATTGAAGGAAGATAGGGTGCTCTGGCCAATTACGGAAGACGGGTGTGAATCTGCCGCCTGTCTGGCACCTGCGCCCCCCCACTCATACCCCATATCACACACACACACATGCTGGTTAAGAGTGTAGCGTTTCTCCAACAGGCCTAGACGATAAGCTGCCAAGTGGTTTGCTGTTGTACGTTGAAAATATGGATCCTGTATTCAGTCCTGAGTGAGGGAGACTGTGGAGTGAGTAGGAGGATTTAAACGTGCAGATACTGCTGCTGAAGACTCAACATGGATAATGTGTGCTTCTTTACTGAACTACAGACAGAACCATTCTTCACAGCTCTACTAGAGAATTGTGAGCCTTTATATAATAGAGAACATGTTGTACCATTAAAGAGGAGGAGCATTGGCATGTACTGATATGTGTGCAGATATGCAACATTTTTTTAAAAAGTTTAAATAATACATTTAATAATAAATAATTGACTGTAATATATGTCTTTTTAAAGAAGAGGAATAAAATACAAGACTTTCAAGCCACTTGTTCTCATCAGGTCGCAGAGCAGGGTTCTGAAAGTTATTCCCAGAAACTTCCTGAAGTCCGTCCTGGGGAATCCCTAATGCATGCTGGGAGATGTAGTCCCTCATTTACTTGACCAGCTTGTTCTGGCTCTGCTTCAGGCTTTCCACTAAGTCTGTGTCTGAATCAGCTCTACTGGTTGCTGTTGATGTGAAGAAGTGACAGCTTGATAACAAGCACAGAAACTTTATCTATTTTCTCATTCTTGTCACCCAAAGCTTCTTTGTATTAAGGTTTCTTCCATCATTACCACGGTCTGATACAAACTCTGCATTACAACTGATTCTCTCTTCCTCTCTTAACTCTGTATGTGTTGTTCTTTAATAAACTGATGAAATTACCGAAGAAGGATACTCATTTGGCTTGAATATGGACAGAAAACCCTCGCGAACATCAGCTTTTTTAGAAAGACTGATCAAAGTTCTGTTCAACAGAAGCTACAGTAGCCACAACCTTTTAGAGCCCAGGATAATTCAAATCTGATCTTGTCCACAATGAAGCGCACAATGAGGCCTGTCACCTAAAATGCACAATAGTGAGAGCAACAAATCCCTGATCACTGCTGTGGAGATCAACAACCAACTACATGAGATTTGACTGGAGAATTTGAATATACAAATCCAGGGGAGCAAAGTGACCTGGAATTAATTTATTCCAAGAACAACTGCGTCACCCTGCAGTCAAGTTGCGTCTGTGGATGAAAGATGACTCATCAAAGAGAAACAGGAATTGGGGGAAAATGAAGGTGAAGAGGGCGTCATTCACAGTTGGATCTTCCTGTAGCATATCATCCTTTACTTGTCGTTGCATCACGTTGCTCTCAGTGCCGTTCTGCAATGCTCAGATATTACTTCATCTTAAGGTATACTTTCTACAGGTTGGGGTATTTTAGTATGATGGCTCAAGACGGTGATCTAAGGCAACTAAAGTACAGAAAAGCAATGTCAAATGTTTTCATCTTCTTGGACTGTGATTGGGAACGTATGCAGTAAAGTTGGATTCTTAAGGGTAAACAGTGAGAATAATGAGATACATTAAATTATCTACAAACTTTGCATAAACTTGAAAATAACTTGCAGAAGAAAAATCAATTTCTTTCAATAAAAATGGTGGAACAAGACCACATACTTAAACAACATTGGTTTTCTTTGCTGAGGACGCCATGAATGTCTGTACCAACTTCCACGACCCGACTCAACTCCATTGCTGACATTGTTTTTAGTCGACACAGAAGCGGCAATAGTGTTTGCCAAAAGCACTTAGCTTAATGGTTTTCAAATAAATAAGTAGATTTATTTCTGTAGGTCATCTTACAACAATCTGTACAGCTGTGTCCGTCTTATGCTGCATTCACATGGATTCAGGCAGATGGTAGAGGGCAAACCAGATATATGGTCCAATTAGCTGAGGCCAGCGGAGAATGATTGATTGATTGATTGATTGATTGATTGATTGATTGATTGATTGATTGATTGATTGATCGATTGATTTAAAAAACAGACCAGACAGCGTTGCATGGCAGTGGAAAGGGGAAAGACTAGACCTGCATACCCAGATATGTGAAGGGCTGATTGGAACCAGGCTTTCATTTCTTTCAGCTTTTCAACTCAGTACACTTACAGAACAAAACAAAGAAAAATCCTACTGTTAGCCCCTAAGTACCATCACACATCCTTTTCTATCACATCTGATTGTGTTTCCACCATATTGTGAAGCACTTCACATTATTTCCACTTTGCGCTGAACTCGTGTGTGTTTGTGTTTGTCTCTTTAAGAAGATTGGTGTGTGCTGTGATGGGAGTGAGGGGCTGCTGGGACATCTGGCTAACTGACTGTAAGCTGCTGTATTACTCCACATTAAGAGTCATTAAAACCCCAATTATAGTCACCACCCTCCAGTTCACACACAAACAACAGAATTGCACACACACACACACACACACACACACTAGGGGTCTACAATTAGGTTAGGCCAGTTTTTCAAACACTGTTCAGAGGAGATCTGTGCAGTTTTACAGGTGCAGCGGAGACTCGTCCGTGTTTGAAACTTTTTTTACTTTCTTTTAAACTCCCGTTTGAATATTTTGAAGAGTTTTTTGAATCAAATAGATTTTAAAAGGTATGGTTTTCATTGTCCTTTTCATAGCAGGTCAGGTCACGTTTCTGCATCTAGATTGCCAATAACAGGGTTCTGCCAACATTTATTAATCAAATCAAATCAAATGTTATTTATATAGCCCAAAGGGCTCAGAGGGCTTTACAATCTGTACAGGGAGTGACATCCTCTGTCCTTAGACCCTTGATTCGAGTGAGGAAAAACTTGCCCACCAAAAAACCTTTTAACAGGGAAAAAGGTGGAAGAAACCTCAGGAAGAGCCACAGAGGAGGGATCCCTCTCCCAGGACGGACAGACGTGCAATGATGTCACATGTACAGAACAATCAACACACACATATTGTACACTCACAATGAATAGTAATGAATTGTATCCTAAGATGGCGGCGCACACAGATGCAGCGGCTAGAAGCTCTCCCTATTTGTGCACTTTTTTGTGTGTTTTTTGCGTGTGTTTTGTTGTGTTGTTTGTCTACACCGGACTCTACCATCCACTACAACCGTATGGATTTACTGAACATCGGTTTTCAATGACGAGTTTCATCGCTTCACTGCAACCTTTTGCACCATCATGTCATGCCTATCTGCACTTTATCTGTTTTACTGTTATCTGCAAATTATAATGCCTTAATACCTCCATCTATTTATGCTGTCAGCCACACCAGTCACTTTATTGTCATACCTGCTGCTGATATGTGCCTGTTTACCTCCAGGCTTTGCACAGTCTATGCAACTTTTTAAAGTCAGTAGCTCATATTAGTAATTGTACAGTCTATGTTAATTCCTGTACTAAGTAGTTTTTGCTATAGTAGTATATATATATATATATAGTAGTATAGTAGTAGTTGTTATAGTTGTTTTATTGTACATATCTCTACTTGTTTATTTATGTGTGCACACTATAGGGTAGCTTGTAATCTCAATATACTTGTATAATGACAATAAAGGCATTCTATTCTATTCTATTCTATTCTATTCTACTGAATGACAATGATAAAATGAGAATAGGTTACAATGAATGATGAATTATTACAGTAACAGTGAAACTTGTAGTAAAGATACAGATGCACAGCAGCAAATCATTAACTAACTATAATCTGTAATGAGGATATGGTAACAATGATGATGGTGACAACACATGCAGTAGACGCCACGCAGGACCACAGCAGCAGACACAGTCCACAAGAACCTGCTGGACCAGCCGTAGATTTTGTCTCCTGCTTCTGTTTTCTAGATCTTGACATTTGTCCTGCGTTTACTTACATTCCTTTCTGATTAATTGTTGTGACCTTTCCAGCGCAGTCACCCTGTCCATCATTTACCAAGTGCGGTTCCCATCTCTACATTCATTAGCTGCCTCCGCCTGTGTCGAGCGGAGCCGTGCTAGCTCACCGGCTAGCTCATTTCGTATGGCCCGTATATCGGCTTTTGTCTCTTTGTGGAGAGAAACAATGTCTGTTTTAATGTCTTTCAACAACGTAGCGATCTCCGCCTTCATCTGAGCCAGCACCGTTTCTCTAGACACCTGTAGCTCCTCTCGAAGTATCCGCAGGGAGAGTGTGGTGTCGGGCGTGGTGTCGGGCGTGGTGTCGGGCGTGGTGTCAGGTGTTTTCTCCGGTGTATCCACTACTGCGCTGTCGGCCATTTTTGCTCTACCTCATGTGAATGGAGCTCTCGTCTTCTGTACCTGATTTCCTTGCTGTTTTTCTTTGCAGGAGCTTTTCCTCATCAGGAGTTTCATTACCAAGTGGTTAGCCTCGGTGTTGGAGGTTTACATTTGTTTTAAAAGTGTTTATTCGTTGGCTCCACTCCCTGCTACCTACTCCATCAGGGTGAAAACGGGAGTCCCAGATCCGTGTATTTCACAGAAACAAACATTTAGAACCGGCTCAACACTGTGCTGACAAATCAAAAATGTGCCAGCACACATTCCTGGAAGAAAATATAACAATGTTATTATAATACACTAGGCATCATTGTAATTCATTATTATTCATTGTGAGTGTACAATATGTGTGTGTTGATTTGTTCTGTACATGTGACATCATTGCACGTCTGTCCGTCCTGGGAGAGGGATCCCTCCTCTGTGGCTCTTCCTGAGGTTTCTTCCACCTTTTTCCCTGTTAAAAGGTTTTTCCTCACTAATCGAGGGTCTAAGGACAGAGGGTGTCACTCCCTGTACAGATTGTAAAGCCCTCTGAGACTAATGCATTTTGTGTTTATATAAATACAATTTGATTGATTGATTGATCGATCATATTGATGTGTGATAAGCTATCAAACTGGACTTCTTGGATGCTTTTTCATCTTCTCACTGGTGCCTGTAGCAACATGCCCACCCCAGCACACACCCCCACCTTTTTATGTGTGTTTTATTACTTAATTTTAGCACCAGCCAGTGTCCATAATGTGACATATTGAAGAGCGTGGCACAGAATGACACCCAGTATCGGTGGCTCTCTCCACATGAGAATATTAACTATTAGATAAGAAGTGAAGGTAAAGGTACTTATGCTGTTATACCTACAGTGGATGTATGGAAAATCATTCAACTTTTTAAAAGTAGCTCAATAAAAGAAAATAAATGTTCTTGTTTTTATTCGATTTATTAATGAATTGTATGATTTTGGTGGAAGGACAGATTTGCTGCTTTATCTGCTGACCCCTAAAATACATATTCACACATAGAAACACACTCATATACAGGTACTTACACAAGACAGTCTGCACCCACACACTACACACATACCTCAAACTAAACTCTTCAATCTCGAATAGACACACACACACACACACACACACACACACACACACAGCTGGAAGGCTTTCTATCATGGAGAGATAACTACAGGCTGAGAACAATAGACTGTCTCTTCTCCCATCTGGTGAACTGGGGGATGAAACTTCATTTACATTTCAGATCCCACCACCTCAGGGTGTGTGTGTGTGTGTGTGTGTGTGTGTGTGGGTGTGTGTGGGCAGGGAGGGTGGGGTGGTGATAGAATGAACAAAACGAGACTCATTTCAGGGTTGAATTTGGGATTATAAATTAACATTCTGCAGCACTAAAAGATTTCATTTACAGCTAATTGAGCGTATTGGCTCATTGAAAGGGCTGTTGTGTTAAAACAGGTTTGCCTGTTCGTCCTCTGGGCTCTGTGTGTGAGTATAGGGGTGTGAAGCTGTATATCAGTGAACAGTTGTACCATAGGCATGGAAAATTAGATGTAGAAATGATAATAAAATGTGACACCTTCTCCTCTCTCTGTCTCTGCCTCTCAGGTGAGAAGCCCTATAAGTGCTCATGGGAGGGCTGCGAATGGCGTTTTGCCCGAAGTGATGAGTTGACACGACACTACCGCAAACACACGGGAGCAAAACCATTCAAGTGCAACCATTGCGACAGGTAAACACACACAAGCACCCGGCGTATTCAGAAACAATAAGAAACGTGTAGCGCAACATCTATGTCTATTGTCTTTTACTGGTCTTTAACCTGTGTTACCCAACAACTCCGAATAAAGCAAATAACAAGGCACAGAAATGGGATTTGTCAGCCAGTGCATCAACTAAATAGCCAGTTGCAACTGATTGGAGGGGCATCTGACTTGGGCAGGTGTTGTTTTTCTTTCTTGTTTTTTAAGGTGTAATAATTAACTGATTAGCTGACATTCAGAAAAAAAATATTGGATATAAATTGATAAATTAATTCATCTGTAAGAGATGCTGCACCAATTTTATTATTGTCCTTATGCAAGCATGATTACAGTCGGGACCAGTCGGGACGTAAGCAGGTACATAATAGTCTAAAAGAAACACGTAACTGAGAAGCATAATTCTTGGTGCCTTTATTTGGACAGCTCAGACTCGACCCATCCACACCGACAGTCCTTAGAAAGTATGAATGGCCATCAGAATTTCTTAGAATTAAAGTTGATGTTTAAAAAGAAAATTTCCAATTCCAAACCTCAGATTCATTTACAATGATACAGAGAAAAGCTGTAGCTAGCCAGCCAGCAGGGACTACTAGAGCTTTTTATCATTTTTGCTTGATAAATTATTTAAACAATTAGTTTTTCTTGATCAACTTATCAATAATTGACTTATCATTTAAGCACTTGTCAGTATTTCATCAGATTTTGACAGGTATAATATATAACAAAAGATGAATGAGAGAGTCTAATGAGAGAGTCCAGGTAGTGATTGTCTTAGTTTAGGACGAAGACTAAATGCAGATGGAATCTGTAAACAAAAGTAAACAAACAGACAAACAAAAATCCACTAGCATCACATCCAAGAATTCTATCTGAGTTTTGTATCATATTTGGTAATAATAAACTGTCTTAGTAGTACTTGAAACTGTCTCCATAACTTATTCGTCCCTCTTTCATAACTGCATATTTGAGCAGCTCTGGAGGTTTCTTTTTTCATTTGGTCAATGGTCTAAGATTTGAATCGCTTGTCCTGTGTCTGTGAGTTTTTTCTTCAACTCGCGTCCAGCGTAGGTTTGACCGCAGTAGAAAATAAAACTCTATGTGTGTGTGTGTGTGTGTGTGTGTGTGTGTGTGTGTGTGTGTGTGTGTGTGTGTGTATGTATGGCACTGGCAGTTAAATGGATTCTGGCTATTGGCAGACTGGTCACAGCTAATTGAGTGGCACCAGATGCCAGCTCCACTTTAACATACACTCTCTGTGTATGTGTGTGTGCTTGCACTACCTTTCCAATGAACAGCCCACACGCAAACACAGTCTTTGCCCTAGAGACAGTGTAATTGGCTGTTGTGGGTTCCCTCTAGTTTGGGTTTTAGACATAAAACCCTCCAGAAACCTGCTGGAAGCTTCTAATCCTGACTGAGAGCTGGGACTGCATTAGCTCCATTCTGGCATACACTACACACACACACACACACAGACTGTAGAGACACAACACACACAAGCATACAGAACACAAAGACGTATAGATGTGGAGTCCTATTGACTCATATGAAGATTAAAATGTTCAGATGCAACAACAACATATTTGGTAAAGAGTATCAACATGGTGAGAAGTTATTTTGAGCTTTCAGGGCTAGTTGCTGGTTGTGAAGGGTACAAGCCTGTAACTTAAAGAAAAAATGGGAAATGATATTCTGATACTATAACAGGGTTTTGCCACAGCTCTGGGTTGACCTGTCTGGCATCTTCTCTACAGTCATAATTCTGAAGGCTGACACTGTAACGCCAGCGGCACAATAAACTAATCAATGTCAATCTACAGCGTAGTTTAGGATTAGGCCACAACTTGAATGGATTATATATTAGTTGTAATTCATTCAAATGTGAAGATCAGTTTCAGCCTTTATTAGATGATATATTCTGGTATCTTCCTTGAAACTTTTTGATGTAAGAAATGACAAAAACAAGACATGAAAAAAAACAAAATGAAAAAAATTACAGTAGTACACACACATCTGTGGTGGGTGGAGCTCACCATATATTACCATAAGAATAGCAAAACACACACACACACACACACACACGGCAGTCTGTCATTAATCCTGCCTAATCAAGCAGGGACCTCCTGATGTTTCCATGGAGCTGGAAGGAGGAGGAGTGATGAGGAGGACAAAAAAAGTGAAGAGGAGAAGAAGGGAGAGTTTAGAGGAGAACAGGAGAATTGGGGTGGTACCAGCTGGTCTGGCTGCTCCGCCATCCCAACAGTGACACAGTAACTGGCATGGCCATCTGTCCAGCCAGACACACACACACACACATATAGACTGGTGAAGGTGTATAGTAGGTACCAGCTGAGGGCTGAGAAGAAATACGGACAGTTCAGTTTTACACTCACATCATTCCCAGGAAGTCAAGTGAAGTAACTGAGTTGTTTCACTTGTGGGGAGAGAAACAACAGCTTATATGTTCATTGCTCAGTAGCATCACTTAGGCTTCATAAATCAGCTTAAAGCTCACTGGATTTGATTTAACTTTGTGACTTTGCATTAAAGATGGACATTTTTATCTGGCTCCATAATTTGTATAGCACGACATGAGGTTTCACCCTAACATTTTTTCTGTAAATGAGGACAGAAATGAGAAAATGAATCATGTGAATCTGCCCCTGAGAGATGGCAGGTTCTGCTACAGCATGAGAAACTTTATATTATACTGTTCTGTACAACTCTGTCAACTAGCATCTGGATAGAACAACAGCTCCCCTAAACACACACACACACACACGCGCGCACATGCACGCACACACACACGCACATGCACACACGCACACGCACACGCACACACACACGCACACGCACATGCACACGCACATGCACACGCACACGCACACACACACACACACACGCACACACACACGCACATGCACACGCACAGGCACACACACGCACACACGCACACACACAAACACGCACACACACACGCGCGCGCACACACGCACACACGCACGCACGCACACACACACACACACATACACACACACACACACACACACAAAGAATAGCCTTGACTAATTAATAATGAATAAAGCCTCGGGCAAATTGAATTTTTAATTTCTCATTGTATTCTTGCCCACATTTGGTTTTCCTCTCCTTCACTCATAGCATTTGTGATTCATTTTATTGTGCATGTCCTCACAATGGACTGATGAAAATAAAATACTGGTGACATTGCGATTCTCATCCTATACGTCACCAGCAGCTGGTTTTATGTCTTTCTCTCCCACCAGGTGCAGTCACTGCAGAGTTAAATGGCCCGGCATCAGAAAGCACTGCCAGCCTGTCTGCATTAGTGGCCACGTTCATGATGCATATCTAATTAGTTTAGTTTCTACAATAGTATTTTACTCAGAGCTTGAGGACTGACTGCAGAGCTGTGGAGGTCTGGCTGTGATTTATGGTGGTGTTTGAGTCGTATTTAGGAAATCACTGAGCCTGAATGGGCCCGTATTCTTCTTTATGTCTGGGTTTTACTGGTGTGACATAATGAAGTAAGACGACTACGTCTGTGTGTTTAAGCCACAAGCTCTCCGTGTCTCATTCAGTCTGTCCGTCCTTCTTGTTCAAATAAAGTATATTTAATCTTTCATGTAGACTGTGGTTCTCATTCATTTAAATCACACTGAGCCACTGGGTAATTCCCAGGAAATACACAGAGCCAGTGGCAGCAATCAGCAATCATCAATATATTATTACAGAAAATCTACAACACACATTTATTAAATAGTCAATTTCATATGTACTTGTAAGCTGTTTTCTCATTTTTATTCATACTTAAATTATTTTTCAATTGAATTCCTTCTTTTCTGCTGCATCCACTCAACTCGTTTCCTGTATGTTCTTGTGTATATTTCAGTTGCAGATGTCAGATGAATATCGCTGACATTGTTTCTCTCTCTGCAGGTGTTTCTCTCGGTCAGACCACCTGGCCCTGCACATGAAGAGACACATCTGAGGGGAAGGAGAGGAGAAGAAGGGAGAGAGAGGAGAAGGAAGAGGAACAGGAGGAGAGATAAGAGGAGAGAGGGATGGGCAGTCGAGCTACCAACCGCTGACTGTCCGCCTTGTTCACCCCATCCAAACACCAGTTGGACGCCTGCAGGCCAACGCATCCATCCGTGGATGGAGCCATCAGACTGGGATGGAGGAAAACGAGGAGTAGCTAGATTGTTGTTTTTCTTTAAAATTACACACTCACACACTTGCAATAGTGAACATTTCACACACCTGTCTTTGAATGCATCAGCCCGGTGAGCCCCGCCCTGCTCTCATGCGGCTCTGGGGACTTGGACACTGCCAAGCCAAACTATACTTAACTTGCTTGATGAAACGTTACACCGCCTTTTTTCTTTCTGTGTATTCACTGTGTTTTTTACCATAAAGTCACTTTGGGTGAGGAGATTTTAAATATCCATATAGTCAGCTGTTAGTGCTTTACCAGCTTTTGAAATCAAATATTCAACTTTTTGTCCTTTTTTGATGTTTCTCATCATGAAACCATCATCTGCCGCAGTCAGCTTCAGTAATCAATGTGAAGAAAACAACAATGCCAAATCTGCAGGAGAGAGACTTCTAGCATGGCTGACAATCGAACCCAGCGTTCGGATGCTGGGTGTTTGGGTGCACCCATGGGACCTCGGTCAGCGGGTGCTGCTGCACCTCTCAGGCTCTCTTCCAGTGGGTGTTTGCATCTCTCACCTTCACTGAGACGCCTGCCGCCTTCGCAGGCCATCTGACAGAAATGCGCAGCGACACTTTCTTCCCTTTTTTTCTACGTAGAGGACAATAATAATTCTTATTGTTGTTATTACAAAGAATGACACCTTGTTCTTTTCTCTCTTTGAGAAAATGTCTTAAAACTCACTGAATTGTGTTTGAGGATAAAAACATTTCCGATGACTTCAGCAGAATGTGTGGGTTGAGAAGGTCTTTGAATCCCTATGTGCTCCAACTCTGCTTCTGCAGTCTGTAAGCAACCATCGGATGAAAGAACAGAATCATACAGAACTCTGAGAAAAAGGATTCTGTTTTGGAGGTTTTTTTGGACAAAAGCAGAGAGCGGAGAGGTTTTTCACACTGCTCTTTCTGTCCAGCTGAAAAATGTAACCCTGGCATGACCCTTCCCGGTCGCACACTTTACCGGAGTCAGGCGGAGGATTGGCTAGAAACTAGAAACCTTTTTTTGAAAGTCATCCAGAAGCGTTTTCACAGACTACTACTCCTAGATCTCATCTCCTCGCAGCACTGCAGGGTGGGAACGGAGGCTGAGGTATTTGTCTTTTCACATGGGACTAAGGACACCTACTGACCTTGGTGTGGTGATGCCGAACAGCATCAGCCGGGTCAAATTTTCATATCCATTGACTGCACTGACTTTTAGTTTTTTCAATGTTATCTGTGCTTTTTTTTCTACAGCGAAAAAAATATGGAAAAACAAAGAACACAAAGAAAAAAAATCATAAAAAGGAAAAAAACATGACACAAAAACAATTCTGTCTCGCTCTACACATTGCATACAGAACAAGCACACATACTCCGTTAACACACACACACACACACATACACACACTGCAGTTTCTTTGCTCATGGCTCCTCTTAAAATAAGACTAATAAGATTTAGGAAAATAATTATTAAACTAATGAACAGACTTGGAAAACAAAACACTGCATGGCTTTATTGCAAACACACACACACACACACACCAGTTCACACACGTTTCCATCTCTTCAGAGGATATCACATTGACTTACATTAATTTACTGGAAACCTACATTAACCCTAACCATAACTACTACTTGCCTAACCCTAACTCTAACCTTAACATAATCCTAAATTTACCTTAACTTTACACTAAGTCTTCACTCTAAAATCAATGATTTAGACTTGCTTTTTGTCCCCCAAACATGACTGTGTTAACAGATTTATATCCCCACAACATAAGGATTACTGAGGAAAATCTGGACCACACACACACACACACACACACACACACACACACACACACACTCTTTCTGGAATTATATGTTCTGCTCCCAGATCTGTTTTCACAGTAGGAATTTAGCAACTGTTGTTTAGTAGAAGAGTATCTTAACTCTCGGCTGGAGGGAACAAATGACTCCAAATCCTCTGAAGTGAGAAATCTGCTTGTCCTCTTTTCCAATAATCACCCACACATCTCTCTCCTCTCCCTTTTTTTACTGAGACTCTTGTTGGTTATTGTTGGTTAGAATTGAGCATATGAGCCAGCGTCTTCATCAAAAAACAAAAGAATCTCTTTTAATAGAAACATAATCCTCAAGCACTGATTCCATGCCTGTCATGTAAGTGAGTGAATTTGATTCCTTGACCCAAACAACCAGAAGCATTTTCATATACAATTCTTTAAAAACCTGGTAAATCAACTTTCCAGATTTTCTCAAACATTATGACATGACTAAAACATTAAGGAGCAGTGAGTTGTACCTGAAAGCAGGTTGTCATTATGTTAAATAATCTGCTGGGTGTTCAGAGTTACCCTTTATGTTTGATGAAAACAGTGGCTCATATCTCTGATCTGAATGCAATCTTTAACATGAAATTCTCTAATGTAAAAAATGATATTTTGGGTACATGAAACTGGACCGAGCACATACATATTCATGTGGATACATTATGGTTTGCTGGATTGATGCAGGAATAATGCACTTTTCATGCAATCAGGGTATTACTGATACCGCCAACATCTATATGCCCTGTGAGTGCATGTGCTATGCACGTAGTCCAATACTCACTGCTGCTGACTGCAGCGACTGGGAGAGGGTGCAGGGCCCTGGAGCTGGCAGGGGATCTCACATGCCGTCGAGGCCAGTCATTGTGCCGGTCGGTCTTGCCAGCTTCCATTAGCTGAAACACTGAAAAGATCCCCCTTCAGGGGGCTTTATGGTGCAGCTCCAAACAATCAATACCAAAAACCTCCAGCATGGAACTGCCCTTTAGCCACGGGAGACCGCCTTCATATGAGGCCTTTGTATCCAGTGGCACCTTTCTCTACTAATACACTCTTACTGCTAAATCGTGGTAAAGCAACCCACATTTGAGATGAATCCAGTGTTTCATGTTGATTTCATTTTATTATCTGTTTCAGTTACAAAAGCTGTATTGAAGGTTGTTTTCATCAGCTTGCATGATGCAAAGTCAAAATGTTGAGACATGCAAAGGGATGTAGAAGGAGCCCTCCTATACAGGAAGTACAATCACAGAGGGATGGGGATCGTAGCACTTTTGTGAGGCTTTGATGATGATGGTGTGTGTGTGTGTGTGTGTGTGTGTGTGTGTGTGTGTGTGCGTGTGTGTGCGTGTGTGTGTGTGTGTGTGCATCCATTAAGCATACTGTGAGGGAAGCAGTTTTTCAGCAAACGTGGTAATAACTGATTTTTAACTGCTGAACAGTTGTGCAACCATGTAGAAGAAAAGTTTGTTGGTAATGTTGGGAAATGATTGGCTGACAATGTCTTTGATATGATTTGTTTAGACCCTTGATTCATTCATTCATACATTCATTCAGGAGCTTGATGTCTTGAGTCAGATTAAAGAGCGTGTATTTAAGCTCTGCCAGACAGGTTTACTGGTTGGTTTATTTACTTCTGATTATTTAAAAAAAACTATCAATCAATCAGTAAAAATCGGATTTTAAAAACATTATTTGATTTGGGGATCAGTCTGATCTTACAGCAGGAAACAAGCAATTTAGTGCAAATTGAGTGTGAAATTGAATAATGCTCATTGTATTCTTTGGTGAAAGAAATAACTCAACTGTACACTTTCAGTACGCCCAAACCACACAGACATACAAAATTGTTGAAGATTTCATAATCAAATGTGCTGCAGAATGATAGCAGTGGCCAACATGCAACAAATACATTTGATAGTTTCACTCCTCTTTAATTCAAATCCCTCTTGACATCCAACAGATCTCAAAGTCACTTCAGATCCAGCTTCACATTTCATTCCCTTCATGTCTCTCAGCCTGTTGAAACGGTCTTCTGTCATAGTGTTTCTCTGGGTTTGTCTCTCTCGGGCTCCTCTAGGCCGACCCATGCCTGCCATCCCACAGCTCTGATTAGCATTAGCACTCCCGGGTCCTCTTCTCTAGTTACAGTTCAGCTAATGAGATAGCTCTAGGTCACAGGGAAACTGAGTGGTCTGGAGAGAGAAAAATAAAACAGCAGAAACCTTGAGTCAGACCCATTCCAGCAGTCTGTATCCAGCGGACAGATGTATGTGATGTAGTACCAAAAGAGGAGACAGTGAGATATTGGTGAAAGAGACAAAACCAAGGTGAATAAAATAATCACTCACCCCCATGAATATCCAAATCATTAAATCAGTTCCTTCATATTATCTCATAGATTGCAGATAAAATAAACAACCATTTATCTGCAAACTGCAAAGTCCCTATAGAGATTTAATGTCCCTCCCTGACTTCCTACACAGTCAAAGTGCCATTCTTATTCCCCTCCATCCCTCCATCCTCACCCCACATCTCCCTCTCTGTCAGCTGCAGGAATGCTGAATGCACACATTTACACATTTTGCCCAAAGATTTGCATATTTGCAAGTTATCTGCTGTGAATGTAGTAGATGTAGAGAAAGATGCAGAAAAGGAGTGATGGATGGAAGGTAGAAGCAGTGGGATTTCTTCTCTTTTTTTAATTGATTGTCCCATTAAATCATTGACTCTCTGTGTTCCATAACATGCTCGGTCTCTTATCTACTGTCAGCTGAACTCATTGTTCACAATGTAAAATAATGTTCTCATGGTCTTATAGGGTGCGCAGTATAGTGGCGCTAGCAGCTTAAGCAGAAGTGATGTAGCTTTAGTTTAAGTTAGCTTCTTAGCACACTGCAAATAGAACTAAGTCTCATCTTTCAAAGTCAAAGGTGGGGAAATGTTAACCTGGTGACTGTAGAGACTCAAACTGTGTAAAACCAGCTTTTTACAATGTTACGACATCAACTGCAGATAAATGTAACATTCCCATACGTCATGTGTTTAGAGTTTAGCTTCCACCATTTGAGATGTTCTTAAGGTGCTTTCACACTGGCAGGTTGTTCCAAATCTAGGGATGGTTCTCCTAAAAATGCTGGTAATTCCCAGCTGATCAACTTGTGTACAGTCAGAAAGCTCTTCATACCCCAACAAGAAAAACATTCATGTCATGTAATGATGACATAAATACTTGCATTTTCTGCACTGTTAGCAAAAAAAGCTGAAAAATAAAATGCTTCCTGTCTTTCCTCTCTTCCTGGAACACCTATACGAATGGCTGCATTTCAATTACGACCAAGTAGCTGTTGTTGAAGGTCCTTTCCCAAAATGCATTGGTTGAACACACATTTTGTTCTTTTGTTACTTGCAGAAGCAGCAACAGCACTTTCTCCCAGTCGCTCTGCTGGACTCTATATTGTTCTATATTTGGTAAGCGAACTCAGGTTTAGACTCAAACAAACTAACCCAGTGTGAAAATGCTACAGGACATCCTCTTTCTTAGGTTTCTACAGATTTCCACCACATCAACCTGAAGGAGGACTTCTGGCAGCTTTTGTAAATAGCGTGAGATTAATCTTAGACGCTGACCGCACTGCGTGAAATAAACCGTATGTAGCGACAGCACCGTCTCAGACATTTCAGCGTTTCTATAGATCTGCTTTAGTTCTCACATACATTGCACTACATGATCATACTTAGCTATTGCACTCTCCATGTGTGTGCACTGCTAGCATAGTCTGTTGGAGCACTCTGTCAAATATCCACTTAACAATTGTTACACGTCCAGGATGCGCTTTGCCACCGAGAACTTCACTACAGGTCCAATAGCGACTCCGACGGATGTATCAACTTAAACCTCCAGTGAAATGTCTTTTTCATCACAGTTATTTCAGATGAATATGTTGTACTTTGCAAACATTCAGTCATGTTGTGACTTGGTTGAACTTTCTTGGTATTAGTGGCATCTCGGAGTGACTCTGTCTGTAACTACTGTGTTTGTCCATGCTAATTGTGTCAGTATATAAGAGATTCACAGATCTTTACCCCTCCCTTTGTGTTTCACCTCACCCACACCAAACCCTTTTCACCAAAACCACACCCATCAGAGCCCTCCAGGGCGAAACATGCTCATAGTCTTCAGATATGGAGCTGCACTGGGATAATAACGTCGTCCTTGATCGGTACAGTTAGTTTCAGTCCAGACAACCCATCCTTGCAGGTGCTTGACCATCTCTACAACTTTATCTGTTCTGCTAGACTCAGCAGTCTTTTAAAGTACTTTGAGTTTAAGAGCTACGGAGGATCTGTACCAACATCTTTCTATACCTCTGGCATACTGTAAACTGTACAGTAGAGTTTTAAGCTACTCTCAGAGGACATTTTATGTTTGTCACATATTGTGTCACATTTGAAGAAAACCCACAGTCCATTCATACAAAGCTACAATTTTATGGCCATTTACAACATTTATTATGATTTACATTTGGGATAATGAAATAGGTTAGTTATTATATATATTTAATCTGGAGGGTTTTAACATATTATCATATCCAACAGGAACAATGGACAAACTAAGAAAGGAACCTACATTGGAAAGAAAAGTGAAACCTACCTTTAATATAGTTTATGTGTTTTGGTGCCACGCCTTTTGTCCCATATCGGGTAAGAAGTGAGCGATCCAGTGTCGTCAAGATGTATATTAGCATCTTGATGTTGTTTAATGTGTGTCAACTCAAACCATAACTGTTAAGGAATCACAACACTATATGTTTTCTGGGATGTATGAGCATCTAGCATATTCATTGTTCTGCAGAGGCTCTGTAACTCTGAACCTTCCATCCATACACCTTCACTCCACACCGCCTTCCTCTCCTCCATCACCGTCACCTCTGTTGACTTCTTTTCATTTTGACTTCTTTTGTTTTACTTACAATTCTTTGCTGTACAAAGTGTTTAAAATATTATTTGTATTATATGATGTTAGTATGGTAATGTTCTTTATTAAGGAAGAAGAAAATTTATTTTTGTTACTGGTCTGTTTCATAATTCTTTTCTAAATTGGTATTGTAAGATATCTATGCAAGAACTGTTAAGTGGAGCATTTTTATTTAAGAATGTAATATGTGTAATAAATGGTAGAATCTGGTGATTGTTCTCTTGTATTCTGTTTTGTCTTTCACACACCTTGATTCAGACCTCTCATGTGAGTGGTGTAGTCTATGCAAATGTTTGGTCATCTTCTGAAGCGTTCCACCTCCGCAAATCACAGACAGACCTACGCCTGCAGGATCCTGCTCAAGCACACGGTTGGATATTCACGTAGTTGTTATGTTGCTATGAAAAATAGCTACAGTGATGTTACCTTTTTTACTTTTTTACATTTTTGTGTGTGTAAGGAAATGTAAGCTGTGATGATACTGCAGCTGTCTCTTCACTTTAGACAAGGCAAACACAATATAACCTTATAGAAAATGACTTGTATTACCCTCGCGTGGACACTCAGGTGACTTTATTTAGCAGTAACATGGTAGCATTTTATTCCTTCATAATGGCCATTTAAGATGGACAAGTCCTGGACCCGCCACTGGCAGGAGCGTGTGCATACAATGCAACAACCGCCATCACATAACTACAAGAGAATGGTGGTAATTTAGCTCTAGATGACAAATTAAAACAATCTCATGAATATCTATAGCCCTCCCTTTGCCTGCAAATGGCTTCTCCAAGGCTGTTGAGTGTCCTGGTCTTTAATTAGAGCTAACTTGTCACTGACTGAGCTGACGTACAAGCCAAGACATGCAGACTAAATGAGGTAATCAAATAATTAATGGGTAATTGGGGATCAATTAAGCAGCAGAAAGGGAGCTAAATCTTGCTAAAAAATGCTAATTAACTCATTAAAAAAGGACCAAAGTGTGTTCACTTTTCTCTGAAAGGACACACATGATACTCATAAACCCTGATTTAAACCATCTTAAATGATCACATGGCTGTTCCTGTAAATACAGACTTTGCATTTCCACATATGCTTTTATTTTCTTTGCTTATGGAGCACTTATGATGCTGGATGGAGACATTTTAGCAAATCCAGCTCAAGAGGATTATTATCATGTCTCAGCAGTGGGCTGTGTTGGCTAGAAAATGGGAATTCACAATGCTGATTAGTAGGAGCATTTTGAAGTTTTGCAAGCTATTTCAGTTGTTGTCATGGGTGGAGGAGGAAGGCGAGTGAGCTGTTTATAATCCTATTCAGCAGCATTAGTCTGTGTACTGTTGCTAAGTGTTTACAGAAACAGCAGCCATCAGCTTTCTTTAAGAGCAGTAATAAACAGAAATGTGGTGAATTGCCCCACACTGTAGCATATACTTATCTCCCAGAAGGACCATGTCAGCTCATTTGAGTGATTCTTACACGGCTCTGTCCTCCACCACCTACCCGGCATGATACTGCTTTGTCATACGAGAGAAATAATACAATGACAGCTGTGCACAGAACAACAACAGCTGCAATTTGTCACATTGACTGAAAAGTAAAGCCAGCAATCCAACTCATTTAATGGAGATCTTAGTGGGAAAATAGTATATATATATATATATATATACTATAGTATTCCTGATAAGCTACGATGCAACAGGCTGACCAGATTGATATTTCAGTGCCTTATTTCATCAATTGATCAAATCAAATCAAATTTTATTTATATAGCCCAAAATCACAAAATACATTTACAATCTGATAGATAGATAGATAGATAGATAGATAGATAGATAGATAGATAGATAGATAGATAGATAGATAGATAGATAGATAGATAGATAGATAGATAGATAGATAGATAGATAGATAGATAGATAGATAGATAGATAGATGTTCTAGATGCGCAATGTTCTAGTGGGGTGGTAAGGTACTATGAGCTCTTTTAGATATGATGGTGCCTGACCATGAAGAGCTTTGTATGTTAGTAGAAGAATTTTAAATTCTATTCTAGATTTAACGGGTAGCCAGTGCAAGGAAGCCAACAACATACCTCGATCCGGTTCCAAGGTGTGTTTAGTGAGGGTCTTCCCTCGTGGTCAGCCAGAATGTTCTGTTAAGATGTACGTTATCCTTGACGACCAGAGCAACCGTTCAAATCAAATCAAATTTTATTTATATAGCCCAAAATCACAAAATACATTTGTCTCAGAGGGCTTTACAATCTGTACAGGGAGTGACACCCTCTGTCCTTAGACCCTCGATTCGAGTGAGGAAAAACTTGCCCACCAAAAAACCTTTTAACAGGGAAAAAGGTGGAAGAAACCTCAGGAAGAGCCACAGAGGAGGGATCCCTCTCCCAGGACGGACAGACGTGCAATGATGTCACATGTACAGAACAAATCAACACACACATATTGTACACTCACAATGAATAATAGTGACAAGTAATGACAATGACAAAATGAGAACAACGAATGATGAACCATTACAGCAACAGTGAAACTAGTGGTAAAGATACAGATACACAGTAGCAAATCATTAACTAACTATAATCTGTAATGGAGATATGGCAACAATGATGACAGTGACAACACATGCAGTAGACGCCACGCAGGACCACAGCAGCAGACACAGTCCACAAGAACCTGCTGGACGAGAGAGCACAGAAACTCTGGGGAAGAAGTTTAATTAGTAACATGATAGATAGATGGATTAGATAGATGGATAGATAAGGAGAGAGAGAGAATGAGAGAGAGAGAAGAAGAGAGTGTGTGAGTCCCCCAGCAGTCTAGTTCTATGGCAGCATAACTAAGGGATGACCTGAGCCAGCCCTAATTATAAGCTTTATCAAACAGGAAAGTCTTAAGTCTACTCTTAAAGGTGTTGATCGTGTCTGCCTCCCGAACACAGAGTGGTAGTTTATTCCACAGAAGAGGAGCTTGATAGCTGAAAGCTCTGGCTCCCAATCTACTTTTAGACACTATAGGAACCACAAGGAACCCACCATCCTGGGAGCGCAATGTTCTAGTGGGGTGGTAAGGTACTATGAGCTCTTTTAAATATGATAATGAAATATGAAATGATAATAAATAATTAATAAAAAAAATAAAAAAACAACACCTTTTAAAACAGTGTTACATGTGCTTTTGATGGGATGTATCATGGATATTTCCATCTGAATATTTATATTCTGGGGCTCTACTGGAATATCACAATTTACAGTATAAAAATCCTTATTTGTCTTACTGTTTTTATGCAGTCCCTCTCCGATGAGCCCACTCTGTTCTGATTGGCCAGCTTCAGGAAGCTACCTACATCAACAAATCATGAAGCAAAGCAGGAACCTGATCTGATGTGGCAAACAACAACACTAACATTACAAGACTATAGATCAGCAGGCTGTTAAAAGCCCTGGATTTTGTCTTGCAGGCAACGTTTCTACATATGTTAACCACACGTTTTGGAACTTTGACCACATTTTTTCCAACATTATAACAGTATATACACAGGCGACAGAAAATCACAAAAAGCAAAATATGTCTTTTTACAAAGTAAAAACAGAATTTAAAAAAATCATAGCCACAATTTAATAAAAGTAGAGAGATTCATATCTTCAGGCAGGGAGTTCCAGAGCTGAGTTATCAGTAATTCACCAATATAACTCAGAGCAAGCAATAAGGTGTTTTAAATGTAATTAGCAAAATTAAATTGTATTAAAATCAACCCTGAAGGTGCCTGCTAACCAGTGAAGAGAGGCCAGATATGGGCGGATATAATCTTGTCTCTTTGAAAGTGCCTGTGTTCTCCACTAATTGAAGGCATGATGTTTTTTGATGTTGGGAATTGCAATAGTCAATGTCAGACATGACAAAATAAAATGATGTATGACCTTCTCAAGGTCACCACATGAGATATTGGCTTTAATTATATCCCCCACCAGCCTTTATTTTAGGGACAAGGCCATTTGACCTTCAGTGTCACAAAATGGTTTAGGGCACAAAGGCCTCTGAGTGAAATAATATTGATTTGGTTTTTGACAAATTGACAAATCGCTTTTAATTTTTATATGGTTATAATCATGGTTATGTACATAAAAATGTTTTTTGATATGTTTTGTTTATTTCTATGTTCAGGTTATGCACATAGTTATATTACTAAAGTTACATCCAGGTAGCTTCTCACCTCGTCTCTTTACTGAATCCGAGGCTTTCGCCTTGTTTCACTGTGTTTACACATGACAATGATCATGGTGAGCAAAAGTAAATATAGAAGTGTATTCACCCTGACATGTTACGCCTACCAGGTGTGTCTAGGTCGTGATGCAGCAGTAGGTGGAGTCAACTATCAGTAAAACAATTATTCTTTATGGTTAACTGTGACAGTTCTGTGCAGTTGAAACCTGCAGTGCAAATATGGGAATGAGGAGAAACACTTTTTGGATTTGAAGGCTTACCAGATGCCAACGCACTTCACATTTCAGATTGTCTCTTGTAGAAACACAAACAACTGTGAAGGAAGCTTGATTTAGCTGCTTACCTCACACACACACACACACACACACACACACACACACACACACACACTCTCTCTCTCATCTTGTTTTAGGAGTGAGCACTTCCCATGACATGGGAGGCATACCTACTTGTCTCCCTAAATATTATTTTTGCAGTGAAGCTGTGCAGCTTCCTTGTTTCTAAATTAAAGTCACAATAAGGGAGCATCAGCGTGTGGTAACATTTACCAGGGAGTGTGTGTGGGAGCTAAAAAGCTTGATATCAGTTTTCATTTGTTTATTCAGAAACTGGCTGTGTTGACACAGAAACTGGTAGAGTTTTTTATTGTTTTAATATAAAACATAATTTGGGGGAATGAACTTTTCTTCCATCTGAGTCATTCTGACAAAAAGTGTATTTTCTGCTTGTGTTGAATAGTGACATTAACTGAGTGGTTAGAATTTCTCTAAGACTCCAGTGGCTTAGTCTGCACAAGTCAAAGATCAGAAGTGTGCACGTGGTCTGTGTAAATGCTGTCTTTACATGTTCAGGTAGATGAACTAATTACAGTGAGTGTCAGCCGAGGTCTGCAGACAATCAAGTCTTTAGCTTATCTGCTGCTTACAGCCACTCAGGAGGTCAAACACACATTTGCCCGCTATCACCACTAATCTCTGTCCTCCTGTCAATCTCCACTTCCTCCTCACTCCACTTCAAAAGCATTCTCTCATTCACACACAAACACATGTACATATACACACTCAGCGTTTATAATCACTTAAATAACCAGGTGTTTTTTTCTGCAGTAAAATTAATCTGGTTTCCCTCACTTGTATTCAGCAATTACAGGTAAACAAATGTATCAATAATACAGTTAAAATAAGGCACCTTTGGTTAAATGACAATAAGAATAATGTTACATGAATATACCAATAAATTTGGAATTTTACCACAATAAAAAAACCTGAATAATACAGAATAAAGTCTTAATATATTGAGAATCCTATCTAATAATAATTAACCATAAAATCTGAGATTTTTGCTCCCTGACAGTTACTATAATTTATTGTAAAATATATAAAGGGAATGGAGAAATCGTCTTTTTTACCAGCTGCATTTAGAAACAGGTTCCATGTATCAATCTTACTTGAAACTCTTGTCTACACCCATTCATCAACTGCTGCTGTAATATCAACATACAGTCACATCCTGCACTGTCTTTTTTACCAGCTGCTCGCTGTAAAGCTTTAAATTATTCAGTACATGCACACATTGAGGGAAGGAGGGGAGGCTCTATCCTTAACAGCAGCCTGTATTTTCTTCTGTCTCACTGCACATCAGCTCAGAAATACCCTCTACTCCTCACTGCTTTCTTGTGTGAAAGGTCTCTGAATTTTCTCTGCAGTTAAATTAGTGAATAGAAGTTTACTCAGCAGCTATGGATTATTGCTGATCCACATATGCTTTGGTGGAACATTCATGATCTTCACACTATGGCACTGGTAGAACCAAGAACCTGGCCTGGGTCCCACTGACTGCTGCACTGTCCTACTCAAGCAAAGACGCTGTCCTCCCTGTTTAAGAGGAAATAGTGTGATTATGTTTTCTATTGAATTCTGTAGTACGTTATATAATATGATATAATGTTTTCTATATTACCTAAACATTTAGAGAAATGCAAAAACTGTCAGTGAAATACAGTTGTTTATTGTAGTTTTGATGCAGCGTGGGCTTCTGAAACTTCTGAAAAACATGAAGTTGTTGCCCCCAAAAAATATTTCTTTCGTCTTCTTCCGCTTATCCGTGGTCGGGTCACGGGGGCAGCAGCTTCAGCAGGGAAGCCCAGACTTCCCTCCCCAGCCACTTCTGCCAGAGCCAGCTTCTGCAACCGGGGTCGGACCGCCAGGGTCCCCGCCTCCGACTGCCGCCCATCTCTCTTTGCACCGTTCCCCCCCTGAGGGTACAGCACCTGGTATTCCCAGGCGGTCTCCCATCCAAGTACCAACCAGGCCCGACCCTGCTTAGCTTCCGAGATCAGACGAGATCGGGCGTGTTCAGGGTGGTATGGCTGCAAAAATATTTCTTGTATATTTATTAAATGTATATTCAATAGAAGCCGACTCCATTTTCTAAATAATTGGTACATAAACACTTACTCACTACATTTCCCAGAATCCATCTTTATAACATCTCTGTAGCATGTGAGTTGTGTCTTTAGTGAGTGTGGCTGGACAGTAAACAAGCAACTGTACATACTATGTATAGTGTATATTAATGGCCTTAAAGTTTAAAGTCACATTATGTAGCCCTGAATTTTAGTGACCAATCAGGTTTACTAAATTGTGATTTTTAGCTTTAATGAGTTAGTTAATTAGTTTTAATAGGATCTGTGCTCTTGGTCCATACATCCACAGTTGTAAAATGAAGCTAGTAGTGCAACAGGCTAATGTCTCACATCAATGTCTCACATGTGCAATACAGTCAATTCAATCAGAAGCTCTGAGTGTCCTCGTCTCCTACTGCTCTGGTGTCCCTGTTGTCATGAACTAGTTTGTGATTCAGACAAAGTCAAATACCATGTTGGAGCTGAGTGAGTGGGACACGGACTAAGCTGGTGAAAGCAGTGTCACAAGTGCCTTCTCTTAGTTTTGCAGGTTGCACCTAAAGTGATCCCTTGTTCTAAATCGGTTTTATTTATTATTGATTTTTATCTTGAATAAGGCAAAAATGTTGTCATAAGTGTGTGTGTGTGTGTGAGTGTGTGTGTGTGTGTGTGTGTGTCTTCAGAGTCCATTTGTGTGTTTGTTGCACCTGGTGCATCCTGCAGCATCCTATAGTGGAAGAGGAAAAGGAGACGGAAGGCTGTACGAACACACACACACACACACATATAGCCTTTTCACACTGGTACACAATCAGTTTCCTCTGAATCAAGGTCTGAGGTCATTGTATGTGGATCTGCTCTGATAGAACTGGAACAAAGAGCACAACAACAGACGACACTCCAACGTTGTGCCATGTTATGCACCATGTGTCTGATGACTGTATTTCTCACAGGATTCAAACATAAACATATGCAGTTAAAAAAAGAAATTTGATTTACTATTGGCCCATATGCACTACATACCAAAAGTATTATTTTATCATTTCAGTGTCAGCTAAATATCCATTCAATTAAAGCAAGTTACATCATTTATTGCTATCTAGTATGAGTTGTTTCTTCCTCTTATGGAAGGTTGCTGTGTGTTATTAATGTGGAAAAAAACAATAGAATTTGATCTAAATCTATCTCCTGATTGTTAACATTAAATTATGCTCTTCTTTTATTCAGTTTGACAGTTTAAGCACTTGATACTTTTGTAGTTTTTGTATGACAGTAATATGCTTAATCTCATTAAAAAGAAAGATTAAAACATATTAGATGAGGAAGGTGGTCAATGAGAACTGTTGGGGCTTCAACATACTAAGTTATTGGTGTATTCAGACAGAAGCATAAATTCTATCTAGGTGGTACAAATGGGGGTGACGATGTGTCCATCCAAGTTCAGACTGTTGTAATACTTGAAACTAAATGTTGCCTAAAGCTGGGCATACCCTGTATGATTTTGGAAAATGTTGCTTACTTTTACTGTACTTTATGTGATCACGCTGTACACTGTGTAACTTGAGTGCTCAATGAAATGCCTCTTTCACCTGTAGCTAGAGATCTTAGCAGCAGCAAATCAAAGCAAATCAAATCTTGGATAAAGCAGCCAGTCACACTGAGCCTGACAGTCCTTAGACCCTCGATTAGTGAGGAAAAACTTGCCCACCAAAAAAACCTTTTAACAGGGAAAAAGGTGGAAGAAACCTCAGGAAGAGCCACAGAGGAGGGATCCCTCTCCCAGGACGGACAGACGTGCAATGATGTCACATGTACAGAACAAATCAACATACACATATTGTACAATTACAATGAATTATAATGAATGTTAAAATCAGCTTTATCAAAAAGGAAAGTCTTAATTCTACTCTTAAAGGTGTTCCCGAACCCAGAGTGGTAGTTTGTTCCACAGAAGAGGAGCACTTCAGTCCATATGCTGATGTGTTTGTTTAATACCACTGCTAGCACACTGTATGTCCATGACTGATAGCTACAGAAGTTTGTTTACTTTGTCTCCTATATATACTGTACCCTGCAACTAATGTTAATCAAACACAGGCACTGACACGCTGGCTAAGATACAAAGGAGCATTTGTGATATTTTTCCACTCTTAAAAATGATTTGTTAATAGATTTTTATCGAAGGAAAGAGTATGTTGTTATGAGTATGTAAAGTATGTTGACGAGTGATGATTAGATGGAATTTCAGATGGACTTTAAGTAACCAAAATTAGGATTTAAGACTTGACTTGAACTTGATTCACCTGCACTGAGATTTGACTTGATACTTAAAGCAAAATCATTATGGTCTGACCTGGTAAAATCCCACAACAAAACATAAAGAAACAAAGAAAAAATAGAAAGAATACAACGTTGAAAGGAAAATGTTCAAATGCAGTGTCAAGTTAAAGGTCAGCACTCTTCACTTGCCATTTGCTTATACAACACTTAAGTCTTACTTACCCCCCCAAAAGATTTACTCTGCTAGCAACTAATTAAATCAATGATTGTGTAAAAAAAGAAAAAGATAATGGTGATTAAGATTAAAACCCAGATCAGTTCTTAGCATGTGATGTGTGTGGTGTTGGGACATGTGTGTGTGCTGTCAGCCCGTCCTTGCTGTGTCCAGTGGTGACAACAGCAGCTTTGGTTATGTCACTGCTCATTGCTGCTTTACATCCACAGCACTCAAAACATGTCAGTGTTTCTGTTCCACATGGAGGCCAGTGGGCCATCATTACCATCTGGCTATAAGGCTATATAATGGCAAATATAGGCTAGTGAACACAGACATGCAAACACACTGATCATACATACAGTGTGCTGGTAGTGCTTGGAGAGCAACAGGGGGAAGGAGGAGACGTGGACATGAGGCGAGCTGCTGTGACTGTCCATCCAAGTTGGCCGCCAGCACTATGGTGGCAGTTGGCCTGGTTCCCTCTCGGTGCTCTGTGACATTCCCTCAATCAGCACCATAACACACACACACATGCAGAGTGATATCCTACAGCAGCGCTCATCATCTCACTGGAGTCATTCTTCCCCTGACCAGCTCCCACTAAAAATACACTGTGACACACACACACACACACACACCACATATTTGTGCCTTTTTATTCAGCGACAGTGAAGATCAGCACATTTGACCTGTTAGGACAATAATAAGGTCAGAGATAGATGATAAAATCTATATCGTTTCCCAGCGTCCAGTACAGGACACACTTTAGTCTCCAAATTGCCCCGTTTTTTGGTTTCATCTGAGAATGCTTCTGGTCACCTGGGTTGATTTTTGGAAGAATAACATATATAATATCTGACTATTTAGAGTCTAAATAGTATTTAATGTATATATCTAAATTTTAGATAATTAAATGCTCTGCACGTTTAGCAGCTAGTCTGCTGGAAACTGAGACAAAACCAAATAATAAATGTTATATAAAACCACAACTAGCAGCTTAAAGAGGCACAACATAGGCTGCATAAAGCAAGTGCTGGTTTGTCACTGCAAGCAACACCTGAAATTCATAATAATAATATTCCAGTGAGCCATCTCTAAAGGTCAGTGCATTTGCTTTTATAGTGAATGATTACATATTATATTTAGCAGGATATTAGTGTTGAATACGTATGAAACAGGTGCTGTACATGATTATAATATATAAACAGTTTTTGCATAACAGGCAGAAAACAGATGAATCTACAGCAGTCATTCCAGGAGAGTTTCACCTTGGCTAGCAGTCTTCTGAGAGCTCTTGGTCTCATTAATCTCTTGTTTTCTCTCCACTGCCTGCTTTCCTCTCTTTTTTTTCTTCCCTTATCCCTCGCTCCTCTCTTCTTTCCAGACAATGATCCAATTAGCTGCTAGCTGCTGCAGCACCAGTTGCCTGCAGATGTCGGATGCTCTGTGTGTGTGTGTGTGTGTGTGTGTGTGTGTGTGTGTGTGTGTGTAACTGCCTCAGTAATTACCAGTCCGATGCTCCTGCAGCTGAGTAACCTTGTTCTGAGTTCTGACTCCATGCCTCACACTGCTGGTGTGTACTGCTGTTTAATGGATACACGGAGCTGTGAAACAGTCCTACAGCTTTAATCAGCTACACTGCTGCAGAAGTCATGGATGAACTGAACCTTTGTTCCAGAGCTGAACAACCATAATGAAGTCATACTGTCATCCGTAGAATAGAAACATTTGAAAACACACTTTATGTGTGAAACAGGGGTCATGTACTTTATCTTATTCCAGACATACTTCCAACAGTTCACTGTGCACCTGGAATTCCAAAACAATCCCAAAATATTCACCTTATGACCACTTTTAAGAGAAGTTAATCTTATATAATAAGCTTTGGCTTCCTCTATAGTGAGCACAATTTTAGTTTTGGAATTTGCATCTTGATGACAGTATTGTTGTATTCTTGTGTTACAGTTACTGCGTTGTGATGTGATGCGGTGGTCTTTGTCCTTGTCCTCAGTAACAATCTACATTTTTGAGGTTGAGCACCCAGTTTTTAGGAAAGGAAAGTAAGGAATGGTTTGAATCAATCATTTTCCAAAGCTACTGCATTTAAATATCCAACAAGCCCTTCACAGCGTATACTGGCCCCTTAAGACTCTCTGTTGCAGGAGTAATCCTGAAATGAAGTCCAAGAGCCAATTAGACAAAAGTGATTTTTCTAGTTCTATGTGAAGACAGATCATAAATGTGTAAGCAGCATATTTCACAAATAATTCTTACTTGCAAATTGTAACTTGCAGATTGCATGTGGCCTGTTCATGCCCTCATTAAGACTTATAATCATGAGTGGATTGAGTCTTCACAGCCACACAGCAGTGTTTTTTAAAACGTTGTGCTGTGTGTCCACAGTGTAAAGCAAGGCCAGCATTTTCAATGTATTCGCATGTATCTGCATTATCAACATGTTGATAATGTGTGCCCGCAGCAGGAGAAGTGTACTGTATAGTGTATGTATTACTGGTCCACCACACGCTATTCTCTCGTTGTTCTCTTTTCTCTCTATCAAGGTCTGCAGGTCAAAGGGAGCAGCAGCTGCTTGAGGCTGTTTAAGATCCTAGAGGTTTGACCTCTGACCTTCATGTTACAGCACCGTGCCATCCATTTATACTCAATTTAACACAGCAAGAGCAGGATCAATGAGGGAGCATGCCTGAAATTCAGCAGCACGCTCCATATTTGCACGAGGAGGAGGAGGAGGTTATAGGCTCATGTGGGCTTTTATAGTCCCATAACAATTTCATGTTTGGGGATTGAAACTCTGAGTATTTTATGTTTTATTCAGGGTTTTCATAAAGTCATGAGTCTCACAGTGAGAGATCATCAGGGATTAAACCATCAGACACTAAAACTCATTCTAATGGAAAATGTGGAGTTACTTTAACATTGGCTATGATCTAATAAGACTCAACATAGTCAATTACTTGATTAGTCAATTTTCAGGAAATTAAATAAGAATTTAGCAAACAAAAATATGAATGATGCTCTGGTTGTAGTTGTTATATCATTGTAAATGAAGCATCTCTCAGCTTTGACTGCTTTGGAGAAAGTAACTACTGTACCAGTGTTGTTGCTGAGATATTTCAGTCTGGACCAAAGTGTTGGATCAGCTGACCAACTACAGACTTAATATGGATTCATTTGAAATCATATGTAAGTGGATGACACAGTCCCAGCTTCTATCCCTGATAGCAGACAGGTCAATATATTAGTCTGACCCTGATTCTGACCTCACCTTAGATTTCTAATCTTATTGGCTCGCAACCCTTCATAGCAAAGCAACACCTCCATCACAGATTACACAACGATTGTTCCATTTCATTTGGTTTTTATGGTCTAGAAGAGGTCAAACTCTGTAATATTTCACATAAAAGCCTTAAAAACAGAACTTTGTAAAGCAGAACAGTGTTGTCTTCCTTTCTTCTACTTTATTAATCATGTACAACAGCTCAGATTTGTCTTGCAGGCCATCAGGGCCTCCTGACCCCCACATTGGAACGACTGCTTTAAGTATATTTGCCTCTGGCTGTCATTTATATTTGGCTACATTACACATCTTATCACGTACCAGACTTCTATCACATATTGATTTATTTCAAAATAAATGTCTCTGTATTGCCTTGAGGTGTCAATATTAAGGCAGCTGCTTGAAAAAAATGTATTCAAGGAGAATCAATCAAATCTAGAGATATAAAAACCATATCTGCCAAGTTCAATATCTAAACTAGGCAGGACTTTGGAAATGGGTAACGGTTACAGTAAATGGATGTTTTTGTCAAGCCCACATAGGTTTGTGGTATTTGGTATTTTCTGTCAGCTTGCCTGGGCTGATATAGGACCAGAGTCAGGCATGTGTCAAAAAAGAGGTGCAGATAAAGTCACTTCAGCTTAGTTGCCATTTATTGGTACATGCACAAAATATCATCTTAAATCCAAACATGTTAGTATTAGTATCTGAAATATTAGTAATATTAATATAATAGTTCAAGGAAAGAATGGTTCGGGCTCAACCTGTGTGTGTGTGTGTGTGTGCTGATGTGAGTAGGTGGTTACCAGCTGTGGATCATGCTGAGACACAAGAAATGCACAAACACGCACAGATGGCAAAAATCTCCAGAGTCCTTCATATGCACATGTGTAAACAGACACTGTGCAGCAGGAGTGTTTACCATCTGAAAAATATTAAGTGAAAAAAACATGTACTTTTGTATTTTGGTGGTGTATATGTATATGTATATACATATACATATACATATACATATATGTGTATATGTATATGTATAAGATTTGATTTGATGATCTCTCCTGGAAAAGGAGACAATATAATATAGGTAATAGATATGGTTTATAATGCTCAGCAAATGGGTTGTTTTATATCATACAGTAGATTATTTTTTATAACCACATCATTTGGAGTGGATTATCCACTGAAATCATCTCAACCCTGAGCAATGATTAAAACTGAAGCAACCAAAGCAACAATATTGATGCTTGATGTAGTAGTTAAATCAAACGGGTAAAACTAACCTAACTATAACTGACCACAGGCGTGATCTGAACACAGCTTGTCTTTTGGCAGTGGTTAAATGGCCATGATATAATGGACTCTGATGGTACCTGATCCTCATGTTCTTCACATGTGTTTTATACATTATGGCTTACAGACATGCATGTGTAATTAATAACACTGCATATGTAATGAATAATTCTGTTTAGTCACAGCACATCATCAGTCTGACCTGACTTCAGCACTGATCAACAGTTCATCATAAACACGCCTGTAACTCTCAAAGATGAGCGCTGATCGGCTCTCACTGCTCTGGTTGAGTCTTTAATTAACATGTATATGTGACAGTACTGTGTGTGTGTGTGTGTGTGTGTGTGTGTGTGTGTGTGTGTGTGTGCGTGTGTGTGTGTGTGTGTGTACGCTGGCAGAGGAGTGTGAAATTGGCTAATTAACGTGACCTCCCTTTGATCCGGGGAGAATACACATATGACATCTGAATTGGGGAAAGCCATAAGGATGGGAGGGTTCTATGAGTGTGTGTGTGTGTGTGTGTGTGTGTGTGTGTGTGTGTCTAATGTTGCCAGAGTCCAAGACAGCAGTTGGACATTACCACTATTGGAAATCATGTATTTGTTTTCCAAGCTTAGTGAAGTGACATGAAGATAATGTGACTTAATGGGAGCATGTAGATTCAAGAAGTGAGCCATACTAACCTCTATAAAAAGTTAATAAAATGAAAACATTTTATTGATTGATTGATTGATTGATTGATTGATTGATTGATTCGTTACATCAATAGTATTTGAAGAACTGAAATGCAAAGTATGTCTCCAGGAATCCTAAAACTAAAAAATACATAAACAGTACAAGCAAGTGTTGTGACTGGAGCTGCGAGTTGCCTACTTAGTTACAGATATATTTATGACCATTTAATATTCGTATTACTATTGTCTTTGGCTTATATCTACTGTTTTTATGAGGTTAACTATATAATAAAGGCTTGTATTTTTGTATGTTATTTTCACTTTCATCTCAACTCATTTCAAACCTTTGTGTCCTCAGTCAGGACAACTGGGCTAGCTCTGCTTTCTTTAACAGACTGTGGAGCCTCATCGTCTGACTATGAAATGTTTCACCCTCCTTCACCTCGATCTTTTCTTTGTTATCTGCCTTTTTCTTCCACATTCACTTTGTTATCTCAGTCTGTCCATACTCTCATCTCAAGTCTCTTCTGAAGTCTCTCAATTTCTCTCTTGTGTTTCTTCTCCTGAGACTCTGACACACTGACTTATCTGCTTCTTCTGTCTTTTCTTCTTCTTTTGTTTATCCCTCGTGTTTTCTCCCCCTTTACACTCCCCTTTTTTTCGCCTCCTCCTCCTCCCTCATCTCTCTTTCTGTTCTCCTCCATCACCTCCCGGGTAATGACAGGGGGGACAGGTGGAGACCAGACCATCACAACCACCAGTCTACGCGTGTGTGTGTGTGTGTGTGTGTGTGTGTCATTTACACACACACACACAGATGGTGGACAGGGGTCCCTGCCGGCCAGCCTGTCTGTCTGGTGATGGGGTGTTGTTGTTGAGTGCACTCAGCCACACATGATTAGGTCGACAAACACATACACACACACACACACACACACACGCACACACACACACACACACACACACACACACATGCATGTTCTCCTCTACATAGCACATGGGGCTCAGCACCAAAACAAGTCACCTGCTATTCCGGTTACACACACACACACACACACACACACACACAGAGGGCTGTGGGACTGTCAATACTGATTATTACTTTATGTAACAGTATCACAAATGATTCAACTTAGAAGTTTGAATGATTTTTCACATCATAATTACTCTATTATAGTAAAAGAATAACACCATTTGACTTTATTGAGTTTATGAAAGTATATGTAACAAGAATGAAGCCATTTGGCTCCATGGCTGCAGTAACATCATCATCACTCATACTGTACAGTACTTCTCCTTCTCTCCTGCATTTAGCATCAACATCACTTTCACTTTCTGCTGTATTTGTTATTATTTCACTTTATTGTAAATAGTCTGCTGACGGTATATTTTTTATATATTTAAATATTGCAGAAATGCACAGATTTTTTTATGTCTTTTTTAACTGTTTTGAAAACAGGAGTTCATGAATTTTGGTAAATGTGGTGTGAAAAACGGTTCCCCGTTGGGTCCACATAGACGTCCGTTTCACTGACTGTGTGAAGAGGTTCTTCTGGTTTCAGTCTTTCTAGCATATACCTGGCTCCCATTCAGAGGGCCGCTGGTTTAAGGTGGAATGGGGTTGAAGTCAGAGCTCTGTGCAAGCCAGCTGATGTCCTCCACACCAAACTCTGAAAATCATTTCTTTATGACGGTGTGTGTGTGTTTAGGATGAGGTTTGTTTCAATTGAGATGACAACAGATTGTAATTTGAGATAATAAGCGGAAGGTCATTGGTTTGTAACCGTCAAACAACAAAGCACATACAATCTGACAGGAAGATGAGGGAGACAGATGATGAAGTATCTCTATATGTCTGCTCTCCGCTTTGACGATGTGCTCCATCACATTTTTTCAAGCATCGGTAACCATGAGATGCTCATCAGTGAGCAGGTGCCGAGCAGGTGCACAACACTTGACGACATGTATCACCTTTATCAAACCTGTTGACATGTCAGACAACACGTTTCTCCTGAAGCAAAGGGCAGCAGTGTTCTAAAGTTTGAAGAGGTGAAAGTGACTTTTAGTCATTTACTTAACTGCCACACTCTCCTGCTGCTGGGTACTGTATGTGTAACTGTCTGTGTGTGTGTGTGTGTGTCTGTGTGTGTGTGTGTGTGTGTGTGTGTGACCACCTGGGACTAACACAACAATGGAGTCTGTTCATAAGAAGCTTATTAGCTTCATTAAACAGAATGTTAGTTTTATTGTTCTGGTGGTATCCTCACTGTTTAATTAGTGGCTGATGTTAAATGATTTACAGGTAAAAAAGTTACTGTTGCCCGCATGAAATCACTGTCCACGTTGATGAAATGGAGTTTGTTCAGTGTTTGCTTTTTAAATTTGAATGCTTAGATAAGCATCCTCATCATAATAACTAAACAACTGTGGTGGAAAGACACTCAGATAAGCTGTTACTCGCTTCAGGTCATGCTCATTATCAATACTTTTTTTTATGACACAACTGTCAAAACAAATGTCCAAACTGAAGCAGCACAGGCTGAGATATCCTGACTTTCCATCGCATAAGAAGGTTTTAAGCTCCAAAAACACTGGATCCTACATTTCTCACTATGCAACTTAACTGCATCTTTCATCATCTTCTAAATACAATTTATTAGGACTCTCAGACCTGACAAAGTCCCCCACAGCCACAGATGACAATATGCAATTGCGGAAATGCCCCTTTAAGTACAGAATTAGATTTTTTTCTTCCCCACAGTACAGCAGAATTACATATTAATGACACATAAAGTTTTAGTATAACTGAAATCGTGTCTGTGGGATTTTGGGGCACTGCAAGAGGACTAGAATGACGATGCGTGTGTGTGTGTGTGTGTGTGTGTGCGCAGCTCCTATCTCTTCTCTCCACAGTACATCAGCAGGAGCTGTCAGATCAGCATCAGGCCTTGCCAGTCAGATTAAGGATGTTGCAGCAGCAGCATCCTGTCCAGCATCCGAGCGGCTGCAGATAGATTACACACTCTGTCTGTTTATCTCCCCTCTGCCTCAGTGTCTGTCTCTCCGTCTCTGTCTTCTGCGTCTCCGCAGGACACTGCTGTTCTGTCGGCTCGGGTCCCAGGGTCAAATGAAGGTGAGGCGAGCTGAGTGGCGAGATGAGGGGACAGGTGGCGAGATGCCACAGTCTCACCACAGCTACCATGAATCATAGATAATGAAAACTCCCATTACAGTATAAAATAAATGTAGACGTCTGTGCCAGGAGGTGCACAACTGGAAAGACTGTAGATGCTGGTTAAGAGGAATTTGACAAGGTGGAAAGGTAAAACATATTTTACAGTTTTATTACCACTCATAAAACCATGTTAACGCCTCATTTAGGTGGGATTAATTAACCTCTTACTCTCAGCCAGACACACTGGTGACTATTTTCCAAGTTTCCAAAGGTAATGATGTTAGGTTGAATTTTGGGAAATATGTAAAAAAGACATCTAGAGTGAGGTTAAAGTAAGACATGTAGAGTAAGTCTGTCCTTTTGTGGAGTATATTTAATACCTGCATCGCATAAGAAGGCACATCCATTTATACCACAACCCCTTGCTGAACCTTACAGCCATGTGAGTTGTTGTGATTCCTGAAGCTCCATCGTGAGGAAACATGATATTCCTGCTAGTCTGAAAAAGGGAAAACTGTGCACACTTACAGCACAGAGGGTTTTACTGAGTGTGATCTGATCCTGTGAAAGTCACTCATCCATGTAAATAATACGGTATCCATGAACACACACAGCACAGGACAATAATACATACAGAGTATCAGATATGAGCATGAATAAATTCACAAACATGATGTGAAATATGAGACGAATATATGACCTGAGAGAGAGAGAGAGTTAATGGTCATAAACACATACTGAACACACACACACACAAATACACTTACACACACACACACACAAATACACTTACACACACACATGCACCCACAGACAGAACAGCAGAAGTTTCTAATCAGTGATATGTGATACAAAGCTGACTGGATACAATTTCGGCTGCAATTGGAAGTTGATATTTTTACTTCTTTAATAATGATATTTAAACTGTAACTGGTGTCTCTGGTTTGGCCAGGTCTCCCTCAGAAAAGAGGTTTCAAACTCAAGGGACATCCTGCTTACCGTATTTTCCGGACTATAGAGCGCACCTAAATATAAGGCGCACCCACTAAAATTTGAATGAAATATATATGTTGTCACATATAAACCGCAGCGGACTATAAGTCGCCGATATATACATACCCCAATACATAAGTGTTTATTCATATACTGAACTTAATGTTTCTGAACAGTGCCGCAATAAAAGCAGCAATAAAAGTGCTGATAAACAAAACAGAAAAGTCATTGATGGTTTTATTTATCTTCCTCCTGCGTACTGAAACCATTATTGTGCAGTGTGCGGGAGGAAATTTGGCGATTTGGTGACAGCAGCTGTCACCTTTTCCTCCTGCACACTGTTAAAGCGCGACTGAACAACTATTAAAGTGGCTTCATTCTTCCATGAAATGAAGCCACACGTCACTATTTATCTTCCTCCTCACCATTTAAAACTAATGAACACCAAACCACTGTCACTTCATTTCTTCTGCGCACTGAAGCCACTGAAGTCGTCCTCTTCAGTGTCAGAGTTGAACAGCCTCAGATAATCTTCATCACATATCGTCTCATCATAGATTCATTAACATCAAGCTTACGTGCAGCCGCTCTGTTTCCTTCACAGATAACCAGATCGATGGCATTCAACTTAAAAGCTGCATCATAGGAATTTCTTCGTGGGTTTTCCATTTTGACGGGGTGAGGGTGTAATAATATTTTATACCCCCTGTGGGCTGAAGAAAAATTCATAGAAAAGCTGCATCTCTGTATAAACCGCATGGTTCAAAGTATGGGAAAAAAGTAGCGGCTTATAGTCCGGAAAATACGGTAAGTAAAATTTAAAAAATGTGACTAAAATAAACAGTAAATTATTTATTTTCTTATTTCTAATACTAAAATACCCAAGAGCACCTTTGTTCACTCCCTAAGTGAAATGTCTTCCCTGATGCTTGACAGCTTCATGATGATGCGAATTACCAGCGTAGCAATGTGATGATTTCTCGGGATCAGAAGAGGATTGGCTTCTTGACTGGTAAGCTTGGACTCTGACATAGATCCTCCCACACGGAGTAGGTCTGTGTCATCAATGATCGGCTTGAGCTTGTACAGAGGACTGTTGCGTGGCAGATCTTGTTCTGCCTTAATGCATTTGATTTCTTCGGCATACACTTCATTTTGGACACATTTGATGATAGTGTACTCTGCTTGAGTTTTCTCTGCTGCCAGTGAGCAAGAACTATGGTCAGCTGGATTGTGCTCAGTTGGGACGTATTTCCACTGCTCTGGGAGAGAAGATTGCTTGATTCTCTGGATACGATTGTTCGCGTATACGTGGAATCTCCTGGTTCTGTTGAAAATGTATCCCAACACTTTGCTGTGAAAAATGTGATCTTGTCAAATTTGATCTTCAGCTTGTCCTTTAGAAGCTCTGACAACTCCACTGCAAGCACTGCAGCACAAAGCTCTAGCTCAAGTTTGGCTTTGCCCATGACGAAGCCAACTTCGCTGTGGCCATCTTCATGTGCTGCTTTCACATAGGCTACTGCTGCTTTAGCTTTCACTGAAGCATCTGAGAACACGCAGAGTTCGATGAAGATGGCTTGTGAGATGGAGAAAGAGACATAGGTACGAGAAATGTGCAAGGTGCTGCAGCGAGACCTGCCATCTTCTCCAATCATCATACATGTCTTGTGGCAATGGAGCCCTCATGTGTCACCTGGGTGAAGAGCTGCTAGATGTCTCTCACTGGCACACTCTTCACACTTTGTTGTGGCTTTACATTCCTTAGCTTGGTGACTGGTAGAAGCGAGGTAGCGATAGCAGATGTTATTTTCTTTAAACAACTTTTTCCTATCTTGCAGCAGCATTGTTCTGAAACCCCTACATCTTTTCAGCGGATGTGGTTTGTGATGTATGGGGCATTCCTTTTGAATGTCTGTTCTTGTTTCTTTTGTCTTGTCTGTCTCTAACACTTCTGTCTTGTGTGCTGTGACAGACTTTCTTTGGCTGTAGTTACTTGTTGGCTTTCCTTTTTTGTAACTGACTGTAGGGTTGACCGGTGGGTTGTAAGCTGTGGTAAAGCTCGGGTCATTCCTTGCTTTGGCTTGGCATTTCACAAAGTCCACAAGGAACGAGGAGGGTGGAAAGCTTACATTATGGTCTTCTTTATATCTCGACCCCACCATTGCCCATCTATCCTGAAGGTGAAAGGGCAGCTTTTCCACAATTGGACTCACTCCTCTAGCTGTATCAAGGGAGTTTTTTATTGCTTCTGGAGAGCCATAACATTCATCCAGTCTCACCCATATCATGTTCACACCGGCATCTGGGAATTCGATGTTGACTGCTTTTAATCTTTTTGCATGTTCAGAAGACTCAGGGCCAAGCCATTTGATGAGGAGGTTCATTTCTTCGCTAGCTGTAAGACCCAGGTCTCTGATAGTGCTCTGGAAAGTAGCCTTCCAGCTGAGATAATGCTCTGGCTTATCGTCGAATTTAGTTAAAGCTCCAGTTACTACTGTAGTTGCCTTTGGCTAGAAATCTGGCAAGGTCACTGGTTGTGTTGTCAGCGCTATTTGGCTTTGAAAACTGCTTTGGGTGTTCAATTATGTCTCTTAGTGGTTGTCGTTTGGCACCATCTGGTGGCTGGACTGAGTATTTGTTTGGTTCTTGTTTAACATGGAAAGACGTGTAAACATTTGGTTGATATTGTTCCTGAAATGTAGAGCTGTGTTAAAAAGTCTCTTTATTTTGAGTAGGCTCATCGTTGTAACTGTGTTTGTTTATGTACTCACTCACTTTCTCATCTGTAGTTGGTTGTAGGGGCAAGAAGCCCAGTTCGCTACTTTTCCCTGCGTCCTCATACTGAGCTGGGGCTGCCTCCATCACCTCAGCTTCCTTCTGGAGGTTGAGCACATCAAGAGTTGCTTCTAATCGTGCTTTTTCCACTTTGACTTTTCCACTCAGTTCTTTCTCAGCATAGGCTAGTCTGACTTTGCCGGCTTTAGCATCTGCTTGAGCGTGGCTGCAGCCATACTGGCTCGGCTTGAAGCTGACGACTTTGTAGATGCCACAGCTTTTGAGCGAACAGTTAGATTTCCTGAACATATTGAAAGCTTTGCTAAGGGTGCCTTTAATAATTGAGAGGAGTGTGACCTTTGACTTTTAGCTTCTTCCTTCTCCATAGCAGCCTTTTACCAGGATTGCAGACGTTGATCGTGTTTTCTTCCGTCAACTGTTCACCGTAGTCCCTCGCAGAGTGATATGATTTCACTCTATGTTGCACCCAACGTGACCCCGTGTTGAGATTCACAGCCAGCTAAACTCTCTTGCATCATTTTCTCCAAGGAACAGACAAGTGTTGTATTTGGTCAGGAATCAATGCAAAAAAAAAGTATTCAGTAAAATCAACAGTGTATATTAAAGTTACACTATGTAGATAATTAACCGGTTAACAGTAGCTGGGCAGTATCACAGAAAACTCAAATAGGTTCCACTATCACCACTGGAAGGTAACTCAACTCAAACGCAAAAATCATCTATAAAATATCACAAACTATGACAAAGTGCAACAAATATACCTGCCAATATTCATAATTAACGTAAAACTTACTCATATTCCCACTCAAAGGGCCGGAAATGAGAGGATGGCTTCACATCAGACAGAAAACACCTCACGGACTGATTGTTATTCTCCAAGCTAATGGTTTTTTCTCTGGCCACCTACTGGTTGAATATATCACCACAATTGTTACTAGCGCCATCTAGTGAACATAACATAAAACCGTTTCAACACAGTCCCTGTAAATAAAACAACTTGTGTAGGGGCGGCCTATAGTCTACATATGTAGTCACCCAGGCCTCCAAATGAGGTCAAAGGAGTGGGATATGGGTTTTTTTGTTTGTTTGTTTGTTTGTTTGTTTTCCCCCATTGACTTACATTCAGTTTTTGCCTGTGTAACCCTCCCACCAATCGGCTCGTGCTATGTGGCGTGCTATAGGCACCGTTAATTCTTAATAAGTTTCAATATGGTGGGAGATACATTTAAAAATAAATACTGTCTGGGGTAACGTAATGACTCACACTCTCTATAACGACAGATGAGAGGCTAAGGTAAACTATAAATTTGCTCAAACAGTCACACACACAGATAAAACAAGACAAACACAGCACATCAGTTTAACTTTGTATTATGAATGAATTAAAGAAGTTTTTAACATGTATCAAAAATACCATGAGCCCAGACATGGAAAAAACACAACATAAACCCGGGTACTGAGTGCACTCCTCTGTTTAGTGAGTTTAGTTTAGTTACGCAAGCTTGCAATAATTATAGTTGGCGCGCTTAACGTTGGAGCTCGTGAGGAAAACCCAGATCTGCTCCCGATACCTCCGGTCATAGGAAAAAAACCTCAGGCGTCCTCCTAGACCCGGCTCCGCCTGCAGCAGCGCAGCACAGCCTCCTGGATGCAGTCTCGTCCGCGAAGGGGCAGGGCCGACGTCTCTCCAGAACAGCGACGAAGGTAAGCTAGCTCCGGCTAGCTGGATTCACCCGACTAAAAAACACACTGAAGCAACGGCGAACTGTCCCACCGCTCTCTTACGTCTTTAGCGAAGTCTCCAACAAACGCTTTAACGTCCATAAAAATAAAGAGGACAACTTAGTTGCTCAAACTTATGGTTGAAAACCACACAAAAAAACGCTACACGCTGGTTTTCCTCTCACGTCTCTCTCTCTTCCCCGCTCGTCTCCCTCTTCTACTCACATCTCGCGCGATCTCAGTATCAAATCAAGACATTAACCCCACCCCGAGGTCAGCAATCTTAAAGTAAACAATTATTACACTCGGTATTAGACACTAAAAGTCTTAGCTCATTGTGAACACTATTACAATATTTAAATGTAAAACCTTAAAGTATACAACTTTCAGTAACTCATAACTAGACAGAAGAAACATCTCATGAATAGTACCTTACAGTTAAAGGAAACAAATAACTGATATGAATCAGGTTATTACACCTGGTTTGAGTTCCAAGTTTGACAAAACATTCTCAGTCAAGGTCCACTGCTTTCAAGATTTCTTTTAGAGCTTTCAGCTGCATCTTGACTGTGTTTAGTTGTCATGATTATGGTTTGGTTATCACGTGAGATAAGTATAGCACTTTGGTAATGACATGGTGGTACAGGGGAGAGATTGCAAACATTTTGTCTGGTCCTTAAAAAATATGCTTGTAGTTGTGACATCTCTTACGCTTCCTTGCTGTCACCTCCTGCTAATGTGAATGAGTGACGCCTTACTGCTCTTTCTGACCACACACTTCTGGTCAGCCACAAAAACATTTATGAAAAAACTCTTGACTCTATTGCACCTCTGGAAAAGAAGATAATGAAACAGATGAGGTTAGTAATTAGTAATTTCTTCATCTAAGCCATTAACCTGTCTCTTAGACCCCATCCCAACCAGGCTGCTTAAGGATGTATTACCTTTAGTTAGCCCTTACTTGTTGGATATGATTAATCTGTCTTTATTATCAGGATATGTACCACAGTCCTTTAAAATAGCTGTGATTAAGCCTCTTCTTAAAAAGCCAACTCGAGATCAAAAGGTTTTAGCCAACTACAGGCCAATATCAAACCTTTCATTCCTCTCTAAGGTACTTGAGAAAGCCGTAGCCAATCAGCTATGTGACTTTCTCCATACAAACAGTTTATTTGAGGAGTTTCAGTCAGGATTAAATCATAGCACAGAGACCGCACTAGTTAAAGTTACAAACGACCTCCTAATGGCATCAGACAAAGGACTCATCTCTGTACTTGTCCTATTAGATCTTAGTGCCGCATTTGACACCATTGACCATCAGATTCTCTTACAGAGACTGGAATACCAAATTGGCATTAAAGGAACCGCCCTAGGCTGGTTTAAGTCATATTTCTTAGACCGATCTCAGTTTGTTCATGTTAATGATGAATACTCCATGCAAACCAAAGTTTCTAATGGAGTCCCACAAGGTTCTGTATTAGGGCCACGTCTATTCAGTTTATATATGCTTCCTTTATGCTGCCATAGGACTAGACTGCTGGGGACTCACATACTCTCTCCTTCTCTCTCCCTCATTCTCTCTCTCTCCTTATCTATCCATCTATCTAATCCATCTATCTATCAAATCAAATCAAATTTTATTTATATAGCCCAAAATCACAAAATACATTTGTCTCAGAGGGCTTTACAATCTGTACAGGGAGTGACACCCTCTGTCCTTAGACCCTCGATTAGTGAGGAAAAACTTGTCCACCAAAAAACCTTTTAACAGGGAAAAAGGTGGAAGAAACCTAAACTAAACTTCTTCCCCGGAGTTTCTGTGCTCTCTTGTCCAGCAGGTTCTTGTGGACTGTGTCTGCTGCTGTGGTCCTGCGTGGCGTCTTCTGCATGTGTTGTCACCATCATTATTGTTACCATATCACCATTACAGATTATAGTTAGTTAATGATTTGCTGCTGTGCATCTGTGTCTCTATCACAGGTTCCACGGCTACTGTAATATTCATCATATATTGTAACCTATTCTCATTTTATCATCCATTGTAATTCATTGTGATTGTACAATATATAGACAGAGGGTGTCACGCTCAGCCCTCTGAGACAATCCGTACTACACAAATAAAATTTGATTTGATTTGATTTGAATAGACAAGAAACACCATCTACTAACATATTCTGCAATGTGACAGATTAGTTGTAAAAGAAACAGACTCAAATATCTCCCTAAGTCGTGAATTACATTTGTTGTGTGCTGTAAATGTGCCATAAAACCAAAACAATGAGCTGAGAGAGGCTGAAAATCTCTGTAGAGCTGCAGAATTCTCTATGGCTTTGTCACTGTGAGTGATCCCCTTTCACATTACATATTTGATTCATTGGTACAGTAGGATTAGTGAAGCTTTAATGTGTGAACATCAGTGAAATTGCCCTTTAAGGTTACAGGAATATATTATATTACTGAGCAACCTCATAAGTACAGAAATACAAACGTGTGTTTGTAGGCCGCCATCCATGCTCCTCCACTGGGTCCCATGAATAATGCAGAACTCACATTTTCATACCACTTCCTCTTCCATCACTCCATCTCTCTTTCTCCTCCTCCTCCTCCACTACCTCCTCCTCCCTCTGTGCCATAGTAAAAATAGAAGCACAGACTTGCTAGCTTTTGCTCTGGTGTTTACACCATCATGACCCTGCTCTCTCTCCTGACAGTAGGGTTATTACTATCATTCATCTCAGCCTGTTCTCTCTATCCTCCACAGGGGCCAGAGAGCAGAAACAAGAGGAGATGGTGTCGGGCGAGACTGGGAGCAGAGAGAAGGTCCTCAGGTAGCATATAGATGCTTCATCTCCATATCTTTATTATGTGTCTCATAAAAATAGCTGCTCGCCTCCTCTGCCTCCCACTCCTCCACATGCACTCTGTCTCTGCTCAGGGGAAACTGGGAGCTGCTCTGCCCAGACATTAAATGTAGAAACTAGGATGCATAGACAGAAAAATTATATGTTTGCTCCATCTCTGTGGATGCAAAGGAGTAATAAAGTTCCTCATCAGTGCCTGCAAACATCAGGGATGTATGAGAAGGAAAACCAACAAAATTTTACTTTATCGTTTTTTTAGGAACGTGAATATATCCACCTTTTTAAAGTCAGAAATATTGATCATATTGTAAAAGCTCAATAAATAAATACTCAAATTTTAATCATACCTTAAAGTATATATAAATAAAATTTGATGATGATGATGAAAGTAAATGAATATGTATGTAGGTTTTAAGTTTAGAACTAATTATTATGTCTTAATTTAGGTGCTTGCATCTTATTTTTTTATCTTATTATTTAAATTAAATCTTGAATAAAACAATAACGTGCAGTCTTTTATAAGCAGAGTAGCTTGTCACACAGAGTCTGATAGCATCCTGCTACACAACACAGGAGTCTCTGAACAGCAACCCACATTAGCTTTCCTGCTTAAGTCTCTTTCTTATTCAACTTACAAACATGAAAAGACATCCTGAAAACCCATTCTCACTCCCAATTTGTCACAAATTTTGTCACTTTTTAACACACTGGGTTCCCGTCTAGTGTCATTTTTCAATGTGCAGGGTAGTTCGTTAGACCTCCATAGTACTCCCACAATGTCTGAAAGACACCATGAGACCACTGACTTAAATATAAATCAAATCAAATTTTATTTATATAGCCCAAAATCACAAAATACATTAGTCTCAGAGGGCTTTACAATCTGTACAGGGAGTGACACCCTCTGTCCTTAGACCCTCGATTAGTGAGGAAAAACTTGACCACCAAAAAACCTTTTAACAGGGAAAAAGGTGGAAGAAACCTCAGGAAGAGCCACAGAGGAGGGATCCCTCTCCCAGGACGGACAGACGTGCAATGATGTCACATGTACAGAACAAATCAACACACACATATTGTATATAAGGTAAAACAATTTATATATTCAGAGGTGCTGAGTTGGGTGATGCAGGCTAGGTAGATAATTAGCTGCTCAGCTATAGCACATTAAACAGCATGTCATTTTTTCATAGTTTTAATTATATAGAACTGTTAACATTTAAAACATGTTGATACTATTTTTAATAGCAAAATGAGATGACTTCACAGTTGGACTTCACATTTTCACAGCTGAGTAATTTAAAGTGTGGAGCACTCTGGTGCCTCTATTTAAATAAACACTTCAGGTTCGGAGAGATGAAAATTACAGGCAAATGTAGGTAGACAGGAAACACGGCGAGAGAGCATCTTATAGGCCAAGGATCCAAATAATGTATGTATGTTCATTTAAGATAAATGGAACTGGAACAGTTTCTATTCACAAATAAAATGTATATTATTTGTTCTCTCTTTAATGCTTCAGTCATTAACACATTAAACATATGGATCATTTACTGCACATCGTACTTAACATTTGATATCATAAATGAGCATCACAGCTGCGATCGCAGTCTAGTTTAAGAAACACTCATATTTTCACTCATATCGCTCAGAAAGGTCTCTGCTGTCTTCTCATGTCTCCTCCTCCACTCTTCTAAAGGTCACAGCGGGAACATGTAGAAGCTAGATGAAGCAGACAAAACCAAGACAAAAAGGATTCCCTTGACAAACCAGCATAAAGCAGACTTGTGGCTGAGAAAGACAGTATGTCAAACTGTGACTTCAGGTATGTTAGTACAACTCCAGATGAGTGTGTTTGTGTGCTGCAGACAGAGGAGTGTAAACTGTAAAAAAGGGAGAAGCATGGTAGACATGGAAGAGAGAGGATGGAAATATAATATATATAATAACAGAGACATGCTCCAGGTGCATCTTTGTCACAGCTCGTGTTGTGCTCAGCTCAGTTAGATGTGTAGATAATCTTTGATACCATTTCAAGAAAGCTTTCTTGGCTTTTGTTCTGTCCCAGTTTTGTATCTGTCTGATGAATAAAAAGGATCCTTGAGCTCTTCAAATTGTTACAGACATATATTTTTCCAATTTCTTGTCCAATAGTCTGCATTTTAGCACAATGGGAGCCAGGAACCTAATATACACAACACTACATGGGTAAATTATGGGATGTGAATTTTTTCAACTATTCATGTTAGTGACCGTATGCACCTACAAGTAGGCAGTAGTGCTGTCATTTAAAACTCCAGCTCACATGAATGAGAACTAGCACATCATTCATTTGAATTAAGTTGTTGTTTGTTTTTGATTTCTTGTCATAGTAATAACAGATTGATTTTTTCCCCTGTGTTTGAACAATAGTTTGAACTCCAGAGCAACGTACTGGAGGGTTTTACCTCACCACCGAGCCACGATTTGTAAAATGACAGAGGATATAGAATTGAGTCATTTTAGAGCACAGGAGGGCCCACCATCACCCTAATCCATCCCAAAGATCATTTTTCTTGTTTTATGATGTGACAACACTGTGGTTGAGGGAAGTATCGTGGTTGGGGTTACAATGATCACTTTGGTTGTGGTGTGGCTAACGTTACTACTTCCTTAAAGTTATGCAACCTTCAGCCCAGCACTGTTCCTGGGGGCTTGGATTATAACCTCCATCTACCCACTTCTCCTAAAAAATGAAGTTTGTTAACTTACAACTTCTTGGTCAGGCCCCTTTAAATGCAACATGACATCCCTTCCACTCTGAACCATGTTATTTCTAAGAGTGGATAAGAGTGCTGGAGTGGAAGAAATTCAAATAGACCACTTAGGTGCATTTCCACCAGTGACTAAGAATCTGTGATGCAGCAAATACACTGTGGCCTTATTTGAAAGGGAAACAAAACAAAACCAAATCATGTAAAGGGAAACACATTATAGCAGAGTGAAACATGCTGATACAAGTGTTGTGAGAGTATCAAACAGGCACTTTGTGAATATGAAGCATATCGCAGACAGACCGCCACACCTTCTCTTTGACTGCTACCCATGGCAGGTTTTTTAAATTACCCCCCGGACATTCTGCCATCTGCAAAGCTTTTCAAGGAGCTTTTATTTTGGCATTTGATTTCCTGCTCTCCTTTTCTTTAGAAGTGTCTGTGTTTCTTTTTTTCCTTCTCTCCTCTTTCATGTAGAGCACATTGGCTACTGAAAGGAAGTCCACAGTTATTCAACATGAAGGGGAGATGGCATGCTGGTAGTGGAGGAGGAGAGAAGAGATGAAGAGAGGGGAGGAAACATATGTGGAGGAGAGGAGGGAAGGAGAAAATGGTAAAAGAGATGAGATAGAAGGTGGGAGAGGAGAGAAGATGAAACAAGGTGGGGCGATGAAAGAGGAGAGGAGAAAGTGAAGGAGGAGGGGAAACAAGGAGAAAAAAGGAGACCAGCACACATGGCAGAAGAGGAAAGTACACAGAAGAAGAGAAAAGGAGAAAAAACAAATGGATGGAAGAAGAAAGAAGAACAGAGGACAGGAGGAGGATGAGAAGCCAGTCGTTCGTTACCCAGGGGGGAGGTACAGCAGGAGGGCGAGGGGGGAGGTGGGCTGTTCATCCCTCTCTCCTCCAACTGAGCCTCCTTCCTCAAGGTCAATCACACACACACACACACACAGACAGGCAGGTTGGCAGACATGGTACACACCAACACACACACACACATGCGCACACACACAGTCTAACTCAAGTAGAAAAGACGCCTTCTGCCTGCTTTTCTCTCTTTCTCTCTGATTCTCTGAACATACCAGCCAAGTCTCAGTCAACCATCTGGAGATAGAAACACCATTCTTCAAACACACACACAACTACCCCCCCCCCCCCCCCCCCCATTCACACACACTCACGCACACACACACATCTACCCCCCCCCCCCATTCACACACACGCACGCACACACACACACATTGTGTATTTATGATAATAGACCAAATGCCTCTATTGATTCTTTCTCTTTCTGTGTCTGTCTGTGAGTGTGTCTGCATGAAGGATTTGTTTTATTTCTAGCTAGAGAGAGTAGAGTACCCCCCAAGCCCCCCCCCCCCTGTTTCCTCCTCGCATGTCTTGGTCCAAATCTCACTGATTCTCCATTTTGCTGCTGCTATATAAAACGCTTATACTTCCAGAACCACCCTGATTATATACATATTCTTACAGAGACTGGTATATCAAATTGGCATTAAAGGAACCGCCCTAGGCTGGTTTAAGTCATATTTCCTAGACCGATCTCAGTTTGTTCATGTTAATGTTTAATCCTCCATGCAAACCAAAGTTTCTCATGGAGTCCTACAAGGTTCTGTATTAGGGCCACTTCTATTCAGTTTATATATGCTTCCTCTAGGGAACATTATTAGGAATCATTCAATTAACTTTCACTGTTATGCCGACGACACCCAATTATATTTACCGATCAAGCCTGATGAAACTAATCACTTGACTAGACTTCAAGCATGCATTAAGGACATAAACAATTTTCTGATGCTAAATTCAGATAAAACTGAAGTTCTCGTAATAGGACCCAAACACCTTAGAAACTATCATTCCAGAGATTTAGCCTTAGACGGGATCACCCTGGCCACCAGCTCCACCGTAAAAAATCTTGGAGTTGTCTTTGATCAGGATTTGTCCTTTAATGACTATATAAAACAACTTTCGAGGACTGCATTCTTCCACTTACGTAACATTGCCAAAATCAGACGCATCATTTCTCAAGCGGATGCAGAAAAACTAGTCCATGCATTTGTTACTTCTAGGCTGGACTATTGTAACTCTTTGTTATCAGGCTGCTCAAATAAGTCTCTTAAGAGTTTGCAGCTGATTCAGAACGCTGCTGCACGTGTTCTGACAGGAACCAAAATCAGAGATCACATCTCTCCCATTTTGGCTTCCTTGCACTGGCTACCCGTTAAATCTAGAATAGAATTTAAAATACTTCTTCTAACTTACAAAGCTCTTCATGGTCAGGCACCATCATATCTAAAAGAGCTCATAGTACCTTACCACCCCACTAGAACACTGCGCTCCCAGGATGGTGGGTTCCTGGTGGTTCCTATAGTGTCTAAAAGTAGATTGGGAGCCAGAGCTTTCAGCTATCAAGCTCCTCTTCTGTGGAATAAACTACCACTCTGTGTTCGGGAGGCAGACACGATCAACACCTTTAAGAGTAGACTTAAGACTTTCCTTTTTGATAAAGCTTATAATTAGGGCTGGCTCAGGTCATCCCTTAGTTATGCTGCCATAGGACTAGACTGCTGGGGGACTCATACACTCTCTCGTTCTCTCTCTCTCCTTATCCATCTATCTATCTATCTATCTATCTATCTATCTATCTATCTATCTATCTATCTATCTATCTATCTATCTATCTATCTATCTATCTATCTATCCATCTATCCATCTATCTAATCCATCTATCTATCATGTTACTAATTAAACTTCTTCCCCGGAGTTTCTGTGCTCTCTCGTCCAGCAGGTTCTTGTGGACTGTGTCTGCTGCTGTGGTCCTGCGTGGCGTCTTCTGCATGTGTTGTCACCGTCATCATTGTTACCATATCCCCATTACAGATTATAGTTAGTTAATGATTTGCTGCTGTGCATCTGTACCTCTATCACAAGTTTCACTGTTACTGTAATAATTCATCATTCATTGTAAACATTCTCATTTTATCATTGTAATTCACTATAATTCATTGTGTGTATACAACATGTGTGTGTTGATTTGTTCTGTACATGTGACATCATTGCACGTCTGTCCGTCCTGGGAGAGGGATCCCTCCTCTGTGGCTCTTCCTGAGGTTTCTTCCACCTTTTTCCCTGTTAAAAGGTTTTTTGGTGGTCAAGTTTTTCCTCACTCGAATCGAGGGTCTAAGGACAGAGAGTGTCACTCCCTGTACAGATTGTAAAGCCCTCTGAGACAAATGTATTTTGTGATTTTGGGCTATATAAATAAAATTTGATTTGATTTGATACATATATCTTGCTCATAGACACACTATTATCTCATTTACACCTGTAACTAACATGTGAACTGAATCCAAGTAAGGTAAAAGTCATGTTGATGCAGGACACACTGCAGTCGGAATTGATACATAAAACCTCTTTGAATATAAACTTTGTATTGTTGCGCCACTGCATGCATTCAATATCTTGTTTCATTATTTATTTATTTTTTTCATTATTTAAACTCCTTAGGCTGTGTTCTGTATCTCTATTTCTGCCAGATGTTGAAATGTGAGACTCTTATCGAGCAATATAAAAAATACCGCTATTAATCTATTATCAAAATTGGGTTTGGAGCTGGGTCCTATAATAAGCAAACTGATGACTTTCAACGTGATATTTTAGTGTGGATGTATAAATAGCCGAAATGCACTGTAGGGGGCAATTCAGTTTTCGAACCTCTACGCGCCTGTGAATTACCCGAACTACCACACCAAACGTGTCTATCATGATGCAGCCACGAAGCCGCAAGGCTTGCTTCAGGGAAAATTCATTTTTTAGAAGCTTCCCGATGGTGGCATTGACAAGACTAAGGTTGTGTTCACCTTATGCAATGCAGAATTGGTTTACTGTAGGAGTTCTTCCAGTCTCAAATACCACCTGAACGCAAAGCATCTTTTTGCTATAAGCAGTCAGTGATGCATTTTGCAAACTGATGCATCATCAGTTTGTCCAACAAGCATTCCCTATTATTATTCTTGTAAAAATTATTGATTGTCTCAGTCAATAGAGATTCATTTGTAAAACAGTGGTTATTGTTGTGTTTGTTATAGTTGTCCTTTTTGTGATGTGACCAATCATAATCAACGAAACTGCCAGCAAACCCCTGCGAGTACCTGGAACTTGCATTTAGTATTGTTTCTGAGCAGTGCTTAAATGAGCTCCAGAAAGGTGTTATTTTTTGCTACTTCCTTGCAGTAGAAATGGGCTGTTAGTAAATGCATGCAGAACCGCATCAATACTTTTTGTCATACAATATATTCTACAGTTCTCCAGAACTACACTGGAGGGATGAGCACGTTTCTCTGATGATAGTGTAGATGATGTAGTGGAGAATACTTGGTTAATCAGCTGGGTTGACATGTGATGACTGTGAGTGTATTTACATACTCATCAAACCGTTCAGTGAGCCCTTATGTAAGCATAGTCTTATGTTTCTCTACTCATTTATTCTCTTTTTTCCATTAATGTGTCACCTGTTAGCATATTTTTAGCTGTATCTTTCTTCAGATTTCTACGACTACAGTATTTCTACATTTTATGGAGATTTTTTTTCAATTACAATCTAGTATTTTAGCAACGGGTTTTTTTTTTGTAATTAAGTCAATGTTGACTTGTTGACAAGTACCTTGCAGAGCCAAGAAACAAGTAAAAATCAGCATTGTTGAAACCTGTTATGAGACATAAAAAACACCTCATATCTAAAATATTCCTCCTCTCCTCTTCGGTCAAAATTGTCTCCCCCCTCAGCTTCTCAGCCCCCTTCCTCTCCAGGGTTTTTTTTATAACTGGCTGCAAATTCACTGCTGTTCATTACCCAGGCAGGGTCAAGTCCCCAAACAATGTGTTTGGTGTCACAATAAAAAGGGTGTTTTTTATGGCGCGTAGCAGTAAAATGCTATTAAAAAGATAAAACACCGCCAACGAGCATCAGGAGGATTATAAAAGGAATTGCTTTGATAAACTCTACATATCTGTGCGATGACACACCAGCAGCTCTCTTGTGGCAGGGTAGGAAGGGGGGAGGAAGACACTAAGGAGCACATGGTCACAGGGTTTCCACAGCTCTACAGCGCCACTATGTGGGCCAGGTTAAACACAGGCTACCTTTCTGTTCTGTGTCAAACTCCATGAAAGAAAAGGGAAAATACTATCAGATTATATTTGATGTTTTCCAGTCTTGAAACTTAAAAGAAAAAACTTCAGACAGAAACATTCTGCATCTCGGCTGTCAAAGCTTAAAAGCTTAATGAAGCAACTGATCACTCAGTATCACTACAGGTTCTTTGTAGAAACCCTTATAATTAGCCAGTTGGTGTTGTTTTAGTTTTGTTGTTGTACTGGCCTCACTAACGTATGTGTATTCAGCTATCCAACACGTATAAACAGCCAGGTAAGGTGAACGGAAACAAGAGATGCTGCTTCATCCCGAGGTCTTTTTCTCCTCTCCTTTATTTTACACGTGGCAGTGCAAAAACAAGCTGTAAAACTGTAAACAGAAACAAAGAGAGAGTCCCTCAGCAGTCTAGTCCTATGGCAGCATAACTAAGGGATGACCTGAGCCAGCCCTAATTATAAGCTTTATCAAAAAGGAAAGTCTTAAGTCTACTCCTAAAGGTGTTGACCGTGTCTGCCTCCCGAACACAGAGTGGTAGTTTATTCCACAGAAGAGGAGCTTGATAGCTGAAAGCTCTGGCTCCCAATCTACTTTTAGACATTAGGTACTATGAGCTCTTTTAGATATGATGGTGCCTGACCATGAAGAGCTTTGTATGTTAGTAGAAGAATTTTAAATTCTATTCTAGATTTAACAGGTAGCCAGTGCAAGGGAGCCAAAATGGGAGAGATGTGATCTCTTGGTTCCTGTCAGAACACGTGCAGCAGCGTTCTGAATCAAAACAAAAATCTGACAAAATCTTGTTTCAAATGAGAATACAACAGGAAATAGAAACCAACCTGCCATTTCCACAAGTGGCCATTAGATTGCGTTAATGCACTGTAAATAACCAAATAAACACAAAATAAATGAATGAATGGTCATTAAGGCCAACACACTCCCTGCCTGGTATACCACATCTATTACTCTTTAGATGCAGACACTTTACTTTACTTTACACAAGTAACATCCTGTTTAGGAGGGAAAAGTAAGACAAGTTCAGTTACTAGTCTTTCGTACACTTTAGGAATGCCTTGGCGAATCACTCTGATATCTACAGTCCTGACAACATTGTCTTTGCTGGAAAAGGTTTTGATGACTACTGCATTGTCTTTCATCAAGATGATGTCTCCGTCCTGCAAGTTAGGCCTTTTGTCCTGCCCGACTTTGCAGTCAGGCGGAGGTGATGATGGGGCTCCTGTCTTTTGAGTCAGAAGCATAGAGGGGGTGAGTATGAGAGGGTTCTTGGGGTCAGTTGACACAGGCAGCAGGGGTCTCGCATTCATGATTGCACAAACCTCTGCTATGAGTGTGACAAGGACCTCATGCAGTGTTGCTGCAGGAATGCGATGGGCCACTCCAATGAGTTGCACTCCCAGGGGTCTGATGCACCTCCTTCCGCCCACCAGCCACAGTCCAGCGTCCCTGATGGCCCCCTCTGTGAAGTGTCTGCCCTGGTGTTTTAACTGCTCATGGTGGTGGCGCACAAAGAGAGTCGTTAGGTGATGCTGAGCTGGGATGATGAAGGGATTTGTGCAGTTTATCTCAAGGCCAGACTGTGTAATGCGAGTGAGAAGCACTCGAAGCGCTCAGCTCCTAAGCTGGGCTGTGTGGTTTCAATGACTAGCACTGCGACTTGAGGTCTTATCATGGCATAGTCTCTGTTATTTGGCAGGCGTTCTCTCTGAGTCCGAAAAGGTAGGGGTGTGACCCAGCTTTGAGTGCTGTCTTGACATACCTCAGTATCCATGATCTTCAGAAAGTTGAGGTCATTGATGGACAGAGAAGGTTGGTGATCTTTGTCGTTGCAGTAGACAACAGAAGACTCCAGGTCGTCCCCGTGTAGCAGAGGAGGAGTGTGGACAGCGACTTGCTGAGATGGAGGATCACGAAGGACTGAGGGGCTGTGTGGGGGGTCTTTTACACACAGGTGGCTGGAGCAGGGTGTGAGGTAGCTGGGACAGCCGTATTCCAAGACAGAGAAATCTCACTGGCTATGCATCTCAGGTGCAGGTGATGCAAAGCTGCACTGGGAGGATTTCATACCTGTTGTCTCGAAGTTCATTGCATTCAATAAAGACAGGGAGAGGGACGCATCCAGTGACTCGAGCATGTAGCCACAAGTTCTCCTTCTAGAAGTCTCTATGCTGCCCGCACATGTCTTGAACATGTCTGAAGATGGAGTGCTATTGTCGCTGAATATCTCAAAGAATTCTGAACGTGCAGGGGATTTAATGCTTTGCTCATCAATGATAGCATATACTCTGGTTGCTGCTTCTCTCTGGCCTTGTGGCTAAACAGTGACTAAGCATATTTTGGAGCAACCTCTAGCACTCTTCTTCTCACCATATACCTCAGTGCACTTGGAGGAGACCGTCTCTGGAGACTGCTGGTTCTCACTACCCTTCCTGCCGTTCTCTGACGTAGGTGGGGGTGGATTTTCTTTCCATGGTGATGGACCTGGGTGGAGGGCTTCAAGGTGCTTGTTGCTTTGACATTCTGCACGTTATGGTTTTGTCACAGTTCTTTGCAATGTATGTGGTTGAAGCACAACAGCGGTAGCAAATGGAATTGTCTTTGAGATATTGCTTACGGTCAGCTAGCAGTTTGTCTCTAAAGCTTTTATATACTCCTAATGAATGGGGGTTTTGGTGGATTGGTATTGCTTGGTGAGATCTGGAGAGTCAGCTTCAGGCTCACCTTTCTGGCTGGTCTCTGCGATTTGAGTCTTGTGGACTACAATGGGCTGGTTGACTCTACTCTGGATGCTTTTGGGTTTGTCTCCGTTTGTGGCAGGTGGGGGTGGCAAGGTGACTCTGAAACTGGGATCGTCAAAGGAGTTGAGTTGTAAGCAACTAGATTTTTTCTTGGAGTTTGAAGACGTTTCACCTTTCATACAAAAGGCTTCTTCAGTTCTAGCCTGATAAGCCTGTGAATATTCTCATTCTAGCCTGATGATGGAAACCAGGAGCTATATCTCTGGATCACAGAGGGTGGAGCTGTAGACCACACCCCTCTTTCCATAACAAAGTGTCACATGAGTCACCCTTCAAGGTGTGAACTGGAATGAGAGTCGTTGTGGTCACATGATCCAGAGAATGAAGGATTCAAGGATTTTTATTTGTCATTACAACACATGTAAACATGGGATGCAACGAAATTGGTTTCCCCTGGTCCTGGAGCAGCCCAATTATCCAAATATAAAATAAAATTTAAAAAAATAAAATAAAATATATATATATACATATGTATATATAGAAACATAAAATATAAAAGTAAAGGCAAATTTACATTTAAGAAAAGTATATACAATAAATAGAAAAACAACAACAGTAACAGTATAACACCCTGGTGATGTGCGTGCGTGAGTGTCCAGGTTGTGCAAACAACTGCAATGTGCAAAGAAAAGTGATTACAGTGCAAGTATTTTTGTGTTATTGTCTGTGCATCTGTGGTGGTGGGGTCCAGATGGGGGATGGGGGGTGGGGGTGGAGGTGGGGTTGGGGATGGGGGGCAGGGGCTACAGGGGTCCTCCAGAGTTCAACAGTCTCACAGCTTCTGGGAAGAAGCTGTTCCTCAGTCTGGTGGTCCTGCTCTTAATGCTCCGCAGCCTCCTGCCCGAGGGGAGAGGGGCAAACAGAGCATGTGCAGGGTGAGTGGGATCCTTCATGATGCAGGAGGCCCTTTTCCTGCACCTGGAGGTGTAAGTGTCCGTGGTGGTGGGTAGCCTGCATCCCACAGTCCTCTGTGCAGCTTTGACCACCCTCTGCAGAGCCTTCTTCTCTGCTGCAGAGCAGCTGCCGTGCCACACGGTGATGCAGGTGCACATGACGCTTTCCACCACACATCTGTAAAAGGAGGTCAGGACAGAGCTCCCCAGTCCAGCACGCCGCAGCTTCCTAAGGAAGTAGAGGCGCTGGTGTGCCTTCCTAACCAGATAGGAAGTGTTGGTGCTCCAGGTGAGGTCGTTTGCAATATTCACGCCCAGGTACCTGAAGCTGGAGACCACTTCCACCGCTGTCCCTCCGATGTGCAGGGGAGGGGGGAGATGTCTGCCCCTTCTGAAGTCCACGATCATCTCCTCTTCGCGTTGATGCAGAGGTTGTTTTCTCTGCACCAACCCTCCAGGTGTTTCACTTCCTGCCTGTAGCCCGACTCATCGCTGTTAGCGATTCGTCCAACCACAGCTGTGTCATCTGCGAACTTCACGATCAGACAGCTCGGATGTCTCGCTGAGCAGTCGTGTGTGAGCAGAGTGAACAGAAGGGGGCTCAGCACACAACCCTGGGGGGAGCCTGTGCTGAGGGTGATGGTGGAGGAGGAGATGTCGTGGATCTTCACAGACTGCGGCCTTTTCGAAAGGAAGTCCAGCACCCAGTTGCAGAGTGTAGAGCTCAGCCCGAGTGTGGTCAGTTTCGAGACCAGGGTCTGCGGTCTGATGGTGTTGAACGCAGACGTGAAGTCCACAAAGAGCAGTCGAACATAAGAGTCCTTCTTCTCTAAGTGGGTGAGGGCTGTGTGGACCACAGAAGAAATGGCATCCTCTGTGGATCGATTTTCCCGGTACGCATACTGGTGTGAGTCCACAGTGACGTTGATGCAGTCTTTGATGTGGGCCATCACCAGTCTCTCGAAGCACTTCATGACTATCGGTGTGAGGGCAACTGGCCGATAGTCATTTAGGCCTGTCACTGTGGAGGTTTTGGGGATGGGGATGATTGTGGCAGTCTTCAGGCAGGTAGGGACCGCTGCTTGTTGGAGGGAGGTGTTAAAGATGTCTGTCAGGACATCTGTCAGCTGGTGTGCACAGCTCCTCAGCAGCCTCCCGGAGATGTTATCGGGACCCGTAGCTTTGCGTGGGTTAATCCTCTGGAGGGTTCTCCTCACCTCTGCTGGGGTCACGCTGAGAGGCTCTTCACCTGGTGGTGCAGTGAGTCTGGTGCTGGGGGATGTGTTTGGGTCATCAAAGCGGGCGTAGAAAGTGTTGAGAGTGTCGGGCAGAGAGGGTCCCTGGGGCACTGTGCATCTCTGGTGCTGTAGTCTGTGATGCACTTTATGCCCCTCCACATACTCCGTGGATCGTTAGATGTGAAATGTCCCTCGATCCTCCGGGCATATGTGGCCTTGGCCCTCTTTACTCCTGCTATCAGCCGTCTCCTAGCCGCTCTGAGTGCCAGTCTGTCACCTGACCTGAACGCAGCATCCCTGGCTCTCAGCAGAGACTTGACCTCCACATTCAGCCAGGTTTTCTGGTTCGGGTAGGTGAAACCTGCTCTGATGGTGAAGAGCAGTTAAACTTCCTGGGATGAGATCTCAAGGCAGGATGGTATGTAGCAGACAGATTATGGTGCAGCCCCTCTCCTCTGTTTAGAGTTGGTTGTTCCAAATAGACATAGATGGCCTCCTTCACTCCTCTCTCTCTCTGTAGGCTGCTGTGAGCCTGCGTGCTTGCTCGAACGACTCTTTGCAGAGCCATTTAATACTGACAGGCCTATATTGTCTATGGCATTGCAGATTAAGGCTTTCCACGGTCAGTAATTGTCTGCCTTATAATCGAACTTCATCAGCCCTGTGAAGACTATCTGGCTTCTAGCGATGAATTTCGCCAGGTCAGCTATTGCACAGCTGTGTCCATCTTGGGCAAGCATGTCACGAGGTGAAGTAGGGTGTAGAGGAGGACTGGGTAGCCCGTAGTCTTTTCCTCCCTGCCATGCTTGGTTGCTGGCTTGGAGTGGTATGTAGTACGTGCTTGCAGGTGGCATGTAGTACAGACTTGCAGGTGGCATGGATGGCTGCTGTGGCTGTGGTGGTATCTGAGACGGCGGTGGCAGGCGTCTTGAAGCTGGTGTCGTTCTCAGAGACTCTGCTGGTGGGTGTGTTGGCAGCTGTGCAGGCGATGTCGTTGGATGCTGTACTGGAGGTCTTATGGCTGGCTGCATTGGAGGAAATGCTGGTGGAAGCAGGTGGCTGTGCAGGTTGGGCGAAGTCTTATAGCTTTCTTGCTTCATGTCTCTCTGTGGTGGCATGTTGCAGCTCATACTCTCTGACGATTTCTGAGAATTGCTCCTTGTAACTCAGACCAGCGGCAGCCTGGTCCAAGTGGCCAAACTTGTCTTGCAGCAGCTGCTCCAGGTCTCTCTGCAGTCTGCTCACTGAGCTCTCTGCTTCAGCCAGCTTTCTCCTCACATCACTCAGTTCCTCCTCCAGGTGACCGTTCTCCTGTGTGGCGCTGTAGAGCTCCTCCTGTAGCCCCGCCTCCTGCACTCTGAGCAGCTGCAGCTCCACATGCAGCATGCTGCGCTCTTTGTCCACCTGCTGTAGCAGAGCCTCGTTCTCCTACTCCGACTGACTGCACAGAGCCGTCAGCCTATCATGGAAGTCCTGCTCCTGGTCCCTGATCAAATCAAATCAAATCAAATTTTATTTATATAGCCCAAAATCACAAAATACATTTGTCTCAGAGGGCTTTACAATCTGTACAGGGAGTGACACCCTCTGTCCTTAGACCCTCGATTCGAGTGAGGAAAAACTTGCCCACCAAAAAACCTTTTAACAGGGAAAAAGGTGGAAGAAACCTCAGGAAGAGCCACAGAGGAGGGATCCCTCTCCCAGGACGGACAGACGTGCAATGATGTCACATGTACACAACAAATCAACACACACATATTGTACACTCACAGTGAATAATAATGAATTACAATGGATTATAAGAATAGGTTACAATGAATGATGAATTATTACAGTAGAAGCAAATCATTACATAACTATAAACTGTAATGGGGATATGGCAACAATGATGATGGCGACAACACAGTTAAGTTAAGTGTCTCCATGATGGCGTGTCGGTCGTCCACCTCTCTGACCCGCTGCAGGTTCCTCTGGTTGGCAAGATCCAGGTCTGACTTCACCTTATCCAGCTCCCTGCAGGCCTGCTCTGCTACCACCTGCAAGTGTTGGGGCTCACTCTTGTAGGAGATGAGTGTCGCATGCTGGATGCTGTTCCCACTGACCAGCAACTGGTTGTCCAGAGTCAAGTCTGCCAGGCTGAGACGCTCCTCCAGAGGAAAGTCCAGAGTCTACAGGACGTCCCGACTGTTGCGGATAACCTCCTCGGTCCAGAAGGCAATAACTCTTTCGGGGCTGGTGCATTCTGATCCGTCGTCCAGCCAGCTGAGGACTCTCTGCCCCACGGTGGCAGTCAGCAGAGAATTACAATACACTTTTACACTGCTGTGTACATCATAGTCATTGTCAAATCTTGCCATCATCACAATGCCAAAGACAAGCAGTGAGCTCATCCTAAAAAGATCATTGCAGTTGCATTTTTTGGTTTAACTCTTACTGTTTTTGTGTCATTTATGGAAGGTACTGTATGAACATTGTGCAGCGCTCAATAGTCGTGTGTGCATTAAACTGGTATCGTGCTGCCTCCTGGTGGTTACAATGAGACTGCCGAAACCACTATTTGTTCACAAAACTACATCAGCAAATGTCCCTGTTAATGTACATGTGTAGGTGTACACAGACAGGCGGTAGGGCCTCTTCCTATCACGCCTGCTGTTTATAGAATAATCTCTGTGCTAATCTGACTGTTGAATGACTTTTTATGACTGTGGTGGCCTCAGCCATCTTTTATGCTGTGGTCTGCTGGAGAGGGGGCAGCACGGACAGGGACAGAAGCAGACTAAATAGACTTATTAGAAGAGCGAGCTCTATACTGTATTGACCTTGCAGTACTCAGGGTTATATTTACATTGCCAAAATCAGACGCATCATTTCTCAAGCGGATGCAGAAAAACTAGTCCATGCATTTGTTACTTCTAGGCTGGACTATTGTAACTCTTTGCTATCAGGCTGCTCTAATAAGTCTCTTAAGAGTTTGCAGCTGATTAAGAACGCTGCTGCACGTGTTCTGACAGGAACCAAAATCAGAGATCACATCTCTCCCATTTTGGCTTCCTTGCACTGGCTACCCGTTAAATCTAGAATAGAATTTAAAATTCTTCTACTAACATACAAAGCTCTTCATGGTCAGGCACCATCATATCTAAAAGAGCTCATAGTACCTTACCACCCCACTAGAACACTGCGCTCTCAAGATGCTAGGGGGACTCACACACTCTCTCCTTCTCTCTCTCTCTCTCCCCCTATCTATCTATCTATCTATCTATCTATCTATCTATCTATCTATCTATCTATCTATCTATCTATCTATCTATCTATCTATCTATCTATCTATCTATCTATCTATCTATCTATCTATCTATCTATCTATCTCTCTCTCTCTCTATCCCCCTATCTATCTATCTATCTATCATGTTACTAACTAAACTTCTTCCCCAGAGTGTCTGTGCTCTCTCGTCCAGCAGGTTCTTGTGGACTGTGTCTGCTGCTGTGGTCCTGCGTGGCGTCTTCTGCATGTGTTGTCACCGTCATCATTGTTACCATATCCCCTCATTTTATCATCCATTGTAATTCATGTAATTCATTGTGAGTGTACAATATGTGTGTGTTGATTGTTCTGTACATGTGACATCATTGCACGTCTGTCCGTCCTGGGAGAGGGATCCCTCCTCTGTGGCTCTTCCTGAGGTTTCTTCCACCTTTTTCCCTGTTAAAAGGTTTTTTGGTGGGCAAGTTTTTCCTCACTAATCGAGGGTCTAAGGACAGAGGGTGTCACTCCCTGTACAGATTGTAAAGCCCTCTGAGACAAATGTATTTTGTGATTTTGGGCTATATAAATAAAATTTGATTGATTGATTGATTGATTGCTTTAGTGATTTGGGAACCCTAAGCATAGTCAGGCATTGGGCATTCATTGTGTCTTGTCTAATTCAGAATGTTGGTATTGGCAGCGGTGGGAGACATACTCAGGTCTTTTATTTCATTAAATGTATTAATAACAAATACCTTTATTTGACTTAAAAAAGTAAAAGCAAAGTATTATCAACATGTATATTTACTTGATGCCTCTTCAAGGTGATATCTTTAACTTTTTTATATACTGCAGAACTTTTTAATCTCTAAGTCATGTATTATATTTTATTTGTTGATCATATATGTTGTGTCTAAAATTTGAAACTGCAAACTTAGTAATGTGCTGTCAGATGAATGTAGAAAGTAAATGTTTCCCTCTGAAATAAAGGACACTGAATTCCTCAGAGAAATATTCATTTAATTAAGTATACTGTGTGATAACATTCTACCACTGATAAGGAAGTTGGTGATCACCATGGATACAGTCATCGACCTGGTTTACTCCGCTGACATGGACCAACCAATGAAGAGTAAGACATTTTCATTTTATGCTGCTTTGTCTTTCTACTCCACTACATTTACAGATCAAGATTACAGACACAACTGATTAAATCTAATCCATTATTATATAAACAGCGGGCCAGTACCAGGTTGTTAAAATTAACAATAAAATGATGCTTACATGTCAAGGCATCTGTAATAATAATAGTAATACAGCGTAATAATAAAAGGAATAAAAATAACAAGTACAATTATGAATGCAGTACTTTGACTTGCAATGAATGAATGTGAATATATTATATCTGATTTAAATACTTCCAGCACTTCTCTCACTCTCTCCTAACACACTTCACTTTCAGTCAGTAACACTTCAGTATTCACCCCAACTGGAGGTGAGCTCGCTCTCTACTCAGAGCATTGCTATCAATACTTGTACAATTACATTAGTCAAACATTAGTGGAATGGATGAGAGGCTGACTGGAACCAAAACCAAAGAAAATCCACTTAATCACTTAACCACTTAATTTAAAAAAAAGGTGCTGAATGAATGTGTCTTTGATACAGAGAGGTGTACAGGAGGCCCTGTTGAGGACAGAGAACATGAAGGAGCTTTCATTTCAGTGTGTGTGTGGAAAACTAGATTCAGTAGAACATTAAATTCCAGCAGAGCTGGAGGGTTGATCTCTGACCTGTGCAGTGCAGTCTGAAAGAGCTGCAGGTCTAACAAATGTTACCTTACAATCAGTGAGTGGACCCCCATCCAACTGAAGGAAGTTTAAATGACCCAACCCCAAACTAAGCCATGTGTTTACTATTTAGGGGAACCCATATAAATGAACGCAACGCGGCTTTTAAAGACCCTCGGATAAATGACTGCTGTGTTGCTCGTTACATAAACTCCGTATAAACGGTTTATTGTAGACTTTGGTCATTTTACCAGCCGCTTCACAAGGCCAGGGGTGTCAGGGTGTCGTTCCGATCCGCCTCTCGTCGGGATTTTCCGCCATTCTACGTCGCTACTTCGAGCATTTCCGCCCGCTGTCGCCATCTGCTTTCTCGTCCTTCTCCAATCTCCGTGTTGTTGTTCCCGGTGACGCGGCGGAGGTGTAGCCTGACGCGGGCTCTTACGTGTCGGCCAGAATAAAAGTGGAGCTCCGGAGGCCCGGGAGTGACGAAGACAGTCTGTATCGGTAAGGAGGGAGCCTTGTCCGGGGGCTTAGAGGGACAGGACGCGGCGGTAGAGAGTGTCGGTCTGGTCGGGTTCGGCCCGGAGGAAACAAAGAGATCATGGCGCCGCGGTGTGTTTGGAGCAGGATGGAGGGAGGCAGGCTGCGGCTGTTTGAGTTGCTCCCGGCTCAAAGTGTGACAGGACTGGGTGTGATGTGCTGTCATATGATGCCTTGTTTCTCCTCCTTGGTGGAATCAATACAATGTAACATTCAGCCCACGATAACATGTGTGTTTATGTTTTATCTCATATATATATTATGATTGATTCCACACTGACTCACACCACAACGGAACATATATATATATATATATATATATATATATATATATATATATGTATATGTTCCTATTTTCCATTCTTTTGACAGAAATCGGCCATTGCAGGCGTCGCGTTTGGTTGCTCGTTGATAAACACACACACACACACACACACACACACACACATTTAAGCAGTGAGGTGAGGCTTTTTTGTTTCTGTGAGCGGTGTGTGTGTGTGTGTGTGTGTGTGTTCAGGGGGCGTTTCCCGGCCATGTGGCTCCGCTGTCACACACACACACACACCGAGTGGTTTTTGAAAAGCAGAGGGAGAAAAGTGTGAAGCCAATCATGCAGCGAAGAGAAGCGACGCACAGCGTGAGATCACTGAGCCTCAGCCGGAAGTCATCCAGATCACAGCCCTTCATCATCATCATCATTATCATCATTAGTAACATTATTATTATTATTATTATTATATATGCATGTAGATCAGCTCACGTAGAGTCACTGTGTCTGTCAGATGTTGAATTCAAGATGTGACATGTTAATACAATAAAAAATATTGTATCACAATTACACATTAAATAATTATTAATCAGGAAACAAAATATATAAGTTTATTATTGCTTGCTTGTTCAGATGAAACCCAACCAGCCATGTTTGGCTTCATCAGTACACATAAACCTTCTTTCATCATATTTCTGCATTGTTTTGTTAAAGGAAGAAAGTGAATACTGTTGAGAATTGATGAGCTGACATCTTTCAGTCACATAACAGGTGATTTCCATTATTGCCAGCCAATACCTGACAGTGCAGCCAGTCATTAAAGCTGTAAATGCAGGAGCATTGAATGCATCACTGTATTTGCAACATTTGAATCCCTCCAGTGAGACTAGATTGTAGCAGGATGACATGCTAGTTGATTAGTGCTTGTCATTAAAGGCATAGTTCACATTTCTAACAAGATGTGTAAACTTTGCTGGCTGTGATCTTAAGCAGAATACAGCAGAGGATGGAGGGTAGAGTCAACTAGTTCACTCATGACTCTGTCTGAATATGCTGCTGGCTGCCAGGAATGATATTATCAATGCTTTTTTATTACAGCTTTTAAAAGTACTTCTCTGTTTTTCTTTTTCAGCCTTGAGACTTGAGAGAAATATGAAGTCACAGTTTGAATGTTAAAAATATCCCAACACACTCGTCGAAGTACTCACAGTCTCTTCAGGCTGTTGTATGACAAATGTTCTTCATAAGCAATACATCCAGATCATCCTGTCAACTTTATCACGCACACAATCAATACATTTAGTCACCACCACACCACACCACAGACAGCAGTTGTCCTTCTTGTGTGTGTGTGTGTGTGTGTGTGTGTGTATGTGTGTGTGTGTGTGTGTGGTCCTGTTCTCTTGGTTTGCTCCACCATATAATTAATCAAGAACAGAGGCAGGTGTTATTATCAAGCGCACCCATTCAGTTTATTTCGACATTGGGATGCAGCAGATGAACTACTTACTCTGCTGTTCATAGGGAGGTTGAGACGCCTCCAGTTCATTTCGCCAAATAAATCAAAAAGTGAAAACCTTTCAGGAATGTTCTTGCAATTAAAGAAACTTTCTTTACTGAGATATTAGCTAGTTGGTTCATATTTTAGTCACAGCAGACTCCTCGCTGACCTTCCCTTCTCCTTCCTCCTCCTTAGCTCAGCCAATGAAGATGGAGTCAGCTGCAGAGGCTCAGCAGGGGCCAGAGACTGCTGTGACTGAGACGGAAACCCAGCAGATCACCCCGGCACAGATCGCCACCCTGGCACAGGTAACGGATGACGGTAACGCTGTAACCGCGGCTGGTAAAGCATCCGTGTCCCGGTTTTGCTCTACAAGTTGTGCTTAGTTTTTAACTTTTTACTTGATCAGGTAGAGAAATGTGCTTATGCTTAATCGACACAAAATGCAGTTTAGTATAGGAAATGTCACGTGACCTCTGAATTTCAGGTAACCATGACAACAGGCCACACCTCAGCAACAGGTGCCCCGGTAACACTGGTACAGCTTCCCAACGGACAGACGGTTCAGGTCCATGGTGTCATCCAGGCTGCACAGCCGTCTGTCATCCAATCCCCACAGGTCCAGGCTGTACAGGTGAAACACACACACACACACACACACATTCAACATCAAGTACATGAAGCTAAGTGGGTCATATGATGTTTATTGCAGATCTCCACCATAGCAGAGAGCGAGGATTCACAGGAGTCAGTAGACAGTGTGACTGACTCTCAGAAACGCAGGGAGATTCTGTCCCGACGGCCCTCATACAGGTAAGCACACCTGTACGAATGTGACCTATGACTAAATAAAAATGTTCTATTATAAAACTTATAATACTACAAAAAGGATGTGTTTATCTGTCATCTGCATCTAGTTGTACAAACATACAAAATGAGATTTAATAATGATGAAAAACTGTATTTTTATTTGCTTAGAGCAACCTTTATTATCAAACAATAATAAATTACTATTTTGTCCCCCTTGTGCTAAAGAAAAACAGTCTGGAGCCGCAAAACATAACACAGTTTATGAACTTATAAACATAAAGTTTAATTTTTTACAACCATGGAATACAACAAACATAAGTGAGCATGTGTAGGCCTACTTTGAAATAAATGAAACAGTCTCCTTAATTTGAGTCCTTCCTATATCTGTGTAAAATGAAAATAAAAGCCAGTCCACTTTAATATAAATAAAACATTTAGCTGCAGCTTAGTGGCCTTAAAAAAGCAAACATAAAATTAGGAACGTTTGTGACGTCTGTTTCAGTGTACTCTCACCCTCCTTGGGTTTCGTCTTCAGCCAACAATCAATTGTAGCACCTGAACATACAAAAAACCTACATCAGCTCCGGGTCTAAAATAAATGTTCTCGCCTGTTTAATGTGACTTTTGTTTCTGCATTTCACTGTAGATCTTCTATGTTGGTGCTGTAAGATGTCACTTTGATCTTCACACAGGATTGTAGGCTCTCATTTGTGAAATATCGGCGGGAGCGATATTTGGACTTTATGAAGTTCACTGGCTCACATAAGTATGTTGAGCCAAAGATGGACAGGACTCCAAATGCATACTTTTTCATGTTCACATACGTGTCGGGAATGTCGGGAAAGGTTTTCAGTATCACTCCACTGGTGCTCTTTAGCGAGAGTAGCCTTCTGCTTGTTTTTAAAATGTCTTTCAACGTTACATTATTTGTTGTTCGATAATTTCTCGCCACATATCAAGCACACAGGTAAACCAGCGTTGTTTCTTTTTAGGGATGTTTTTCATGGTTAGTGCAGGGTCACGCACTCCAGGAGCCGCCTGCAGGTAAAGGCCAGGGCTATTGACTTTGATGTGACACATGTTTAAGTTGACAAATTAGAAGAAAAACTTTTTAAAAATAACTTGTTAAAGTATCACATCGAACTCTACGATAAACAAAACAATAAGAATATATAACTAAAATGTAATCAAGAAATGATTTCATGTTTTTTGTTGAGGCCAAAGGGAGCCACTACAAGAGCTGCAGGTGGCCGACCCCTGGCTTAGAGGATACATACATTATCAACCTTTCTTTAATTTTCTTCCATTTGTACACTTTACTTTTGATGTCTTTAACTTTCTACGTTATTTTGAGCTCTGTTCATTGCAAGAGAACCTCTTTTAATTCCCTAAAACCCTGCTCACCTCTGCATAAAATTTGGTATATTGTTACAGAAATAACAGAAACAGCTGTCCACAGCCTCCTCAGCTCAGGTGTGGGGGCTGTTCGACTGGCTTGACCAGCAGTTCTGACGAAGTGTAACGGCACCTTTAACTCTCATGGCTGATTGGCTCAACAGGAAAATCCTGAACGACCTTTCGTCCGATGCACCGGCCATCCCTCGTATCGAGGAGGAAAAGGTTGAGGAGGATTCATCTGTTGCCGCCGCCACACCCTCCATCACCACTGTTACTGTCCCCACACCCATTTACCAGACCAGCAGCGGCCAATACAGTAGGTGACAGGTACTATAAGCTAAGTGTGAGGTCACAGATGATGACTAAAGTCACAAGTCATGAAATTCACTTCTGCTGCCAGTTTACCACAACATATACAGATATAATACAATTTGATTGATTGATTGATTGGTTGGTTGGTTGGTTGGTTGGTTGGTTGGTTGATTGGTTGGTTGATTGATTGATTGATTGATTGGTTGGTTGGTTGGTTGGTTGGTTGGTTGATTGGTTGGTTGGTTGGTTGGTTGGTTGGTTGATTGATTGGTTGGTTGGTTGGTTGATTGATTGATTGGTTGGTTGATTGGTTGGTTGATTGATTGGTTGGTTGGGTGATTGATTGATTGATTGATTGATAGATAGATATATCGCAGCTGTACCACTGTGTCTGTTTAAGGACTTTTAAAAGCAATTTGAAGCATCTTGCTGGTGAAGACGTGTCTGAACAGGGTGCAATGCTTGAAGGCAGCTGCTGACCACAATGTTCTAATGAATGACGGGATTGGCTGCTCTGTGCTAGTTTAGCTTCCTATCTAAAGCACAAAATTAAATATTACCATAATGTCAACAAAAGACATCTCTAGTGGTGTTTCTTTTCTTTTATTCCTTCCCTCTCATTTGTTCCTGTTTCTCCTCCTTATCATTTGACCCCCTCTCACCAAACACACAGTTGCAATCACACAGGGCGGGGCCATCCAGCTGGCTAACAACGGCACAGACGGAGTCCAAGGCCTCCAGACTCTGACCATGACCAATGCGGCAGCAGCTGCTCAGCCTGGAGCCACCATCCTCCAGTACGCACAGACCAGCGACGGGCAGCAGATACTGGTGCCCAGTAACCAGGTGGTGGTTCAAGGTGAGAGAGCACACACAGATAGTGGAGTTGTGTTTATACCTTCTGCATCAATACTGTGGTTTTCTGACACTGTGGACACCCTCTGTTTATCATAGATATTTAACTTATGTGTGTGTTCAGATTTGACTCCTCAGCCAGTGAACACGGTAATAAATGTCAAGAAGTAAGAATTAAATCTCCACTTCTTTCCCTCCCCAACCACACCACCCAGCTGCCTCTGGTGACGTCCAGGCTTATCAGATCCGAGCAGCCCCCGCCAGCACCATTGCCCCAGGGGTGGTCATGGCCTCTTCTCCCGCCCTCCCCACACAGGGCGCCACTGAGGAGGTCACCCGCAAAAGGGAGGTCCGTCTCATGAAGAACAGGTAAGAATAGAGAAGGAATCAAACAGGCGCAACCATGAAGATTCAAACTAAAGTTTATGTGGAAAAATGCACCAGCAGACAAGATGTAGGTCAGTTCAATACAGATCAGACATGTGCTCCATAACCCCCCTAAAAACTAATCAAATCAAACCAAACTTATCCTTCCGACAGAGAGGCAGCCCGTGAATGTCGCAGGAAGAAGAAGGAGTATGTTAAGTGTCTGGAGAACCGAGTGGCTGTCCTGGAGAACCAAAACAAGACTCTAATTGAAGAACTCAAAGCCCTTAAAGACCTTTACTGCCATAAATCTGAGTAATTCCTGTCCTGAACACTGAGCTGGGCCAAGTAGCGTCTCAGTCCCCTCCAACACTGTTTGACTCTGCCTGGCCGGCCTTCCAGTTTGCACACGGCTGGCTCTTTTTGACCAGTTCTATTTATACGACCTTCTCTCCAGGAGACTGTCAGTATGAACTTAAAACGCACAGTTCTTCACTAGCAGTACACTACCAACACTAGTGTGTACTGTCCTCCAGTCTAAACACACACTAGCTGCAGTCCTGTGCAGCATTATTCTGATGGTAAAATCAGCAGTTAATATCAAATCAAATCAATAGTTAACATGTTGCTTCGCCTACATCTGTCCATGGGTCAGTAATTAATAATCCAGTAACTGAAAGGCTGTGTGTTATTGTCATAGTTTTGGCTAATTTTGCACAGAGGTTAGTATAACATTGTACTCATTACCGTGCTTCACAGAAAAACTGTCCTATGAGACAAAGGAAATATTAGCCTTAAACCTTCTGTCAGCAGTACAAGGCCTCATTTTCTTGGTTTTATTTAATAATTGGTTTGATCAAACTAGTAAACGTCCAGGTGAATCTGCCGGGATGGTTCAGATGGTTCATGATGCTTTTATTGACTTTATTACTGTTTAACCTTTCAAATAAGTGTCTGAGACTCATATTTCATTGGTGTCATCGGATTCCAGTGATGCATTCAAGTTCGCTATGCAAGCAATAATGCCTGACAAGTTGTCCTTGAGGCATTACCATGGTTGCTATGGTTACATGCAGTTTAATCTACCTTGCACAATGACAGAACTTCTACGACAGCCTGTCACATGATTTTACAGACACCTGCCAGCCAATCAGGTGTTGGACATAACATTCACGGTGGTGAGTTCAGTGTTACACAGCACACAGCCACAACTATGAGAGCAATACCCAGCTTGTAAAAACACAGAATTAGTTTTTAATATAACTGAAATTGAATATATTGAAATATTTAATATTTTTGCCTGCTTTATGCTACATTACTGCATACTTTATTATAAATCAATTCAACAGTTGAGACTCAGATATTACTTTATCGGGCGTCTTTTCACAAATATGGCCACTTATAAAAAGGTCTTGAACCAACTGAGCAGAGACAAATGTTTCTAAAGATGCTACCCAACCAGAAGCAGCTGTGTTCAGTATGTCTGGGTATCCATCGCCACAGTCCAGTCTGTTGAAAATGGATGAATTGCAGTGTGATATCACACTTTAATTCACTCGTTTAGTTTCTCTGCTTCTACTCAACACATGATCAAATCTTTACCGTTAAAAAACATCCAGGAGGGCAGCCACACAGGCGGCCATATTATCTCCGCTAAACTATATCCACAGATATCAGCAGTGCACTGAGTAAGATAAATGTTGTCTGTGTGATCCCTGAAAGGAGAATTGGACACATTGTTTAAAGTAATTCTAACACTAAAGAGCGAGATGTTCTTCAAACCCAACTACAGTTACATTTGAGGCCAAAGTAAAAAGAAATAACCACTATGATCCAAGTTGTCATTTTTCCATGAAATGTCATTTTTCAGTGTTTTATTGCAGTCTGTCCAAAACTGTAGAAGTGTGGTAACTGTAGGTCGGATATGGATTGGATATGTGAATTTAACACTAATAATCCATGTTCTGATGAAAAGACTGTGTTTGTTTTTGAGAAGATAATTGTATGTATTACTGTTTATTTTTATATTACTGTACATAGACTCTACAGCATGTGTAGACATCATGTATTTCTGTTTATTTGATATGAAAAAAATGTTCTTATGGCTTGTATGAAACCAAGTTTGCATATTTGTAACATACATCAGTGTATAATAGAAGATAGTGTATGTGAATATTCATGTGATCCACTAGGCCTACTACAATCATGGCAGCTAAGTGTACAAGAAGAGGCCTTTGTTGGAGATGTAATACTTTACTCTGTTGAGAGCAGCTGGCTCCTCTGCATCTATCACTTTTATTAACCTTTCAGTTTATCCCAAAACGGCTAAAAAACTCAATTGTGCCATCAATGCCGCCAACGGTAGAAGTGTTGGTGACTTCAGAGTGAGCTACAGACATGAGTTTTTATCTTAGACCTAAGCAACAAATGGAAGCACAGTTTCATGTTTGTTTTATTGTATTTTAACTGTTTGCGGCACTGCAAGGCTGCATAAAGTTTGTGGTTTTTTTATTAGTTCCGTGAGTAAGATACACGTCAGTGAATCGTCAGCTCAAATCTTTGTCATTTCAACTGGAATCGGACCTGAATCCACCACCAGAAACTTTCTTTCATTTTTGTTATAAACAACTGGGTAACTTCATTCTTGACATTAGAAATTGTACTTTGGCAAATGCTCTTTACTCATGGTCCACTTTACGAGCTTCCTCCAGAGATCTGACTCAACTGTCGTCACCTTACCTAAGTATGGTGATAACAGGTGGTCATATATGAGCAGGAGTTAATCACCATCACTGTCTAGAGATGGTCTCTATGTAGAAACGTAACATTATAGAATATCTGAGTGATGTGTCCGGCCATTTTGATACCTGTGCCATTATGAAATCTGAGTTACTGAGATGAAAACTTTTATTTAGTATTTTTTTAATGTCCACCTTGTAACTTACACATACTGTACTGGTGCTGAAATCTAGTAATAACCTGTTAACTTGATTTTATATGTAGTGAGCTGAACTATGATGTTATCTTACCAACAATACCATCAGTGTTTTCCTTTGTTTGACACAATAGTTTATACCCACAGGCCTCATGTGTGCATGAACCAGATTGATATCCATGTGTGTAAAAGTACATATAGAATTTCTAGAACAATAATAATAACTTTTTTCTAACTTTTCATGTGATAGGTTTCTATATTGCCACTTTTACAACTTTTGGATGACATGTATTGTGTCTTGTATCTAGTATCTTGTAGAGACAAGGTCACCATATGATGCATTATATACTGTTTGCTTTGTCAGCATATAAAACAATACCAGCTCATTATTTGAAAGTGCTGTAACTCTGACATTGCATCACTCTTTTGTAAACACTTGCTATGTCGCAATAAACTGGTCTTGAAGATTGTAATGTGTTTCTAATGTTAATTGATTGTCATGCATAACATGTTCTACTCATGACAGCATTGACAGAGCATGAAAGGATGGATTCGCTTTTAGAAGGCAGCCACAATAAAGAAAAGGCTTCCAGTTATGTTGTGTTGCTATGAAAAATCTACAGTAATATAAAACAGCGAATAGCAAATCATGACAATAATGAAGTTGGAACCAGAAAGTGTTTTGCATTTTTGCTTAACAGATTACATAAAGTTGTTGATTAATTTGTGACAATAAATGATTCCACACTGTATTTGTATTGTTAGCATTCAACTATACCTTCCATGATAATTTGGTAGTCGTGAGTCAGATGGTGAGGGTGATGTGATACAAGTACCAAACAAGTTGTGCTTGAGTACAATACATTACTTAATATGTTTAGTTGTTTTACCCCTCTGCCTCTGGTTACAGTAACATTTTACATGTAGTTAATTCCAGGATAGTATATAATGTTATCAGTAGCCACTGGCAGCAATGAATATCCTAGTTGGTGGTAAAAACACATCACGGAGCCACATTGTTCGGACCACTCTACAAAGTTGTCCACCAGCGTCCTGTACTCACCCTCCTCTCCCTCTCTTATACACCCAACAACAGCTGAAAATATAGATCTGTGATCTCATGACCAGCATTGGAATCCCATCTGACAATCTGACATCCCAGTCAGAAATGTAAATGATGTTAAATATATAGTATCAGCCATAGGTTTGAGTTTAAAAGAAGAAAACAAAACAAAACAAAACATACACAGACCAATATACACAATTTCATCCTATCAAATAGGTGTGTGTGTGTGAGTGTCCAAAGCCTGTATGTCCTCTGTGCCATAGAACTCTGCTGTTGTCCACAGTTATTAAATGATTTAATCATATCCTCATTACAGTTTATAGTTAGTTAATGATTTGCTGCTGTGCATCTGTATCTCTATCACAAGTTCCACTGCTACTGTAATAATTCATCATTCATTGTAACCTATTCTTATCATCCATTGTAATTCATTATAATTCATTGTGAGTGTACAATATGTGTGTGTTGATTTGTTCTGTACATGTGACATCATTGCACGTCTGTCCGTCCTGGGAGAGGGATCCCTCCTCTGTGGCTCTTCCTGAGGTTTCTTCCACCTTTTTCCCTGTTAAAAGGTTTTTTGGTGGGCAAGTTTTTCCTCACTAATCGAGGGTCTAAGGACAGAGGGTGTCACTCCCTGTACAGATTGTAAAGCCCTCTAGACAAATGTATTTTGTGATTTTGGGCTATATAAATAAAATTTGATTTGATTTGATTTATTAAATCACATTAATGAGTAATGTAGTTTATTTTGAGTCAATCTCACATACACCATCCTGCTGTAAATACTCAGCAGCAACTCAGTTCACTTTTATTTTATTAGTATAGTGCCAACAAGATGTTCATGTAGAGCAGGTCCAGACTGGAGTACTGTTTAATTTACACAGCCAACATCCCCCATGAGCAACAGCAAGGGAAAACTCAACTTGTAGCACAAGATACATTCATCTTGCAGCTTAAAATAGTGCTGGTATGCATTATTTATTAGAAAAATGTATGTTTGCCTTGTCAAAACACTACAGTCCATGAGTGTAATGTGCATATTGTAAAAGTATTAAAGAACCACGCCAGTGGTTTTGCATGTTTTAGTCATGTCACTGCAAATCAAGTATAACCTACTGTGAGTGTATGAAAATCAATTAGCAGCTTGTTTATTGTGTAATCCATAAGAGTGAACATCAAGTCTGCAATATTTGTTATTTATGTAATTATCAGCATAGTTTTTTTTTTATTAATTGTGAAGCGTCGTCATTGCTTTATCAGTGTCGTTTAAAAAGGGTGTGGGTCGGTAATGATACAGAAATAGCGCTGTAAATACATATCATCGGTTTAAATCCTCTCCTACAGACGGCTTCTTCAACCAATGAGCGATTGAATAAAGTCCTTGTTTTGATTTCTCTGCCAATAGGAGTGAATGGAATTCCTAAGTGGGCGGGGCTAAACATATACGTGCCAAGCAGTGTTAAGTGTGAGCTTTGGTAACAGATGGTGCATCCAGTACCAGTCTGACGGGGTGGAGACACTCATGGGGCAGACCGGACATGCAGTCAGCGTTGCTAGCTTAATGAGAACCCAGGAGAAGGCTGTGCCGATATAACCTCATTGAGATTTAGTTTGCAGTGTTGGATCTTTACCGTGGTTGTCTACTGAAGGCCACAGAAGCCTCGGGCTATATTTCGCAACACACCGAACCGATTGCAGGAGGACATCTGTGGGATTGTTTGTAAACTGTCATAAAATGTATTCACCAGAATGTGGCGGTTTTAAGTCGTAACATGTGTGTTTTGTAACATCATTGGTGTTAAAATAATCGGAAATCAATGTGTAACTTACTAGAAAAAAAGTTAAGGAGACAGGCTAACTATAGTTAGCTAGCTTGCTAAAATGCTAGTTAGCTACCTAGCAGCGAAACTCTAGCATAATGAATGAATGAACGAATTAGCAACCACCCGCGTTTTAACCAACAACTGCTTGTTGTTGTTGTTGTTGTTGTTGCAGCGACACGTCAAATAATAAACAACACAACAGATTAAGCTTGTGGGGCGAACTGTTGATCTCTGCAGACCCACAAATGGACAGGAATGCGACTCCTGGGAGTTGGACAGCGGCAACCCAGTAAGCAGAGATAGTGTTGTGTTTACAGTGACTATAGCCTGGTAATGTTCCAGGCTGGGCACAGCTAACCTCAGCTAGCTACAAATATTTGCACTACTTGGACTTTGCGAATTGCGTTAAGCATACACCCGGTTTGGGATGGGCAACACGGTATCATGCTGCGTCTCTCCCGAGTCGAGCCCCAAACTACCTTCGAGACAACCGGCGGAGCGGCTGGAGGAGCTCCAGACCAGCACCGAAGTGAGCGACGACAACACCGCGCCCTACCTGCAACATATAAGCGACAGAGAAGTCCCTGACGGTACGTATCTGTCGTGATAAGCCCCTGTGGCGCCTACCAGTGATTCCAATATCGTTTCCGGTCATGTGGCACACCCATGTTGGTTGTTTACAGTGGGTGTCACCTTAAGTCACTGTCTTAGTGAAGACTCAACCTAACTTCAGAGAACATAGCACTCATTTCCACACACACAGTCACTGGTGCCTGTATAAGGAGCCCCTCCACCAACATGCATAAACACACAGAGCCTTTAGGATCATACCCAACAACCTTCAGAACTACAGGGACGGTTCGCTGTAGTTTCCAGGCATGTTTACTGCCAGCAGATCGATGAGGTCATTCTTGGCACCCATCATATTGATCACACTGGTGTCGCATTACCAAACCGGAAATTAACAATAAAAACAAGCCCGCCTGTTAGTGAGTTGAGGTTGTGAGAAATAAAGTGAAAATAGTGAGGTCATGCCTAAACCAAAATGCACATGATGTTGGAACAAGCCCAGGTATCTGCAAACAAACTGCATCTTCTAATTCAGTCTTTCCAAGTCTGTGCCCGTTTGAACATAGAAACAGGTTTTGCTTGCTGTAATCATTAGTCCTGCTCATTATGGTCATCTAGAGATCTCTTTGTAGGACATGTGGGACAAAATCCATAGTCCTTGTTCCCTGGAAAAACGATTCCACATCTTAACTGAAGCTAAGCAGTCCGAGTTTATCAAATTAAGTAGGTATCTTCTAAAGTCTTTTTAGGAATTGCATTTTCTCTTTTTGTTTCCTTCCTGAGTTGCAGTGAAGGGAAATTAACACAGAGGGGATTTCTAGGGGGGAAAATATCCACTCAGACTGCTGAATATCTCATTAACCTGATTAATCTTTGACGAGCTTTGGAATACATTTTCAAATCATGCTGCTGTCTCTCAAACGTGGACTGTGGATTTTTTGCTGCATCACTTTCATTGGAAGCAGATTGGCATGGGATGATTTCAGCAAGCAAACTCTTTAAGGTTAGCAGTTTCTTTGCTGATTCTGTGATCACGAAAGCGTGTCAGATATTTCTCTGTGGTTCAGGCCCGACCTCAGTGTTGTACTATCAGTCCTTGTGTTGCCACTCCCAGACGTGTGTGTGTGCGCGTGTGTGTGAGGCCAGCTGTTGACAGGGTGAGGGTCAGAATCAGTCCTTCCTACATTCCTCGTGTCTCTTCTTGCTGCTCACTTCACACATGGTACCGTCGCCTAATCCCCTGACTTTTTATGCAACGTGTTATCTGCACAGATTTGGATGAAGGACACAGTTCTCTAAGCCATACTCGTGTATAGAAAGGTGCTGCTCATTTTTGCATTGAGTATACAGTTCTATTTGTAAGTATCTTAATGTCTATCGCCGGCTAGCAGACAATAGATCAACACTCATACTGAATATTGTCTTCTGTGTCCAAAATAACACCCTGTTTTATGTGTGAAATCAGAGGGCTGAAGACTACAAGTTTATAAATAGAAGTGAATAAACTCTGGGAGAGGGAGTTAGAAAGATCCTGTTCCTAATGTAAAGTTTTACATGGAATTGAACAAGTCAAGCTATAACCAGCAACGTGTTGAAATAGATCACAAGTCTGTTCCAACTTTAAATGTGTGAACGTGTCTTTTCCACTAAAACTGTTGGCATCAAAGACGTGCAGCCATCTCCGTTTCTATCTTGTTACACAGGTTTTGTTTGTTGTTGCTGCTTCCTCATGTTGGATAATGGATGGTTTTCTCAACTGCAGTACTGCATATATACTGCTGTACTTGTCTCAGTATGTTGGATTGATGTCAGTTAATGGCTCTGGTGTTTCTTTCATTCTCACTATCCAGGAGTGAGAGCTTCTATATAAAGTACCTCTGTCAGCTGATTGTCATTATCACATGCTTATATGTACGCTTTGCTTCCTTAGAGCTGGCGCTGGAGTCGAACCCGTCGGACCACGCCCGAGTGAGCACCATCTTCCTCAGCAAGTCCCAGACAGACGGTGAGCAATCGCATGACTCACCAGTGTTCAAGTTCACACTTCACAAGACCGAGCTCAAAGTTCAGCTCACACAGATTAAAGTGAACTAGTTCACAATTTAGAAATGTGTTCATTGTCCCATAAAATGAACTAGTTCGTTCATTTTATTTTAAATGAGCTGTCCTTCTCACAAATGGGTAGATGAATAAAAATCTCACCGAATTCGGTGGAAGCTGCACCTCGCTCGTTGAAGTAGCCGTCATCTCGCTGACTGACAGCGCCGGCGCCGCACTAGAGCGCGCACAAGCCTTTTCTCAAGAATCTTGCTGTGTTTTCTGCCCCGAGGGCTCTGATCAGCGCCCCATGACAGAAACATACAAGTCTGTCTGTGGAAATTCACTGGTGAATGAATGTTAGCAGGTGGGAAATGTAGTTTATTGTTTGACATTAAAATATACACTTTTATATGATCGGAGACTACTTTTAATACTTTTCCATGTTTTTGTAGTTCAGTCCTATAGTGCTGGTAAATATGCCATTACTTTACTGTAATGTAGAGCTTGATTTAGTTTGCTGGGAGTGCACCACGCATCACATGATTGAAACAGGCGCTTTTAAGACTCTGTTTACTTGCAGCTGTTTTAAAGCATCTACAGACATTTCAGTTGTAAAACTATGGATATTACATGGTTGCTACATCTGCCCTGACTTTGAACGTTTTGCTTCCTTTACAGTACGAGACAAGAGGAAAAGCAACCACATAAACCATATCAGTCATGTAAGTGTCAAAATCTACATGTATTACTGTTTTTTGGATATAACAATTTTTCTAAACAATCCTTAGAATACACTTCATGTTGGCTAATGTCTCTACTAAAGCAAAGACTCTCTATCTGTACGTTTGTCCTTTGTGTATCAAATCAAATCAAATCAAATTTTATTTATATAGCCCAAAATCACAAAATACATTTGTCTCAGAGGCTTTACAATCTGTACAGGGAGTGACACCCTCTGTCCTTAGACCCTCGATTAGTGAGGAAAAACTTGCCCACCAAAAAACCTTTTAACAGGGAAAAAGGTGGAAGAAACCTCAGGAAGAGCCACAGAGGAGGGATCCCTCTCCCAGGACGGACAGACGTGCAATGATGTCACATGTACAGAACAATCAACACACATATTGTACACTCACGATGAATAATAATGAATTACAATAGATGATAAGAATAGGTTACAATGAATGATGAATTATTACAGTAGCAGCAAATCATTACATAACTATAAACTGTAATGGGGATATGGCAACAACTGTATCTCAAGAACCATTCGATCAACTCCACACTTTGCAGGTGTTTTGCTGGTGACCCGTGGGAGTGCAGTGTTGGTGCAATTTGGACATTATATCATTAAACTTTGAATCAAATAAGCGAACAGCAATCTGCTCAGCTCTGTGTCTGAGTGCAGCAGGGGCTGTTTGATTAAAACACTGTCACATCACAGCAGGGCAAAGCTTCTACGTTCTGACTGGATAAGCAAGAATGTGGGTAACTTCAGAGGTTCAGATTCTTTTTACACGGTCTCAGACCATAATCAGCTTGTTAGGCTCGAGGCATGTCAACAACTGTCATTAAGCAATGTCAGCTTGTGCCAATTTCAAAGGTTTACAAATATTTGTGACTCTTAAAACCTTGTGTGAACACTCGGTAACCATAGGTTCCTCTAAGCAGCTGTGTATGACTCCACCACAATGCAGGAGAAGCTACAAGAAGATACGGTAGCAAAGTGTTGCCAGCTTGCAGTTTCCACAGTGCCAAATGTAATTAAGAGATGGCAGCATTTCATGAAAAAAAACACCTTGCCAGCTATTAAGCATTGGGGAGGATCTATCATGCTTTGGGGTTGTGTTACAGCCAGTGTGACAGGAAACCTTGCACAGGTGGAGGGAAGAATGGATTCCACTAAATCCCAGCAAATCTGTAAAAAAGCTGAAGCTGAAAAGAGGATGGCTTCTACAACAGGATAATGATCTTGAACGTACCTGGAAATCCACCATGGACGACCTCAAGAGACAAAGCTGAAGGTTTTGGAATGGCCTTCACAGTCCACTGACTGAAAGCCTAAAAGAGACGTCTCATTACACTGCAGAACTAAAAGCCTTTTGTTAGGAAGAATGAGAGAAAATCCCAAATACAAGAATTGAAATAGTTGGACCCAACAAAATCTCAGCCATACAGGATCTTCCAGCTCTCGTCTCTTGCTGTTCTATGACTAACATCTGATTGTATGTTTTTAATGCTTCAAGGTTTCTCCGGGCCCACTGTCAAAGAAATACAGCTCCTGTTCCACCATCTTCATAGACGACAGCACCGTCAGCCAGCCCAACCTCAAAAGCACAATCAAATGGTGAGAGAATGACGCTGTCAGAAGCTCTGTTTGATGTCTACCTGACGGCTAACGTAGGACCGTCTGATGTCATATTTTAATGACATTAATGGTTTTAGTGATGAACAATTGCTGAAAATCTGCAAATGAGCTCAGACATACCCACATGCAGGATGGTAGTTTTAATGACTACTGTACACTATAATGGACTGTTTTGTTTTCTCTCTTTCTCCAGTGTTACTTTAGCAATATACTACCACATTAAGAACAGGTAAGCGTACATCTTTCATTTGCTCTTCATTGTGTGTCATTAAAACCTATATGGTACGTATGTTGACAAATGCATTATGTGTTCTTCAGGGACTCCGACAGGTCACTGGACATCTTTGATGAGAAGTTGCACCCCTTATCAGTAAGTATGTTGATTAGATCGCTGCATGTGAGAGTCTCGTTACCTGGCACCTGTGAGTAAGACAGATGGACTCTTTTATCCTACTGACATTTACTATGGGAAAATGGTCTTTATATATGAACATTGCAATGTTTGGACACTTGTGTCTTCTGTCTGAACATTTCTTCTCTGCATGCTTGAAGCCATAGTTGTTATTCATTGTTGACATAATCAAGCTGCCTCTTCATATGCTTAAAGATGATGTCACGGCATCAGACCCACTTTGAACACATGCATCCAGTTCATTTGTGGTCCGTTTCCTCCAAAGTTTTTGGTGCAAGGCTTGATAAGCGAATAAGATTGGACAAATCTCCAATGCAACTTTGAGGCTTTCAGACGAGGCTCTCTGCAGCACAAATGAAGCACATCTTTCCTGTGTTGTGTGTTCCATCCTTTGCAGAGAGAGCCAGTGCCAGATGACTACTCCCACATAGACCCAGAACACAAACTGATCTACCGCTTCGTCAGGACACTCTTCAGTGCTGCACAGCTCACTGCAGAATGTGCCATTGTCACTCTTGTAAGTCTCTTTTTAGCTGTTGTGCTTCTCATATCTAATTTTGGCCCAGCTGAGAATAAGGTTAAAGTTTGATAACATTGGGTAAACTAGATCATTGTTGGCAATTCAGAACTCTGGCACCAGAGGGCAGTAACACCATGCAAACCAAATGACATAAACACTGTGTCCCTGCTGATCAGGACACATACAGGCTCTACATCACAGATAACTAAAGACATTTGAGGTGCACACGCTGCGTGTGAACACGTGTGCGTGTGTTCTTGCTGAAACGCAGAGAGCAGAGAAATGTTAGCAAAATCAAATCAGATTTTATTTATATAGCCCAAAATCACAAAATACATTAGTCTCAGAGGGCTTTACAATCTGTACAGGGAGTGACACCCTCTGTCCTTAGACCCTCGATTAGTGAGGAAAAACTTGTCCACTAAAAAACCTTTTAACAGGGAAAAAGGTGGAAGAAACCTCAGGAAGAGCCACAGAGGAGGGATCCCTCTCCCAGGACGGACAGACGTGCAATGATGTCACATGTACAGAACAAATCAACACACACATATTGTACACTCACAATGAATAATAATGAATTACAATGGATGATAAGAATAGGTTACAATGAATGATGAATTATTACAGTAACAGTGAAACTAGTGGTAAAGATACAGATGCACAGCAGCAAATCATTAACTAACTATAATCTGTAATGGGGATATGATAACAATGATGATGGTAACAACACATGCAGTAGACGCCACGCAGGACCACAGCAGCAGACACATAGTAGAAACTTTCACACTAAGCTGATATGAAACAAATGCACATAAAGTAGGTAAATAACAACAAATAGTAAACGTGGTCTCTACTGTGTTCTTGTCATTTATGGTTGCGTTAGTTAATACATACATGTGACATCATTGCACGTCTGTCCGTCCTGGGAGAGTAAATACAATTTGATTTAATTTCTCTTTTCTGAAGAGACCAAAATACACAAGTTCATCCTATTATCAAATAGGTGTGTGTGTAATTTCCTTTATAAGTGCAATATTTGTATGAATCGATGAAATTATGTGCAACCCCACACTGAAATTCAGGCCCTGACATCTCTAGTATTTAATTAGGATTCAAAAGTTTAGAACTACAGCGTCTAACGTTGAAACCCTCCGTTAAGGTGTACTTGGAACGCCTGCTGACCTACGCTGAGCTGGATATCTGCCCCACCAACTGGAAGCGCATCGTCCTGGGAGCCATCCTGCTGGCCTCCAAAGTCTGGGACGACCAGGCTGTCTGGAATGTCGACTACTGCCAGATTCTGAAAGACATCACTGTGGAGGACATGTGAGTTACGCAGCAAACACAGTGTACGCAAGCAAGCTACACTTTTCATTTGAAATCGTTGTGAACTGTTCAGGTGTCCTGGTTCTGAATGGATGTAGACTGACGCCTGGTGCTCTAGTGATTTAGATGAGGGATTCTAGACAGACCTTGGATACTCCAGGAAGTGTCTGGCTCATTTAGCTAAGGCAAGAAAAGACAAAAAGCTCAAGAATAGAAAACGATGTTAAACTTCTAAACTGGGACCTCTGAGCTCCAGATGCTTGAAGTGAAGAAAAAGGTGATTATTAAGAAATACAACATGGATCCTGCACTATTGGCTTGCTAATAAAAATAAATAAATAATAAAAAGAAGAACAGATACACTTAAAGCAGATGGAGAGGGAGAAAGAGAAGAGAGTGGATAGATGGACAGTATCTCTGCTGTCACTCCGCCTATAAGCCAGTGAAGAGACGAGGGGCTGCACTTGGAGCACCCAGGCTTCATTTTCAACAATTGCTCTGTGTGTGTGTGTGTGTGTGTGTGTGTGTGTGTGTGTGTGTGTGTGTGTGTGTGTGTGTGTGTGTGTGTGTGTGTGTGTGTGTGTGTGTGTGTGTGTGTGTGTGTGTGTGTGTGTGTGTGTGTGTGTGTGTGTGTGTGTGTGTGTGTGTGTGTGTGTGTGTACACTAGAGGTTGGAAGTGCCTCCTTGTATTTTGTGATTTGGAAAGGTACGTGCTCTGCCTGCATGTGTGTTCTCTCTCCTTCCCCTCATATGTCTGACCTACACTCTCTCAGCTCTGTTTTCATTGCCGTCATTGAAGTGTTTTTGTGTTGTGAGCCTGGCCGGGTCTGGATGGATGGATGGAGGGAGGGATGGGAAGAAGGGTAGAGAGAAACAGAGAGAAATGGAGGGGAGGGTCTCAAGTGCTCTCACAGCTTCTACATAATGGCCTCGGCTCTCGCCCACTCCATTAGTTGCCCTGGGAGACCAGACATCACACACACTCACATCACCTCTGCTGACCAACAAAGCATCCTGGATGCGGTCTCCTTGGCAACCACCTCCCACCTTAGCTTTCCTCATGACTGTGATGATGATGATGTGATGATGAAGGACGATGGAGGTTGTAGTCACTCCAGCCGGGTGCTCTGGAGGGATTTCTGTCCATCTCTATACGTGCTGAATATTTTAAATCAAAGTCAGCCAGTCAATATTCATTCAGCACACTAACAGGATATTATATATACCATTGTGCCCTTAGTTCCTGCTTTGAGGTCGAGAATTATTGTAGTTTAACCCCAACTTGTCTGAATTTAATTTTCTTTTCTTGGGAAAAGTTATTTATGTATAAAGTTTGCAAACATTCTTTCAATTAAAAAGAAATATTGCAGTGTCAAAACTGAATTGCACGCTCATGCAAGTAATACACACCCTAGTAGAATTTGATGACTTTGACCCTCCGTTGCACTTGTTGTAATTTATTTAGACAAACAGCATTGGCTATAGTTGAAGAGTCTGTGTTGACTAACCCTCTGCTGTCTTTCCAACCTCCAGGAATGAGATGGAGCGCCACTTCCTGGAGCTTCTCCAGTTCAATATCAACGTGCCAGCCAGTGTGTATGCCAAGTACTACTTTGATCTGCGGCAGCTGGCTGATGACAACAACCTCAACTTTCCTCTGGAGCCTCTCGACAACCAGCGCGCCCAGAAACTGGAGGTGAGCCACCTTCAGGTCCTGCTCTGCAGTGGACGCTCTGCATTCTCTGACCTGAGAAGATGAGAAGCCATATTACAGCTGGTGGCTCCTTCACATTAGGGCCGCAACTGATTATTGTTATTATTGATTAATCTTTTGAATAATCAATGACGAGTTCTTTTGTTGATTAAAAATGGCAGAAAAGGGAGTTCACTGTTCGTCAGAGGCCGAGGGAGCATCCTCAAATGTCCACAACTCAGATATTCAGTTTACAGTCGGGACTAAACCAGAAGAAGCTGACCTTTTCACTTAAAAATGGACTCGCAACGTTAAATCGTTTTTTGAAATAGTTGATGACTCTAATCTTTGCAGCTGTTTCACATTCAAAAGTTCATTCATTCATGTTTGTTTTAGCAACCGTTTGAGTCTGATGAAGTGATTGTGTTTGTTTGTCCAGGCCATTTCAAGACTATGCGAAGACAAGTACAAGGATCTGAGTCGAGCAGCAATGAGACGATCCCTCAGCGCAGACAACCTGATAGGTATACGACACTCCAACGCTGTGCTCTCATAGGCCGGAAGCGCTGCCATCTGCCCTGGAGAGACGCGGCCACTCCAGAGGGTCAGCACAGCCGCAGCAGGCAGGGATCAGGCTAGAAATGCTACTGTATGAGCGGCCGAAACGGTAATTAGCATTACAGCTATAGAGCTGCAGGATTTGTCAAATGAAACTTGAAATAAGGGTGTGAACTTAAAAGGTGACCATACAAATTCCCCATTTCTACCTAACATGTCCCTTATCTCCAAGAGAAAGTGTTGCATAGAAATGGTTCTGATGGATTTTGAAGGGGGAGTTTAGATTATTAAAAAAGGAAAAAAAAAGCACAAAACATATGTTCATCATGAAAGGTTAAGGCTGATGGTTTTCTAGATTTTCTCATTGTCACCAAATCCTGTGAAAAGACCAACATCCAACAGACTCAGAATGTGAGTAAATCGGTGTCGAGTACACAGACGGATCCATTCATTGTTTGTACTTCAGTCTTTTTCATTGGATTTCTTGACAATGACATAAAGACTATATAGACCATATAGACTATTATCAGACTTACCATTGCAATAGACACACCAAATGCAAAAACTGCTCCTTATAAATTAGAGTTAATACCAAACGTTACTTTTAAGAGTGTAAACCAGACTTGTTTACTGTTATATCTGTGATGTTGGATTCTGTCTGAGTAAAATATGTTCACGTTTGCATTTGGATGGAATATACAGCATGTCTCCGACGATATTACGGTATTAAACTTTGAATATTGAGTTTGCAGACTGCCAGTCAGCCAGTGTCTGCTGCAGGGAATCAGGAGTGCCAATCTGGGGTGACCTTTACGTTTTTAGATACTCTTTATGTGGTCAGAAGGGACAGAGATATTGGGTATTGATCTTGCAGTCAGGTTGGGGTCCACACGATTCAGCCTCAGTATTGACCCCACCTGAAAGAGCCTGTCAACAGACTAGTAAACCCGTGCTCGTCCCAGGCCCCCCAACCAGAGCTTTTGAACAATCTACATAGATATTGAGGGGGGGAAAGAGACTGATGGATACTCCTCTCCTTTTTGCTTACTATGTAGGCCACTAGCTGTGAAATTTGTCTTGTTTTTAAATTGAAGCCCATTTGCAGATGGAGTATTTTAAATAAACACTAATCATGTAACAGAGTTATGTTGTGGTTATTGTGTGATATGTTGACGTGTTGCTGTGGATGTTAAACGGATGTTAAACGGATGTTAAACGGTAAAAGCAGTCTACACCAGGGCCACGCTGCAGCAAAATGCTTTATATTTATTATAGACTGTTTAGGTCGTCTTCTGCTAAATAAACGTGCGTCAGGATTTCAGCATCTCATCACCTCAACAAAGCAAAACAAATACTAAAAGTTTCATTAAAAACACTTGAGAATTGTAGTTCAGGGGTGTGATCCTGGTTTTCTGCTGTTGGAGAATGAGGGAGTCGCTTCTGCACCCGGTCTGTGTCATGTTGTTGTCTGTGAGGCTGCTGTGAGGCTGCTGTGAGGCAGGCGGCCTCAGCAACGCTCTGGGAAAACAGGAGCCTGCATGAGGTGAGTGAGACTGTTTGGTTCCTGTTTTCCTCAGAATGTTCTGATGTGAAATATCACAGCATGAGGAGACTGTAACTGAATTTTATACACAATGCATTTTCATATTTGAGCCACTGAACACTCTTATGTTGAGATTATAACTTAATATATAAACTTTGGAGGATACCTGCTTTATTTGTCTCTGTGACACTATCCTAGTTAGAAACCTCAGTAAATCCATGCAACACAAGCCACACTTTAGATACTTTTTAAAGTTTTAATTCCACAATATGAATCAAAATCTACAACATTTTCTGTATCCTTTGAGGAAATCTATCAGTATGCATGACTTACATGTTAAAGGATGAACCTAAACGTCACGTGTTCTCAACACTTCATTGATAATCAAATAACGCCCATACAGACACATTCACTCACACAAATCAGGCTAATAAATTAGAGGTATCGTCTAGTATGTGGACACAGTAGTCTAAACACAATTGGCCAACAACATTGAATGAACATGTCGCACAACATCACAGCAGGCCAGCAGAAAACAATAAATGTGCTTAATTTTCATCATATCAGTGTTCTGTGTACTCCCAGCAGACTAAATGATGAAGGCCCTTAAAAACTAGCTCCACATCAGACCACAGATCCCAGTTTGTACCATTGTATTTAAGCAAAAATGTGAAACCTGTGATGAAAAGCATCACACAATCACATTTAGTTACTTCTAATAATATCAAATGTAGTGTTTTCAAAGTGCTCATGTTGTCCTGTCAACACTAACCCTCCAAAATAAAACAGAAAAGCAGCAAATTCTCACATTTCTTTGAGTTTTCACACAGTTTTCAGTGGAAGGAAGAACTAAATCTGGCTTTCAGTCACTAAAATGAAAATGTATAAAAATGACATCATAGGTAAATATACGTTTGATGTCTTTAACACAAGGCATCTAGGATTGTCTGTAGCGCCGTGCCACAACCCAACGAGACGTCCTCTGATGTACTCAGCAGTCCAAGCCTCAGGGACTAAAAACTGAGAGTCATTTTCTGGTGTTTGTCTGTGACCCAACATAGTCCATGATATGAAACCATTGAGGAAATAGAGCCATGATTCTCAATGTGAGATCCAGGGACCTGCAGAAAATGCTATCTTCACAGCTGATGTAGAAATCATAAAAAATGAGAAAACACAGGAATATCTAATGTACTTATTCATATTCATTCATTGATCTTCAGTTGTGGGTCTGTGGTCTTATGTAGAGCTGAAGCCATGATGGACATGTGAGCAGCTCCACAGTGATCCAGCAGATGGGAGTCAAAGCCAACGTCAGTCTCCTCTCTGTCTGTTGGTTGACGCATGAACAACACTGACTGACACATCAGTCAGACGTGTAGTGAAGTCACAGCAGAGCTTTATGGTGCCAACATTTCTCAGCTTGAGCTTCACACACCAGTCACACATTCACATGAAACATTGCTTACAAACTAAACTTATCACACCTAATTTTCTTTTATACAGTAAACAATATATACATAAATAAATATGCTTTTCTCTCTCAGTGCTCAGGATAACCAGATAGGAAGAAGTATTTGGAGTTTCTCTCTTTTAAATATCTGCGTTGGACTTATCCGCTTTAATTTTCTGTTATCCAGCTTGTTTGATTAATTTCTCCATTTTCGTACTCATCTTTTGTGATGATACACAAGCGCACACTCCCACAGGTGTTCGTCTCTACTCACATCCTGGCTGTTTGGATGCTATCCAGTGAATGAGCATCAGTTCATATATGGGACGGAGCAGCTTTATGGTAGATCCCCGGCGTCAGTCCACTTCCAGTATGTCCAGTTAGAGCAGTACTGGCTTCGCTGTACATGGAGGGTGGAGCAGTGGCTTTCTGCAGCCAGCAGGGGCAGCAGCAAACCACAAACCTCCTCCAAGACTCCAGAGTTTTTCCTGACCAGATCCAGACTCCTGAGGTGATGCCCACCACCAAGCACATGAAGTACTTCAGCATGAAGACGGCATAATCCGGACCCAGTCCTGAGCGCTGGCGCTCAGACGAGCAGGAACAGGCCAAGGTTCGCTCCCATCCAGGCCGGTAGTGCTGCTCATACACTAAGCAGGCTACCACGATGGTGGCAGGCACTGTGTACAGCACTGTAAAGAGTCCAATTCGAATCATCAGACGCTCCAGTTTGTCCGTCTTGGTGCCACCTTGCTTGATGATGCTTCTGATGCGGAAGAGAGAAACGAAACCAGCGAGTAAGAAAAGTGAGCCTGTGAAGAGGTAAACCACAAGAGGAGCGAGGACAAATCCCCTCAGATTCTCCAGGCTCTGGTTCCCAACGTAGCAGATTCCAGCCACAGGGTCCCCGTCCACAGCGCTGAGAGACAGAACCACAATGGACTTAACACTAGGGATGAGCCAGGCAGCAAGGTGGAAATACTGTGAGTATCCCGCGATGGCCTCGCTGCCCCACTTCATCCCTGCAGCCAGAAACCAGGTGAAGGACAGCACCACCCACCAGATGGAGCTGGCCATGCCGAAGAAATACACCAACAAGAAGACGAGGGTGCAGAGAGCGGGGCCAGTGGTGTCGTAAAGGATGTGCAGCTGGTAGACACCGACGCTTCTGTTGGTGACGCATGCTACCCGCTCATGACCTGCCACCAGCCGGATGATGTAACCCAAAGAGACAAAGAGGTAGCAGGCAGCCAGGAAGATGATGGGCCTCTCTGGGTACTTGAAGCGCTCCATGTCAATGAGGAAGGTGGCGACGGTGGTCAGGGTGGAGATGAAGCACAACACTGACCAAAGCCCCACCCAGAAGCTGGTGAAGGCGTGCTCGTCAGCTGAGAAGTAGGGCTGGTAGCAGGGCTGGGCGCAGTTGGGCAGAGGGCCGGTGTGGACCCGGCTGTACAGAGATTGGGACTCCCCCTTGATGGGAACCAGGGGATCTCGACAGCGACACTCCCTGTCGCAGGGAGGCGTCCGGCTTATACTCGTGGGCTTGGGGAACAGAGGAGCCAGGGTGGTGGTCTCGCTGCTGTTCTGGTCCATGCACAGGGTCTCATCGCCCAGCTGGGGCAGCTGCTCACAGCTCATCCTCTCAGGCCACTCGAAGCCGTACTGGCTCATCAGAGGGGAGCAGCCACGTTTGGCTCGCTCACACACCGAGCGGCAGGGCGGCAGCGGCTTGCGGTAGTCCGGCAGACAGATCGGGGTGTACATGCTGCATAAGAAGAAGAGCAGATCCGGAGAACAGCGGATCCGAACCAGGGGCCAGAACTGGTGCACCTCCAGCCCCACCTCCTCCTGGGTGTCGTGGTTGAACTGGTTGGGCATGTAGGTCAGGTTGTAGCCGATGCCTCTGCACATGGGCACAGTGATTGGCTCACACACCAGATCCTTGGAGGCTCCTAATATGAGAGCAGGACACCGCAGCAGCAGCAGCAGCAGCAGGGGCCGCGCACGCCTCACCGTAGATGCCATAGAGACAATGAATATTAAAGTACCTATTGAATTATTAACTTACAGTCACTGAAACAGGAGAAGTAAAGTTTCAAGGATTCGGTTCATGCGTTCATCTCAGACACCTGCTGGAAAACTTTTCTTCTGGATGAACCCACTTTCATTGTGTAACAGCAGAGCAGCTGTCAATCATTCACCAGCCCTGCTGCAATAATTGCGGAGAAAGTTCATCTGTGTGGCCGCTTCCAGTAGATTCAACGACCCTGGGACATCTTTACAGCTCCATCAAAAGTCACATGATGAGACTCACTGTATGAAAAAACACATCTCAATAAAACAGTTGAAATGTTTGTATGTGCGCATCTAGCCCGGTGCATAAAATCCACCTGACGCTTCTTCTTCAGGTCCTTTTGTCCTCCAGCAACGTGAAAACAAAGTTTCACATGTCCTGAAACAAAGAAACACACGCGAACAATCCGCAGCATCAGTCCCGTGTTCCAGGTGCGGCTGCAGCCTTCACGGAGCGCCGGGACGGAGTGAAACCGTCTGAACCTGCAGCGCCTCCTCACCCGCACGGCTGCTGCGTTCACGGACAGTCGGACATGTCAAGACTAGATCATCACGCATAACCAATAGGAAGCGCCCTACAGCGAGCAAGTACCAAAACCAAAGCAAACAGTTTGAATTGATTTCATTATTTTATAGTTGCGGAAAGTAATCAAGAACATTTAATCAAGTGGAGAACTAGTTTGAGCCTCTTTAATTAACTTAGTATTTCTATTTTCGAAGTAATATTATTAGTAGTAACTTTAAACACTGATTCAGTTCATCTTATACACACAACGCTGAAGACACGTAGATTGAACTCATTCAACGGTGAATTTATGTCGTAGTTGCTTTCTACTGACAGCTCGTGAACGCACCAGTGAGTTGTATTTATGACTTCCTGCATTAAGAGGTGGGAGTGTACCAAGAAGTATTAGACCACACACACACACACACACACACACACACACTGTGCAAACAGATTGTAAAATGTTTCTATTCTGTCATAACTCAACATCATTGTATTAACATCACCGTGTGTGTGTGTGTGTGTGTGTGCGCGTGCGTGCGTGTGCGTGTGTGTGTGTGTAGCCTGCCTAGCTCGGATCAGTCTTCTTCAGTTATCAGCTGACCAGTAGATGATTAGTGGCAGGTTCAGGTGATCTTATTTTATATGAACCTTCTGAGACTACAGTCAGAACCTTTAAAAGCTGATAACAACAATGTTTTTATTGTTGCTGTGACAGGCTGCCGCTTCTCATCACTTAGTCGAGGAAGTCAGAGTTTAAAAATCTAAACTTGCACAACAAGTCTTTTCTAAAAGAAATGCACTCTGAAGTTGGGAAAATTCAGATGGAAATTACAGTGTGAGCAGCACCCTAACTCTAACCCTACACACACATTATGTCATTACCAAAAAGAAGTGTGAACGTTTGATGCTCAGCATGTGTGACTGTGTGTGGAGACATGTTGACGTGAAAATATCAAATCAAATCAAATCAAATCAAATCAAATCAAATTTTATTTATATAGCCCAAAATCACAAAATACATTTGTCTCAGAGGGCTTTACAATCTGTACAGGGAGTGACACCCTCTGTCCTTAGACCCTCGATTAGTGAGGAAAAACTTGCCCACCAAAAAACCTTTTAACAGGGAAAAAGGTGGAAGAAACCTCAGGAAGAGCCACAAAGGAGGGATCCCTCTCCCAGGACGGACAGACGTGCAATGATGTCACATATACAGAACAATCAACACACACATATTGTACACTCCACATATTGTACAATGAATAATAATGAATTACAGTTGATGATAAGAATAGGTTACAATGAATGATGAATTATTACAGTAGCAGCAAATCATTACATAACTATAAACTGTAATGGGGATATGGCAACAATGATGACGGCGACAACACATGCAGTAGACGCCACGCAGGACCACAGCAGCAGACAAAGTCCACAAGAACCTGCTGGGCGAGAGAGCACAGAAACTCCGGGGAAGAAGTTTAATTAGTAACATGATAGATAGATGGATTAGATAGATGGATAGATAAGGAGAGAGAGAGAATGAGAGAGAGAGAGCGAGAGAGTATGTGAGTCCCCCAGCAGCCTAGTCCTATGGCAGCATAACTAAGGGATGACCTGAGCCAGCCCTAACTATAAGCTTTATCAAAAAGGAAAGTCTTAAGTCTACTCTTAAAGGTGTTGATCGTGTCTGCCTCCCGAACACAGAGTGGTAGTTTATTCCACAGAAGAGGAGCTTGATAGCTGAAAGCTCTGGCTCCCAATCTACTTTTAGACACTATAGGAACCACAAGGAACCCACCATCCTGGGAGCGCAATGTTCTAGTGGGGTGGTAAGGTACTATGAGCTCTTTTAAATATGATGGTGCCTGACCATGAAGAGCTTTGTAAGTTAGGAGAAGAATTTTAAATTCTATTCTAGATTTAACGGGTAGCCAGTGCAAGGAAGCCAAAATGGGAGAAATGTGATCTCTTATCTTGGTTCCTGTCAGAACACGTGCAGCAGCATTCTGAATCAGCTGCAAACTCTTAAGAGACTTATTAGAGCAGCCTGATAGCAAAGAGTTACAATAGTCCAGCCTAGAAGTAACAAATGCATGGACTAGTTTTTCTGCATCCACTTGAGAAATGATGCGTCTGATTTTGGCAATGTTACGCAAGTGGAAGAATGCAGTCCTCGAAAGTTGTTTTATATAGTTATTAAAGGACAAGTCTTGATCAAAAACAACGCCAAGATTTTTTACGGTGAAGCTGGTGGCCAGGGTGATCCCATCTAAGGCTAAATCTCTGGAATGATAGTTTCTAAGATGTTTGGGTCCTATTAGGAGAACTTCAGTTTTTTCTGAATTTAGCTTCAGAAAATTGTGGGTCATCCAATTTTTTATGTCCTTAATGCATGCTTGAAGTCTAGTCAAGTGATTGGTTTCATCAGGCTTGATCGATAAATATAATTGGGTGTCGTCAGCATAACAGTGAAAGTTAATTGAATGATTCCTAATAATGTTCCCTAAGGGAAGCATATATAAACTGAAAAGAAGTGGCCCTAATACAGAACCTTGTGGGACTCCATGAGAAACTTTGGTTTGCATGGAGGATTCATCATGAACATGAACAAACTGAGAACGGTTTAGGAAATATGACTTAAACCAGCCTAGGGCGGTTCCTTTAATGCCAATTTGGTATTCCAGTCTCTGTAAAAGAATCTGATGGTCAATGGTGTCAAATGCGGCACTAAGATCTAATAGGACAAGTACAGAGATGAGTCCTTTGTCTGATGCCATTAGGAGGTCGTTTGTAACTTTAACTAGTGCGGTCTCTGTCAATATAACTCAGTCAAAATAATAGAAACAGAAACCATCAGAGGTGCACAATAACTCATCTTATGACTCCTCGGTCTCTGCCCGCCGTACACAATGCTGTCTGGGGACAAAGGTCTTAAAGGGTGTGTGTGTGTATATGTATATTTCTACCAAGATAGAGCTGTGGCAGAAGTCTAGCAACAAAAAGAGGAACTTCATACTTGATTTCACTCATTCGAAGCTTCATATTAGCTTCAAAACTTTAAATCCATTGTTGCACAGGGGGAGGACATCACTAACATTGTCAGTGTATTATGAAAGAATCTGAACAGGAGGATTATTTATAGCAAGAAAAACATTTCGCTGTTCATTTGGGCTCCTGACTGTTGTTTTAAGACACACTTGATAAATTGTGAACCTGTCCTTTAACCACTATAAGTATTCATTGCACCTGGATGTGTTGAATCTGTATGGATTCAATTATTTACAAAGCTTTAACTCTGAATGATCAAAAATATCATCACTGTACATAATTCTGGCTTTTGCAGAGTTGTCTTATATCAACATGGTGTTTGGTGAGTGCGATGCTAAAATTACATCTATCATCATCTATGAACGGAGATGTTTTAACTGCAGGAGTTCAGTGTGTAACACGCAACTACTGACAGCGTCAATGCAGAGATATCAGAGCTGTTTGAAACAACATCTGTTCCTCTGTGGTTCTATGTCGCCTCATACAGGTGTCTACACAAAGCCTCTGTCCTGCTGTTCTCACACACTCTCACACACACACACTCTCACACACTCACACACACACACACACACACACTCACACACACACTCTCACACACCCTCAGTGGACTGAGTGACAAATTGCAACTGCTTTAATGTCACATTAATCATTCACGGTTCTCAGTTTAGTTTATTCTTTTCTTTCCAACAAAGGTGAAGCTGCAGTAACGCCAGCGTTACGTGAACTTATTGCCGTCTCCATTCATTAAAAGGGCCAATCTGTAATTTTTGTCAGAACTATGGAAACATTTCCGCTGCAGTTTTCACCAGCATTACTGATGTTTACAGCAGCATCACTCACTTTTATTGCTTTTCTCTTTTTGTATGATATTAAAATACATGTGAGTCATTTCATCTTTTTCATTTAATCAATACAATGTCATTAAAAACAGATACATCTATTGATTATTTCTCAAGTTATCAACGCGTTGTTCAGAAAACAGACACACGCCACGATTTCCCAACTAAGAGTCCAAAACAGAAACGCGTTCAGTCCAAGAAAACGTTTAATATTTCTGTTTGATTAATGTCCTGTTGATCGACTAAACATGAATAAACTAAACTTCTTTCTATTAGTTACGCAAGTAAACATGTCAGTTTATACTGTGAGCTTGAAAAAGAAAAAACAGAATCCATCAGCTGAATGAAGGCCACAAGAAGCAGCTGAAAGCTCTGGGAGCTAGTTAGTAGACCTTTGAGCATCTATGATATGATGCCTGCCTGTGCTGTTCTACACTTTATTACAGATGTTTAAAAACAGGTGAGTAAGGATTTGAGTGGAGGAATGGTGAATTAGTCCTTTAACACCGACCGTCTGCTCGGCTCAAAGCTGCTGAAAGCTCGGATGAGGCCAAACGAGCTTCTGAACAAGCAGGTCAGTGGGAACACTGGGGCCCTGCCAGCTTTTGTGTAGTAGCTTGCTAAATGTCGGGGGGGTGTCTCTGTGTGTGTCTGTGTGTGTCAAAGCCGCACACCCTCCTCTCATGTTGGGGGAGCAGTGGACCCGTTCCTCCCTCTTCTGTGACCGTTGTCCACCTCTCCCTCCTCCTCCCTCTTCTCTTTCTCTTCCACTCGTCCTCTTTTCCTCCTTAAACTGTCTTTTGTTTTCATCTTCGTTGGCATTTCTGCTCCGTCGTTGTTCGGGCCCTAAATGAGTCTTGACTGGCCCGTGGGCCACTGGAGAAGCACAAAGGACTTCATTCTACTCGCTACAGTTGATCCATTGTGGACATCCCACAATGCACTAATTGGCGATGACAATTAAGCGCGGTCGACACTCGGCTCCAATTTGCCCGCTGCTGGAACATCCATCACGGGCAAAGGAGGCTGTGAGCTCGCTGCTCTCCCACACGGTCTGTATGTTCACCGTGCACCTTTATTCACATCAGTGTGTCGAGTTCATCAAGCTGACAACCAGACGCTAACCGACACGTCATCGTTCGTCATGTCAGCAAACCGCTTTCTTTATTCTTCACCGTGGTTTGCAGTACGATTATGGTGATAAGGAGCGTTGAGTAGCCACTCCGGAGCTTTCCATCATATCATACGATGTTCATCAGCAGGTGGGGGTCATGCTGCGTGACACCTGGGTAACATTGTTTCTGGATGGATGTATGCATGTAAGGTTCCGGTAGGTTTTCTATGGGTCTCATTAATCCATCCTGTTCACTCTCTTCTAAATCTTATTAACAATCCAACTTTAAAGCTGCACATATTTCATCCAAACTTACTCCAGATGTTTGGGTTAGGGTTAGGCGCAGATCAACAGCTGGGAGGAATTGTGAAACTGCATGGACAGAGACGTTTGTAGCTTTACAGTTTGTCCAGACGCGTTAATCAAAAGCAGTAAAACACTAGTAGATTAAAGACGGACATTATAACGTCCTGGAAACAACCAAACAGCTCAAATCAAACCACCAGTATCTGCGTAACTGTGACTTCATAACGTGTTTTTACGTGTTGGCAGAGTTAAAAACCTGGTTGTTATGGAGACAGACAGTAGCGTGACTTGTAGACAATCTTTCCTGAAAGACATTCAGAGTGTCCACAAGCTGTTCTGGAGCTTTTGAGTGAATCAACAGACTGAAGTGTAGACGTTCAAAATGTTAAAACAAGCTAGTTGTGTTGCTAGTTGCGTGTACTTAGCTTCATAAAGACTACATACAGGTCACATACACACAGTATCTGGAGGAAACCAAGCCCCAAAAAGGATTCAAACACAGTGAGTAAGAAGAAGTTTGTCTTTATTGGCATCAGTGGCGAGCGGACAAATTCAATTAAAACCAGAGCTAATTTAATCACAAAAATCAACTTGCATAAGAGTTTGGCTGTGATGACAAGAAAGAATGATAACAATATAACTTAAAAAGTGCAAAATAGAGGAGCTTGAGTCCAGTTAATCTCCTTAAATACTGTACAATATATTGTTCCAACACTGGGGAGTAAAACGTACTGCGATGATCATGATGGAAACAGTTCAACCTGCTGAAGTACCTTGAGAACAACAGTTTCTCCTGTATTATACACATTCATATTTACGCTTCCACATCTGGATGGAAATGAAAATGGTAACACCAGGAAAAAAGAAAAAGTATCAACTGAACACAAGGAACACAAGTTTAAAGTGACCAGATGCACAAGTCTACAAGTCATCTAGTGCAGCTACATAGAGGTAAACTACAGATCCCAGCAGACACTGGGGTAGTTTTTTTCCATTTTGGTTCTTGTAAATGAGTCATTCATCAATGTAGCAGGAGGAACAAGCCAAACAGTTCAAGTACAAGACGTATCACTGCGGTACCAAAAACTACTGACACTCTCCTAAGACTCTAATAGGGAACACATGTATGTCACATGAACACTAAATTGTGATATCGTGAACATATTTTACAACAATATATTCTGTTATTTCATAGAACACATAACTGGCTGTGGGGTTGAGGTCAGGCTTTTGGTTGCTGTTTGGTTGTTTTCTCTTTCTGTCAGTCTGAGCCAATCATCGACACCCATGAGTCATGTGATTTACATACAATGTCAATCTGCTGCATTTGTGAACACTCACACACTGCTTACCGCTTTGGGTTCGGGTGTGTGCAGAAGTGTATTTTGTGTGCACAAAAAAAGAAAAGAAAAGAAAAGAAAAGAAAAGAAAAGAAAAGAAACTACTCCTGACACCAAACACCAAACATAAATTCACACAGTGAAAATACTAAATCAAAAACACTTTTTCATTAGATTTGCAACAAACAAATCCATGTAACTCACCTCAGTGCACTCTTCCTGCCATATATGAAACTTTATGAACATGAGTAAGAGAAATACATATATTCAGATAAAGCCGTTCAAAGTAAACACGTCTTTATGGCTCCAATAAGCAAAAAGGAGGACGAGTGTTAACACTGAAATGAAGGGTAAATCAGTTGTGAGTAGCAGAAGGCAGCAGCTGCATTTCCATCCAGAGTTCAGCAGATTCCACTTTAAAGCTGCACTCTGGCTTCTTGTTAATGCAAATGGAAGAAAATCAGCTTTAAATAATGAATGAATATTCCAAAAACATGTTGATCCCATAGGAATTATTAAATCAAACAACTTATATGCGTGTTGTTACATTTACAATGTCCCCATATAAGACTCCTGCTACACAACACATTGTGATCAAATGACGAGTGCTTATTTCAGTGAAATGTGCCTTTAAAACTGGATGGAAACACAGCTAATGTCTTTTCACATGAAAGCAGAGGCTAATAAAGGCCGTCATGAAGGTTGCATAGAGATACTAAAAGCTAAAGCTGCGGTCATGAATAAAGCACAGCGAGGAGGCAACAATGAGACCATCATTACTGCATATTATTGCCTTATTGTTATTTTACAGACAAACTGACAGACGGAGAGAAGGCTCAAGGTTCAACAAGTGAGATCAGCGAGTTAAAAGCATCTTTCAGTCCGTGTTCCAGATGTTAAAGACCTCAGTTTAAAGAGAAGAAAGGTTCATTTAAACTATGTTATCATCTAAAGCCTTTAAATATGTGTATTCTCCTCAGAGAGTAGCAACTGTTGTCAGTTATAATGGATTTTAATGACATTTTACAAAGAAAACAACTATGAAGCAATGTCACACTCCTGGAATAAAAAAACCAGACTGGTTTTATTATTGATTTGTGCATTAATAGATTCATTGTCTGATATAAAATGTCAAACAAATGAGCCGTGCCTGATCGTCAGCCCAAAACAAAGATTCTTTACTGTAGGGTGAGGACCGACAGGTTTCCCACAGGGAAAACAGCTCCATTACAACTGACAGGAGTCCACACTGAACTTCTTTGAGCCACCTTTCAAGCCTACCGGATGAGACAGGTTCATACTGAAAGTGTCACTTTATCATGATTATTATCAGAATCAGTAATCATTTAGTCTAGAAAACGTCTAAAAACTGAGACAAGAAGCCCAGAGGCCAAAGTGTAACTGAAATGTGCTTGTTTTGTTTGACCAATAGAAATCTTCACATTGTGGAAGGTGCAGCTTCATTTACTGCTACTGAGCTGTGAACTTCAATGACAGGTGGTTGGAATAAAGCAGCAGCATGTTCTCTGCTTCATCTCACACATAATGACTCCTGGAATAAGACATACGTGATGCCGCTGATGGATCCCCTCCAAAATACACATGGCAGTCTGGAAAGCTCGGTGCAGCAGTTCTTCAGCCAACGGAGGCTCAGCACAGGTGTGTGTGTGTGTGTTTACAGGTACACACACAGGTATACACCTGGGAATCAGATGCTGAAAACTGTCACACAGTCTGTTGTTGAGACACACACAAGTCAGAAAAACAGGACCTTAGTCTAGCGTCACAGCCTGGCAACGTACGTGTGTGTCTTAGGTGTCTTGGTAGGGCAGGTGAAAGCACCCTGGGCTGTCATCATCAGGTGACCAGAAGGAGGACGGCCTCTTGTGGTGTAGTTCTCTGCGGACGCAGCGTGGACACGGCTGAGCTTTCTGTCGACACTCGGCGTGGAACACAGCACCACATCCGTCACACCTGCAGAGACACACAGACAGAGACACAGACAGAGACATACACACAGACAGAGACACAGACAGAGACACAGAGACATACACACAGACAGAGACATACACACAGAGACACACACACAGAGACACAGACAGACACACAGACAGAGACAGACACACAGAGACACAGACAGACACACAGACAGAGACAGACACACAGAGACACAGACAGAGAGACACACAGACAGAGACAGACACACAGAGACACAGACAGACACAGAGACACACAGACAGATACACAGACAGAGACAGACAGACAGAGACACAGAGACACAGACAGACACACAGACAGAGACATACACACAGACACAGACATACACACAGAGACACAGACAGAGAGACACACAGAGACACAGACAGAGAGACACACAGACAGAGACAGAGACACAGACAGAGACAGACACACAGACAGAGACAGACACACAGAGACAGAGACACAGACAGACACACAGACAGAGACACAGACATACACACAGGCAGAGACAGACACAGAGACATACACACAGACAGAGACATACACACAGAGACACAGACAGACACACAGACAGAGACATACACACAGAGACACAGACAGAGACAGACACACAGACAGAGACAGACACACAGAGACATACACACAGAGACACAGACAGAGACACACAGACAGAGACATACACACAGAGACACAGATATACACACAGACACACAGACAGAGACAGACACACAGAGACACAGACAGAGACAGACACAGAGACACAGAGACACAGACAGAGACAGACACACAGACAGAGACATACACACAGAGACACAGACATACACACAGAGACACAGACAGAGAGACACACAGACAGAGACAGAGACAGACACACAGAGACACAGACAGACACAGAGACACACAGACAGAGACAGATACACAGACAGAGACAGACACACAGACAGAGACACAGACAGACACACAGAGACACAGACAGAGACAGACACACAGACAGAGACAGACACACAGAGACAGAGACACAGACAGACACACAGACAGAGACACAGACATACACACAGAGACAGAGACAGACACACAGACAGAGACATACACACAGAGACACAGACAGACACACAGACAGAGACACACACACAGAGACACAGACAGAGACACACACACAGAGACATACACACAGAGACAGACACACAGACAGAGACAGACACACAGAGACACAGACAGAGACAGACACACAGACAGAGACATACACAGAGACACAGACAGAGAGACACACAGACAGAGACAGACACACAGACAGAGACACAGACAGAGACAGACACACAGACAGAGACAGACACACAGAGACACAGACAGAGACAGATACACAGACAGAGACAGACACACAGACAGAGACACAGACAGACACACAGACAGAGACACAGACAGAGACAGACACAGAGACAGACACACAGACAGAGACACAGAGAGACACACAGACAGAGACAGACACACAGACAGACACACAGACAGACACACAGACAGAGACAGACACACAGCGAGAGACAGAGATACAGACAGAGACAGACACACAGACAGAGACACACAGACAGAGACAGACACACAGAGAGAGACAGACACACAGACAGAGACACAGACAGAGACAGACACAGAGACAGAGACACAGAGACAGAGACAGACACACAGAGACAGAGATGTCAGTCATTTTCTTGTTTAGATTTAATTCATTGTGGTTATAATTCATAATGTATGTGATTCTTCACTGTCTCCATAAAAGCGTCCCTTCTTCATGTCCATGTCATGATGTCCATACAGTGTGTGTGTGTCTGGGTGTGAGTGTCCGTCCTTCCAGACTCTCAGACTTTGATGAGGAGACTCAGGTTGACTTCAGGCTTCTAAAACCTTTTTAAATAGAACATGCCAAACATTTGATCCTAGTTCCAGCTTGTCATGTGTGAGGATTTGCTGCTATTATGCTGCTAGTTTGGATTGTGGCCAGTTGGTTGAATGGAGGAAAGAATCTGCAGATTCACTGATAACGAAAGTTAGTCGCAGCTCTGATCCCAACACGGCGCAGCAGCAACATCCTGGTTCTCACAAATGTGACCAAAGATGATTTTTTTGATTTTTTCTTTAATAATTCATCATCGTTTTCAGCTTGTATTTCCTCTGATTTTTAATTGTTCACTTTACAGACGAACTGATGCTGGGTGGTGCAGCCTCTAGCTGTAGTTTGGACACACACACACACACACACACACACCTCTCTAATGCCAACGTACATACATTTTATGCTTCTATACTTGTAGGGACCTTTTTTACAGGACAAACCCAACCTGAATCTTTAAACTAACCATCATTGTAGGTGGAACTTTACTCCTGGTATTAATAAATCAATACCAGCAGATCATACACTTGTCACTAAATCAAATCATATCTTATCAGATAATATCTATTATTGATAGTCATGTTAGGTTTCTGTTGTGTGAGGATGTACCTCTTGGTGGCGCTCTCCTGGAAGGGGTAGATGACCTGCCCGTTGTGGCAGAGCTCACAGATGAAGCCTTTCTCCCGACACAAACTGCAGCTGAAAACGTGGGAGCTGGCAAACTTGATCACCTTGGACAAGAAGGGAGCCAGTTTTCCATCAATCACCTGGAGGGGTGAGGAGCGAGAGGAGGATCGGGGGAGGGGAAAAGAAGGGAGGAAAAGAAGAGGTGATGTGGTCACCAACAAAGACAGTCACCTGAGCTGATTCCAACTATTGGTTATGTCAGCAGATTGAGAATCAGAAACACTTATCAACCCGTATCTGTACTGACATTTCTTGTTACTTATTAGATTAGAGTACAGTACAGTACTGAGTGCAGTTATTCACAAAGAGAAAAAGATGTGCAACACAATGATGGGATCAATAGAGTGACAGTCAAAGGTGACGGAGAGCATGATGGACAGTGGAACAACTGACATCACAGCTTCTCGCTGTTGGAAACATGTCAGTCCTGTGTCAGTTCTACAGACATGTATTGAAGCTTCAGGGACAACGAAGTCACGTTTCCTTCACGTCACCATTTATCTACATCTACTTTAAATAAATAAAAATGTTGAATGATGGAAACAGCCAGTGATGCTCAGTCATTAGCTGTGAGTCTAAGTCATAGTTCACATTGGCCAACATGACACAGCATAGCCAGAGGATATCCAATTACATAATGTCACAACAACCAACATGTGTAACTGGCAGCACACAAACACACACATTTAGAAGCTGTTATTTAGTAGTGATCACAGTCATTTAAATCTTCATGACAGCACAGAGACTAAAAGTGATTTTAATATGACTCCAACTAAGACAAATCCTCTCAGACATGGAGAGAAAAACTACAAAGGGGAAGCAGAGGGAAGGAAGGAAGGAAGGAAGGAAGGAAGGAAGGGAGGAAGGAAGGAAGGAAGGAAGGAAGGAAGGAAGGAAGGAAGGAAGTAAGGAAGTGTAGTAGTAGGACTACAATACCCAGAATTTATTATATTATTATACATGGTGTCAGAAGTGGTGAACTGTATGTCTCCGCGGTAGTTTCAGTAAGAGTGTTAGCTCGAGGATGACGGCAGAAGCCCGAGCGAAACGCTAGCTCGTTAGCACCTGCACATCGGTGAGTGAGTCGAGAGAGACAGCTCCACATGGACGGCGCAGCCGAGGACTCGGTCTCTGAACGCGAAAGGACGAGGGAATCAACGCAGATGCGACCGCTGTGCAAATAACACCCCCAGACCCGTTTGACTTTTCAAGCCCAGCAGAATGGTCGCGGTGGATCCGCAGGTTTTAGAGGTTTCGCATCGCAACAGCTCTCGATTCAAAGCAGGAAGAATATCAGGTGAATTCACTTCTGTATGCAATGGGAGATGCAGCGGATGATGTGCTAGCAGTTTTACCATTGACTGATGTAGATAAAAAGAAATAAGAGGCTGTTAAAGCAGCATTTGAGCAGCACTACATCGGAAAGCACAACATTATTTTCGAGAGAGCACAGTTCAACAACAGACGTCAGCTTGACGGAGAGACTGTGGAAGCTTATATCACAACAGTGCACAAACTTGCTGAAAATTGTGGCTTTGGAGTATTGAAAGAGGAGCTCATAAGAGACAGAATTGTAGTTGGGATAAAAGACAAAAGACTGTCTGAACAGCTACAAATGGACTCTAATCTGACACTTGCTAAAGCCATACAAAAAGTCAGACAAAGTGAAACAGTAAAGAAACAGCAGACTGTACTCCACATTGACATAATGGGGGACAACAAAGCAAACATGGACGCCATCATCAACACCAAGAAAAAAGCGAGGACACAGAAATGGCAACAAAAACAAAAGCCGCAGGGAGAGTGTGGCAGGTGTGGTTGCAAACAAAAACATTCATGGAAAGACTGCCCAGCAAGAGATGCAGAATGTCGGAAATGTGGGAAAAAAAGGACATTTCGCGGCAGTATGTCGATCAGGAGGGGCAGTAGGTCTGCGTGAAGTCACAGAAATTCAGGGCGACACAGAGACTGACGACTATTATTTTCTAGGAGACATAGGAACTGAAATGTCAGAACCATAAATGGAAAGAATCCAGATAAATGGGGAGAGTCTTGAGTTCAAGCTAGACTGTGAGGCAGATGTAACATCAATACCTGAGAGACTGTACAAGCCAGAGAGAGACGGGAAACTACAGGAGCCAAAAAAGAGACTGCTAGGGCCAGGCAGATACCCACTTAAAGTAAAGGGCTGTTTCAAAGCAAACATGGCAGCAAAAGGGCGCACCACCTCTCAATATATCTACATAGTGTCAGGACTAGAACATGCACTTCTAAGTAGACCAGCACTAATAGCGTTAAAGCTTGTAGAGAGAGTAGATGCTGTCATGGAAACAGAGACAGAATTTAGAGCAGCCTATCCAGATGTTTTCCAGGGACTAGGCAAGTTAAAAGAGCCTTATCACATAGAGCTTGACCAAGGTGCCACACCAGTGGCTCTCTCAGCACCCAGAAGTGTCCCTTTGCCCCTCAGAGACGCAGTCAGGGCAGAGTTAAACAGAATGGAAGACATGGGAGGTATCTCTAAGGTCACAGAGCCGACTGAATAGTGCTCAGGAATGGTTCTCGTCCCCAAACCAGGAAAGAAACCATCAGGGTCTGTGTGGATCTCACACCCCTGAATTCAGTCGTGAAAAGAGAGCATCACATTCTTCCAGCTGTGGATCAAACATTGGCAATGATGAAAAATGCCAAAGTTTTCACCAAACTTGATGCTCGATTTGGATATTGGCAGATTCCTCTCACACCACAATCACGGGCCCTCACAACCTTCATCACTCCTTTCGGGAGATACCAATTCAACCGACTCCCTTTGGGTATTGCATCTGCTCCAGAACATTTTCAGAGGAGAACGTCACAGATGTTGGAGGGTTGCGATGGAGTGCTCTGTCATGCGGATGACATCCTTGTGTATGGCAGAGACAGGCAGGAGCACGACCAAAGACTGCACCGTGTGCTTAAGAAGGTACGACAGGAGGGTCTCACGTTGAATGAGAAATCATGTTCGTGGGCCACAAAGTCTCTGCAAAGGGCATCGAGTCTGATCCGAATAAAGTCAAGGCTATCCAACAGCTGCCACAGCCCACATGTGTGGAGGACGTGCGGTGTCTCTTGGGCATGGCAAATTACCTTGCCAAATTCTTGCCGCAGTTGGCCACAATAACCACACCACTAAAAGAACTGCAGAAAGAGAGGAACAAATGGATATGGGCAGAGCCTCAGGAAACAGCCTTTAAGAGACTGAAACAAATACTGACTTCACCAGATGTGTTGGCCCAGTATTCCAACACGGCTGAGACAAAGGTTGCTGCCGATGCATCGCCATACGGCTTCGGAGCCGTCCTCACCCAGCAACAGGCTGACGGCTCATGGCGACCAGTGACATACATTTCTAGAGGATTAACAGACACATAGAAGCGCTACGCGCAAATAGAAAGAAAGAGGTGTTAGCAGTTACATGGGCATGTGAGAGACTTGCATCTTACCTGTTAGGTCTGTTAGGTCTATGACCTCCCGCTGCAGATCCTGAGATTTAGTCTGCGTCTGCTGCGGTTCTCCTACACCAGGGGTCAGCAATTAAGTTTGGCCTCGGGCCAGATATTTTCCAAGCCATTACATGGCGGGCCACAACCAAAACAATGGCTAATATAATGAATTAGGTAGTAGGTTACATTTGTGGACTGACCACTAGGGGCGCTATTAATTATATGCCTGTTTGTTACAAAAAAACAAAAAAAACATTTCCACTTGTTGCTGTTAGCTGTCCGAAAAATGGCACTATCAAAAAATCTCAAGAGAAAACTTAACAGCGAGAACAGGATCTTTTATGATGAATGGACAGAAAACTATGCCTTCATCCTCCCCAGTTTTATTAATGCAAAGCCCACATGCCTGATCTGTAACGAGGGTGTCTGCATGCAAAGAGTACAACATTAGACGGCACCACCAAACGAAGCATGCTAATTTCAAGGTTGCGTTCCCTCAAAAGACAGAGGCACGAAAGCGCAAAATCGAAGCCCTGCTGCACACAGCAACAAGATCCTGGTGCGAGGCCTCACATCCCAACAGAAGGTAACTAGTGCATCTCTGAAAGCGTCCTGGGTGCTCGCAAAGCACAACAAGCCATTCACTGATGCAGAGGTCTTCAAGGAGATGATGGTGACAGTTTTGGAGGAACTTGATACCAACAAGTCGATGATGTGATCGGGTCAGTGAAACAGATGTCGCTCTCTGCGAGGTCCGCTGCCCGCCGCATAGAAGCGCTGTCTGATGCGGTGCAGGGTGCAATTGTCGACGGTGTCAGTCACGCAAACTACTTTTCCTTAGCCATTAATGAGAGCACTGACAACACAGATGTAGCCCAGTTGTGCGTTTATGCGTTCACGCTGCACCTCGCTGATGTGCTTATTCACTCTGTATCCAGTTAAACAAATAAGCATTTAAATTGAGTAAAAAAAAATTTCTGGAAAATGAAGTTTCCAAATAAAGAGCATTTTTGAGACTGGCAGTCCGATTTTTAAAAAGTATATTTTATATTTTTATTTTCTTTCTCTAGTTCAAACAATCTCACGGGCCAGATGGTTTTGCTTGCGGGCCACATCTGGCCCGCGGGCCCTCTATTGCCGACCTATGTCCTACACCATCGCCCATGTTCCAGGGAAGCAACTCATCACAGCAGATGCCCTCTCCAGAGCTCCGCTGGAGGGTCCGCCTACAGCAGGAGATCTACAGCTGGAGAAAGAGGTTGAAGTTTTTGTGGACTGTGTGCTGTCTTCTCTCCCAGCTACAGAGAAAAAGCTGGATGAGATCAAAAAGGCACAGAAAGAAGATAAAGTGTGTACAGAGGTAACAGAATACTGTCTTACAGGGTGGCCAGAGCACTGTGAGGCTAACCCACACATCAACCCACAGAGCGGGATCTCCACATCGCTCACGGCCTCCTTATGAAAGGAGAGAGACTTGTTATTCCACCCCCCTTAAGAGCAGATGTGCTACAGCGGCTGCACGAAGGACATCAGGGGATCACAAAATGCAGAGCAAGAGCGAAAGAATCCGTCTGGTGGCCTGGCAGTTCGGCCCAGATAGGACAAATAGTGGAAAAGTGCGAACTATGTCAGAAACACAGATCACAGCTCAAAGAACCACTGATGCCTACGCCCCTGCCGGACCGGCCGTGGCAGAAAGTTGGTATGGATCTATTCGAGTGGTCCAAGAGAGATTACGGTACCTGCTGGTCATAGACTATTTCTCAAGATACATTGAGATAGCAGAGGTCAAAAGCACTTCGGCTGAGGTGACAATCAGGGCTATCAAAGATGTCTTCGCCAGGCACGGGACTGCAGAGTTTGTTATAACAGACAATGGGCCGCAGTTTTCAGCATCAGTGTTCAGAGAGTTTGCAAAAGAGAACAATTTCATGCACATCACGAGCAGCCCCCGCTACCCCCAGGCGAACGGGGAGGCAGAACGCACTGTTCGGACAATCAAGGACTTGTGGAAAAAAGACAGTGATTACAGTAGAGCACTTCTGGCCTACAGGTCCACCCCACTGGGGCATGGGTTCTCACCAGCACAGCTGCTGATGGGGAGAAACCTGCGTACATCTCTACCCCAATCAACGACCAAGCTGGATCCTAAGTGGCCAGACCTGCAGGCTTTTCGCATGGATCAGCCAGCACTCCAAGGTCTTATATTGTGGAGACTGACAGGGGTCTCCTCAGGAGAAACAGAAGTCACCTCCGACCTATAGGCACTGTTACCAGAAGTGGTCGGGTGACAAAGCCGCCTGACAAACTGGACTTGTGAATAAAGTGAACAATGACAGGTTGTGTGTCCCAAGGAAAGAAAAGTTATTTGGGATGTTACAGTTCATAAGTTTGAGTTAAAACACAAAGGTATGCTAAGGTTAAAATGTGAAAGGAAAAAAAAAGGATATACTGTGTTTCAGTTTTAGTTCATAAGTAAAACAAAGAAGTTGAACAACAGTTTATTTGAATGGAGAAAGAGTTTAGCTATAAAGGGGAGGTGTAGTAGTAGGACTACAATACCCAGAATGCAATGTGTCATGTCTACCTGGTTCAGAGTAAAGAGTTACGTTTTGAAGCAACATGACGGTGTCCCGTGTTATTATTATACAGGAAGGAAGGAAGACGCCTTCTAATGGCAACGCTTGGCCGGTTCCTTCAAGGACCAAGACAGAGTTTATTTATTTCTATAGTGAATAGACAGTAGATGAAAATCTGTAGAATCTTACAGACTTAAACAAAGCTGTATGATGTTAATAAAGCAGACAGGAGAAGCACAGTGAGAGTAGAAAGTAGCAGAACGAGTGCTGGAGATACAATATACACGAGAGATCTTGAGGGAGAGCGAGAGCCTGTATTCAGATACAAGTGGTTCCACCTGGCAGAGCTCTGGACCTCCCAATTATAACCTCCTTCATACTGTTTGTTACATGAGGAGGAAGAAACCACACATACTGAGGTATACTGAACCTGTTTACAGTAAATCATGCAACACTATTGCACTTCACACTGAGATCAATGTCCTCCGCTGAAGGCTTTTATTGTAACAACCCATACTCTGTCCTAATGTACAATATAATATATTCAATTATGGGACCAGACTATTGCAGTCAGTGTCATGACTTCTACATGAAAACTAATCTGCTGGGCTTTAAACAGGAGAAAACACTGAACCTAAAGAGACTGGATAGTAGTCAACAAGTGCAATCACAACACACACTTCTGGCAACCGTATCATAATCATTTATAGATATAGATTTTCTTGACATATTGCATCAATATTTTCATATTTTCCTAAAATGAAAATAAATTATTAGAATAAATAAATTACAACAGAATTTGTGGAAATATTGGTGGAACCATATCTGGCATTTTGGGGTGTTTATATACAGTATATTAATGAGCTTTAGCTGAAACACATAATCACTCAACTAGTCAAACAACAGAAAATTAATGAACCGTTTTGTCACTTTTCAGGCGAATAATGCGTTAGCATGAACATTATAACAACACTAAGAGAACGTTACCTGGTTTCAGCTTCTCAAAGATAAGGATTTAGGCTTTAGAAAAATGAGATTGGCATTTCTCACATTTTATGGACCATTTTGTTGATAATAATGCATGAGCAGATGGATATCATTACTCATTTTCTACAGGTGTATGTTTAAATATAAGCTGCTATTTGGTGCAGCAGATTTAGAACTTGTTCTACAGTTCCTACAGTTTGAGGTTCCTCTGAACTGAACTGTTTTAGAAGGTAGGCAATATGTTTGTTGGGCACCGATTTACCAGACTCCACAGCATAGCCATAAGTGTCCCTAATTTAATGCCCGTCTGTACAAGATGAAGAACGAGCACAGGCCAGTAGGATGATAAATGTTTCCAGGCCGTACTGAGGGTGACAGCAGTCTGGTCCAGCCCAGTCCACATGACGAATGGTTCTCCTGATGGAGGCTGACAGGCTCAGTAATTAAGGCCCTCTATAATTGGACTTGGCAGAATCAAACGACTGGCAGCAACTGCTACTCTGGAAGAACGATGGGAAAGAAGGAGGGAGGCACAAAAAGATGGATGGATAAAGACTGACAGAAGTAAATGGACAGATTAAACTAGGGATATGGTAATAGAAAGGCAACAACAAGCTAATCCAATCTAGCTTCCCGCATGTGTAGAAATCCTGGGCACACATTTTCATCTGAGGAAACAATATTCCAGCTGTTACTGCATGTTAAAAATATATAGTGACTATTTTATTAGCTACACCGCAGTAACTCTGGACAATGATTTGGAACTTCCAACTATTTTTATGTGACTTTTTTAAAAATCTAATCAAATCAAATCAAATCAAATTTTATTTATATAGCCCAAAGTCACAAAATACATTTGTCTCAGAGGGCTTTACAATCTGTACAGGGAGTGACACCCTCTGTCCTTAGACCCTCGATTAGTGAGGAAAAACTTGCCCACCAAAAAACCTTTTAACAGGGAAAAAGGTGGAAGAAACCTCAGGAAGAGTCACAGAGGAGGGATCCCTCTCCCAGGACGGACAGACGTGCAATGATGTCACATGTACAGAACAAATCAACACACACATATTGTACACTCACAATGAATTATAGTGAATTACAATGAATGATGAAATGTGTTTCCTCGCCAACATCCGACGGTGGCAACAATGGAGCCAAATATTGACAGCTATCCTGAGTGTGTGAGCCAAGCAGCTGCTGGCCTGCTGACCGGTCTCTCTTTAGGATGATGGATCCCAACCCAGGATCAGGACACCCTGAGGGGTCTCCAGATAAACTGGTTTAAGACAAATTTGTTTCTAATCTTTTGTTGTTGCGTTTCACCTCTTCAGGTCTACAAAATTATTCAAAACAAACAATAGTGGGGGTCATCCCTGAAGTACATGGTCCGTCTGACCCATCGCAGCCTTGTTGTCCTCTCAGTAAATGAGGTTATTGTTGTTCTCTTCACCAACAGAACTCAAAGGGAACTACCGAGCTGTGTGAACAGCTAATGACACTAAACCAGCAGAGGTGTAATGCATGGAAACATTTTGGATTTGACACCACAGATGGAAGAAATTGTGAATGAAGTTTAGGCTGTGCGCTGACTTGAAATCCGGCTGTGACATTACCACAACAACAAATCAACCGTTAGCTTGGACCACAAGTAAAATGGCACAGCAATGCAAAAGTAGAGAGTTGCTATGAATCTGTAATTCACAGTAAGACTCTACAGCAGCCTACAGGACAAACCCTACAGATGTATTCACATCCTATACCATCCCTCCCTCAAAGCACACACGCACGCACGCACCACACACGCACGCGCACACACGCACCATCTACTCTGCCTCCATCCATCCTCTTAAACTCCTCCCCTCTAGTTCAACCTCTTTCTCTGCTCCATGCAGAGTCTTTGTGCTACAAAATCTCCTAATCCCCTAAAACTGCTGTTTAACAGCCGTTTGCCTACCCTGTCCTCCTCACACACACTCACACACACTCACACTCACACACACACACAGAGTACTGCAGCTCTATTGAGGAACTAGCTGGGATTACATGGCTGGAGACACCAGGGTGAGCTCTGTTTGGATAACACTGTCTCCTCTCTCCCTCTCACACACACACGGTTTGATATATGTTAGTTGCTAGTGTATGCATAGTGGAGTGTGTCTTGTTGGAGTTTGCCACACTTTCTAGTAGCTGAGCAGATGAGAAGATGTTTGCACTGTCCTTCTGTTTTTTTCAGCTGTTATAAAACCTTTATTAAGCTTTAAAATAAAGTATAGCCTTGTTACAGTTGTGCTATAAAGAACCTCAATCAATCCCAAATACATTTCCATAAATCCACTTAGAAATTACAACAAACAACAAACAACAAATAACAAACGAGGCTTCAGAACAGAACTGTAAACAAATATCAGCTCAGATGAGATGACTAATATCATCTGTAGCTCAAACTGTAACAGTCGTTTTGGAAAAAAACATTTTAAAATACAAAGACGTGAGGAGTTTGTCTTAAAACAGCAGGGAGGTTCAGCTGGAATTGTTACCTCACTTTTCTTGTTGTTATGGTGATCCAAGCAATGAGTGCACACTCAGGTTTGTTGGATCCCACTCTCCTAAACAAGGGAAGAGCCTATAAAGAGTTAAAGTACTTCACAATTCTAATGAAAGCATTTATTTATTTTCCAAATATATAATCCATCCATTTTTAGGCCTTCAACATATTCTAGTGTAGAAGCACTAAGTTCTTTTAACTTTAAACGTATACATTTTAGTTATTTAGTCACTGTCAACTGGGAATCTTTCTGAGAACATTTAACATTTATTTAAGGGGCCTCTGTGTGTCTGCACAAGTGTGAGTGGAGAGGGATGCCTGGCATAGAGGGAATACCAGGCACACACACGCACACGCACGCACACACACGCACACACAATCCTTAAACCAGAGGAGGATAAGCGTAGAGTGGCCTTAGACAAACACATATGGTTTCTCCAAATGAACCGGTTCCTAATAGGGCATATGGGTGGAGGCTATTTGTCGGGAGGTGAATAGACTAGTGTTGTCCAGGGTTTAGCCAGGGGAGTTTAGCCTTCACTGACCTCTGTGCTGGAACAAAAAAAGCCACGTTGATTACGAGCGTCATTTTATTCAGGAGGTGAATCAAAAGAAACGCTTGTTAATATGGAAAACCAATTAAGTAGCAGAGTGCTTGAGAATCTCTGAGAGGGGGGAGACAGGGGGAGGTTGGAGGGTGAGTAAAGGAGAAGAGGGAGGTGTGCAGACACCTATTATTAAATTTAGTACATCATCAACTGTTGGGGTTTAAAAGTAAATTATAGCAGTTTAGCAAGGAAAGAGAGAGTGAAGAACACACACATACACATTAACACACATGTGTGCCGAGTGTGTGTGAGGCCGAGGGGATGTCGGGAAGAATGGAGGGATGTCACGCTTTGTTTTTCTGCCTGTTGATTCTGAATGTGACCAATTAGTGAAGCAGAGAGACACAGAGTGTGGGAGTGGAGGAGTGGAGGAGGAGGAGGGGGTCCACTCTCTTTCAGCGTGAGAGTCTGTGGCCAAGCACTGAGTCAGAGAGGGATGAAAGAAAAAAATGGGGCAGGGTACAACATAATGAACATAATGACAAACAAAA